>PRKT01000013.1:3618814-3731713 GCA_003671525.1 Saccostrea glomerata
GGGGGGGGGGGGGGGTACCCACATTCAAAGTCAGATAAATGTTTCCTCCTTGCTGAGGAAAAATTATTTATTTTAAATTATTTCCAATGACAGAATATTTATCACCAAAATCTGCAACCCCTCCCCCTTCACAATCAAATAATAAACCTATATCTAGATGATGTGTATTAATAACTCTTCAATCTAATATACTGACTAATATCCCCCTCCACTCCCTCCCTGGGAATCCTGATCTGAGTTTTGGTTTCTGTTTCCAGTCGACGTTTGGTCTCCCCCTTCCTGCCGATGATGTGTTTGAAGAAAGCACTAGGTAGGCTGACACTGGTCTGGAAGCCTTTCTCTGTCTCCTCAATGTCTGGCATCATATCACAGGTCTCGTCATTCCAGGTGTTATACTGCACAGTGGGCTCCTCTACAAGCAGGAATGTATTAGAACATTTAAGAAAATTAGAAAATTGTTAATTTGTTTTTTAAAATCATGAAATTGATTAAACATGACTCAAAAAACTAGAATTTATACTACTGTGTAAGGACAAAATAAAGGGTGTGGAGGGTTGAATAAAAGACAATGTAATTAATAGTAGAATGTAAATCAATGTAATAAATAGTAGAATGTCAATCTGGGGACAATCGGGAAAAAAACACTGTTTTCCCTCTATATTACCAAGGTATGTTATCAACTTGATAGGGCAGTATCTAACAAATTAAATTTATATGCAGATATAGGTTTACAAATTTTCTTTCATGCCTCATAATATATAGCAACACAAGAGCAATACAAAATAGTCCAAAAGTGTTTGAAGGTTTAAATATTTTTAGGTATAAAGTTATCGTATCAGTAGAATTTTTAGCGAGGATTTAATTTTGGCATTATTAGCAAGGGTGCCAAGATCACTAAAATTGAGTATCGCTAAATGTTAAATGCGTTTTATTTGTAATAACTTCTTTAGTGAGCTTCTTGAAATCACTAAAAATAAAATACCAGTTTTTAAAGTTAAGTCGACAAATTTGCATCTTGCTAAAATTTCCACTTATACAGTATATAGAATATGGTAAGAAAAAGCCTTCAAAGAGGAGAAGCATTTGAAAAAGAATGCAGGTGATTATACATTCTGTTTACTTCTTTAACCCACATGGTTTCAACTCAAATCCTGATATTCGACCTAAGTGGTTCAACAGTTTTGTATATTATTTTTTGTCTATGGTGTTTTTATGCATAAATTTAATTATTTGTGTAAATTATGATGTTTATCTTATTTTATCGTATGTATTTTAACTTAGATGTACATTATTTACACTATACAATATAGATATCAAGGTCATTATTTACACTGTACAATATTGATATCACGGTACATTTAAAGAAGTATTTCTTGTATTTAATTAATTTTTGTTCAAATATAAAATCATTATGAAATCAAAGCATCTGGGGGGATTAGGCGAGTCATATGACCACACGGATTTTGTCGCTCTGTACGCATATCAGAAATTTCATAATTATTGTACGATACGATTTACCTTAACATTTAAACTTTGTACAGTACTGTCCAAATGACGATGTCTATATTTTCAAACCTTATGGTTATCGTTACAGTGTTTTTAGCTCACCTGAGCCGAAAGCTCAAGTGAGCTTTTCTGATCAAAATTTGTCCGTTGTCTGTCGTCGTTGTCGTCGTTGTTGTCGTCGTTGTTGTCGTCGTCGTCGTTGTCGTTAACTTTTCACATTTTTCGACTTCTTCTCAAGAACCACTGGGCCAATTTCAACCAAACTTGGCACAAAGCATTCTTAGGTAAAGGGATTCAAGTTTGTTCAATTGAAGGGCCACGCCTTTATTCAAGGGGAGATAATTCAGAAAAAGTAAAAATTTGATGGTATGTTTTAAAAAATCTTCTTCTCAAGAACCACTGGGCCAGGAAGGTTGAAACTCATGTGGTATCATCCTCAAGTAGTGTAGATTCTAATTTCTTCAAATCATGACCCCCAGGGGTAGGGTAAGGCCAAAATAACCGACCAAAGTTTTATAAAGGAATATATAGGAAAAATCTTTAAAAATCTTCTTCTCAAGAACCACTGGGCCAGGAAAGATGATTCTCATGTGGAATCATCCTCAGGTAGTGAAGATTCAAGTTTGTTCAAATCATGACCCCCAGGGGTAGGGTGGGGCCAAAATGGCCGACCAAAGTTTTACATAGGAATATATAGGAACAATCTGTAAAAATCTTCTTCTCAAGAACCACTGGGCCAGGAAAGATGAAACTCATGTGGAATCATCCTCAGGTAGTGTAGATTCAAATGTGTTCAAATCATGACCCCCAGGGCTAGGGTGGGGCCGAAATGGCCAACCAAAGTTTAACATAGGAATATACAGGAAAAATCTTTAAAAATCTTCTTCTCAAGAACCAGTGGGACAGGAAAGATGAAACTCATGTGAAATTATCCTCAGGTTGTGTAGATTCAAGTTTGTTCAAATCATGACCCCCAGGGCTAGGTTGGGGCCAAAATGGCCGACCAAAGTTTTACATAGGAAGATATAGGGAAATCTTTTAAAATCTTCTTTTCAAGAACTTCAAATCCATGATTAGTGATATTTATAAGGAATCATTCTCATGTAGTGTAGATTCTAGTTTGTTCAAAATATGACCCCCTGGGGGGTTAAAATTCAACCCCCCCTTTACCTCAGTAAACTTTCAGGTCTGATTTGATAAGTGCTTTTTCCTAGACAATGTGCTCAGGTGAGCACTGTGGCCCCTGGGCCTCTTGTTTAGTGATACTTTTCATACTAGGTGTTAATTGTTCTATCAAATATGTTTTCAGGGGTTGGGAGATGGTACCCTTTACCTTTCCTTTTAACTGTTTTTGCATACAGAATAGCCATATAGTGCTGGTCTACCCATGATTATTTACATTTCAATCGTGTTATGTAGTCTTGAACTGAATGCATTCAAAATATTATATACACATGTATCTTGAAAACTTGTTTATTATAGGAAATATATTAATTGAAAGTAAATAAATTCATCATCTTATCTATTCATTTTGTTTTTAGTGAAAAAATTAAATTACCTAAATTTCAACCTGAACTTAAAAAATCGTAATTCGAACACTCGCGACAAATAACTAGGTGCTTCAACACCGCCGGTTTGACTACTGAGCCACAAAGTCGCACATAAAATGTGCTTTAAATAGCAAACAGTTCTATATGTATAGCAAACGCACAATTGGACTTGGAGTTTTTGAGAATATGATCCAAAATTTAAGTAGGTAAACTAACTTTTTTTATATAGACATGATAGAGTTGGTCTTCGTACCATTTTTTTGAAAATGGTGAGAGATACATCCTTCCACACCCTTTCAATATTTGTTTACGATAAAATGGTACAAAGACCCACTCTATATAAAAAACACAGTTTTAACACAATCAATTTGGAAGTCATTTGATTCAGGTTTTATCTTTACCGTATGCATATGGTTATAAATAACTCCCAAATTTAACAAAAGTTGAATTTGCAAGAATTTTCTAAGCAATATTTTACCTGCCCTTGCGTAGGCATATGACTCGCCTAATCCACCCAGATTCTTTATCTACATCTCTTCTGAAAACCATCTTTTCTATTGATTGCATAAAGGAAACAATTAACAATCTATTTACGCATATATCTCTGAAGCCATGCAGCTACCGAATATTCATTTGTTTACATACTGCACTGTGAGCATGTACATCTGTACTAAGGTACTGACTCTACCTGTTGGGATATAAATATAAGCAGGTCGAAAACCACTAGGGTTGTAACCACACAGGTCAATTAAACACAGAATTTGAACGTAACCAACCAATACCTTGAAAAAAAGTTTGTCGAGGCAGACTGACAGACCATAGGAGCTTGGTTTCAGGATGATGTATTTTGTGTATTATGTGATTTTCTAGGTGTGTCTCAATACCCTCATTAAAATAAAAATGAAAATTTGCTGAAATTAGTTTGTTTTATAAATGTCATATTTACTGTAAATAAACACTCCGAGTTCCTCGCATGGCTCATACCTTGCACATAACCTCGCACGTCAAAGGTGTTCTACCATCTTGCTGATTTAGTCATGTGATCTTATTTGATTTCTTTCAACATATGTTCAAATGTCATACATTTGAAATCTCAGTTATTTTGTGGCGCTCCCAACATTTTGTTCTTGCTTTCAAAGCCTATTAACATAAGGTTGTAATCAAAACCTATTTACTGTGAAGAATTAGACAGATTAAGAAACCTTTTTGAAGAACTTTATGCAGTGTGAAATATGAAATGAGTGAAAAGGCAGTTTCCTGCGGAGAAATGTATCGATCTGATGCATATTCCTCCATGTGCACCAATTACATTACACCCAACTTTAGAATGGAGCGTAGCGGAGTCAACTGAGGATTGCCTATTGGTATATAAAAAGAGTAAAGGAATGCCACTCACAATCTTGGATTTCAGGGGGTGCCTCGGTTCACACTTGATTTAAATCAATATCTACATTTTTTCTACCGGTGTGGTGTGAGATCTAGCTTCAAAATGATTGAAGAAACGCCCTTCAAATGTCTGCCGATTTGAACTTATCGCATAAATCATGCAGTAAACCCAAAACGTCCTGAATTAACCAAGCACAGAAATCGAAAGGAGCAGAAGTGCCGATTTCTTACGGTAAAAAATGTAGAGGCGTCCCGGAACCACACGGAAAATCTAAAGAAAACAAGTTTGGTTTGGTTTCGGACTTCTCTAGATTTTCCATGTGAAATACACAAAGTACACCATTCTGAAACAATTTGAGCGCCTATGTTACATACGACAGAATCATCACCAACTGATTTTTGTTTCCAAATTTCGACCCAATAGAGTAAATATTTAGGAATTTTGGACTTCCTTAATCTAAAACAATAATTCATTTGTCTGAACTCGGAATAATACAAACTGCGTTCTTTATGATGTTTACCGTATTGTTCCTCTTCCAGTGCATTGACATCTCGGTTCAGTGATGGGTTTAGTCTGTAACAGCGGTCTCCTATCGTGATGATTTGTGGCCTTAAAACATCCATGTTACCTTCAGGGTAAACCAGTGTATTATTTTTACCGTTAGAACGTCTAGACAGCAGTTGAGTAAACGTGAAAAATTGTAAAAATTATGAAATATCGCAGGATGTCTCCTGTGCACGCTAAACAGCAAATCTATAAGTAAATCCCATAAAATTCCGGATAGTATTTTTGAAACCGATGAGGCCCAGCAATTTTTGAATAGACTAAATCATAAAAATAAATCATTTTAATTTTTATTTTGATGATTTTTGTATATACTCATGCACTAACATTTCTGTCCTTAACGTTACCTTTTATTTTTTTTTAAGATATTGTGTGATTATTTGCTTATATACCCCCCCCCCCCTTCCAAGGGGGAAAAAAACGCCATATGAGCATTGAAGAGCATATCACATATTAGGTATATCCGAGTACATGTATATACCGTATTCCTATTAAATATTTATTAAGTTCTTTGTAACTTCTCTTGAAAACCTTTCCATAACCTTATTTGCACATGCGCGGATCTAGAGGGGGTCGGGGGGGGGGGGGGGGGGGGGGGGTCAGGACCCCCACCTGGAATTTCCAAGGTTATTAAATTTATATACAAAAGCAAGAAAAAGTTAACTTGGACCCCCCTCGGAAAATGCAGACCCCCTGGTAAACATGGACTTGTTTTAAAGTGGTATGAAAAGTTAGTTAAAGATTTGAAGCATTAAAAGTCATCGCACTTTGGGGGAGAATTTCTCCATTTTCCAGCTTCGGTCAATTAATTACCTTTCACTCCCTAATTCTAGGCACAATATTTAACTAATATGTAGATTTTATCGTCTCCAAAAGTGATACACTCGCTAAAATTAATTGTTAGATTGCTGAACATTCACTCCAAGCGAGTTTATTGCCTGTGAAGACAACTATAAATGGTTCACCGTTGGGAGGTGAATAAAATATACATACTGGCTACAGAATGTGTCTAGAATTAGGGAGTGAAAGGTAGTTGATTGACCAATACTAGAAAGTGGAGAAATTCGATCTCCCCCAAAGTGCGCACAAAATATCGCGCCGTAAATTGCAAGTTTTTTACACTACGGGATCTGTAGCGTTATGGTCAAAGACAAATACATAAAACCATAACGCTACAGATCTGTAGGAGTTTTGGAGAAACTTATTATGCATGTACTAATCTATCCTAAGATATCTCAAATTGGACCTTATCCTCATCTTATTTTCAGTTGTGTATTATATACTTCTTCAACGTGCACTTAAACTCACTGTCTCCTTTTCTTCAACTTCTTTATTTTCACACCTTTTACTGTCGTACAGGCTTTGACATTAATGTGATATTGCCAGTTAACCTGTTGCTTTGCTTATAATGGTCAGTTGTTTTTTTTGCAATTGAGTACGTGTCATTTTGTTAATATTATCAAGAATTACACTTACAGCAATTCTAACAATTTTCAAAATGAGGCAAGCTATTGACAAACAGGTTGATGATACAAGGTTATCAATCTATCATAAATGAATTTTAAAAGTCTATTGTTCACACTGTTTGATACATATATTTGACACTCAGTTATATTTCAAGATTTGTCTATGACAGATTATGTACATAAGCTTAGTGTGTTCTCATTCAAAAGTAACTTACATGGATGAAAAGAAGGTAAAACTTATAGGTCAGCAAGCAAATTCAAAGAATTGTGGTTCCCCGCTTTCGGTGTCTTTGTCGGTGAGATGTCATTTTTTATGACATATTGTCTCAAATATGAACGCCCTTTCATATGCCATTAAGAAATTTAACTTACTTTTCAAAAACAAACCTTGGCCATAACTTTTAAAGGGTGAGGGCTAAGGCTTTTATGTTTCACATAAAAATCAATCCTGAAGGTCAATAGGTCACAAATCATGGCATGCTTGGAAATATTTTGTCACGGGTGATGCACATGTCAAATATATGAAAGCAATATCTCCTCTCAATATAAGGAACAAGACGTGTTTCTGAAACACTGAGGACCCCTGATGGCAACATAGCGAAGGTTAAACTTTTCTGAAATGCAAATTAAACATATTATTACCCAAAGATTTTTATTAAAAGTAGGTCCTTCTTGAAATCCGATGAAAGGTCCTGTCACAAGGACTAAATATGTGAAACATGAAAGCCTAAGCCCTAACCCTTTAAAAGTTATGGTCAATTTTTTTTTTTAAAGTAAGTTAAACTCCAAAGTCAAGGTCCAAGGGTCAAAGTTCTTTGTACCCAATGAAAGCCCTATCCCTTACCGTTCAAATATTATGGCCAAGGTAAAAGTTTTTTCACACGTACAGATATCTCCAAGGTCAAGGTCAATAGGTCAAAGTTATGGATATCCAATGAAAGGCCTTTCCACAAGAAATACATATGTGAAATATGAAAATCCTAGTATCTACCATTCAAAAGTTATGGTCAAAGTTAAAGTTTTTTATGAAGATGGTCAAACTCCAAGATCAAGGTAAAAAAGGTCAGATTTTGTGGTACCCAAGGAAAGGTCTTTTCACAAGGAATACACATGTGAAATATGAAAGTCATAGCTCCACTAAATCAAAAGTTATGGGCAAGGTTAAAGTTTAACCTTGCCCATAACTTTTGACCCATAACTTTGACCTATTGACCTTGGAGATTTCCGTACTTATGAAAAAACTTTAACCTTGGTCATAACTTTTAAACGGTAAGGGAAAGGGCTTTCATACTTCACATATGTAATTTTTTTTGAGAAAACCATTCATTGGATACCAAGAACTTTGACCCTTTGACCTTGGAGTTATAACTAATTTTAAAAAACTTTAACCTTGGTCACAACTTTTGAACGGTAGATACTAGGACTTTCACATTTCACATAGGTATTCTTTGTGGCAAGGCCTTTCATTGGATACCAACAACTTTGACCTTTTGACCTTGAAGATTTTCGTACTTATGAAAAAAACTTTAACCTTGACCCTAACTTTTCAACGGTAAAGGTTAGTGCTTTCTTACTTCACATATGTAATCCTTATGAGAAGACCTTTCATTGGATACCAAGAACTTTGACCTTGACCTTGTGACTTCTTTGACCTTGGCCACAACTTTTGAATGGTAGATACTATGACTTTCATATTTCACATATGTATTCTTTGTAGCAAGGACTTTCATTGGATACCAACAACTTTGACCTTGAAGATTTTCGTACTTATGAAAAAACTTTAACCTTGACCATAACTTTTGAAAGGTAAGGGCTAGGACTTCTATACTTCACATATGTAATCCTTGTGAGAAGACCTTTCATTGGATACCAAAAATTTTAACCCCTTGACCTTGACTTTGGAGTTTGACCTACTTTTAAAACACTTTAATCTTGGCCATAACTTTTGAACGGCAAGGGTTTTCATCCTTCACATATGTATTACTTGTGACAAGACCTTTCTTAAGAAACCAACAACTCAGACCCTTTCACCTTGGGGTATGACCTATCTTTCAAAAATTTATCCTCGACCCTAACTTTTGAACAGGTGGTGCTAGGGATTTTGTATTTCACAATCGTATTCCTTGTGAGAAAAACCCTACTTTGGGTAATAATATATCTAATTTGCATTTAAGATAAGTTTAATCTGCATAATGTTGCCATACAGGGTCATCAGTGATTCACAAACACATCTTGTTCCTTGCATTGAGCAGAGATAGGGCTTTCCTATTTGACATGTGCATTACCTGTGACCCGAGCATGCTATGATTTTTTACCCCTTGACCTTGACGATTGACCTTATTTAGAAAAAAAATCAACTTCAATGATAATTTCTAAATAAATGACATATGATGGGGTGTTCATATTTGACACAATATGTCATAAAATATGACATCTCACCCACAAAGACATCAAAAGCGGGGGACCACAATTCTTTGAATTTGCTTGTTTAATCCATGTTTCAAATGTCAATAAAACAAAAAAAACCAAACAGTTTGACACTTTATTGTAATCAGACATATTTCATACATGTAAAAGGGTAAACATAAAAAAACTGGCACATACATTGTGTAGTTATTTAAAAAAATTGAAAATCATCAGGGATTTCAATGCTCTATACAAACTTCCAGTTGTAAATACATAGTCAATGCAAAGAATAAGCTTCATATTGCTATCATTGTAGTAGAACTAGACAAAACAATAAACTAAAAGAAATGGACTTGGCACATAGTATCTGATTAATGAAGCACATAAATATGAAATATAAAAAATTGAAATTTATTATGCACTTGAATGCACACAATATATAATAGAAAATGTAGATAAAAGCACCAATTAAAATTTTTTACCCTATATCAAACTTTGGAAACAATAGAACTCCGACATTTAGAATAACCTGCCTTGCAATCATCAGACAATATGTACGATGGTTTATTTAAAAAATTAAAAATTAAAAAATATATACATGTACGTGAAATAGTCAGCATATCTTTGTTAATTATAACATATGCATCAGAATCAAAATATACATACATAGTAACATACTCAATTTTTCAATTATGCTTTTATATTTTATCACATTTCAAACCGGTATATAAAATAAAGATGCACATTTCTTCACTTTTGCTTTCATATTTTTGTAAAAGTCATTTTAAAAATACATATTCCAAAACTTCTCTAAAGAAATATCTTGAAGATATGTGCTTTAGTTGTGAGACCAATTTTTGTTCTTTTCACTCAAAGTAATCGTCCAGTGCCATTCGTGTGTCATAGAAAGCTACATTACCCCCCGTGTGGGAGTTATACACGGAAGCACCTGTCGGGTCACTATAGGCTGGTCGCCATTCTTTCTTTTCATAAGCTCCATTGCTAAATACACTGGGTTCTGGATCATACTGCTTCATAAATCGCTCCTTCTTTTTCTGTGCTCTGTATCTGTTCAATATAAATAAAAATAATGTACATGTATACAATGATAAGATTTTACTGTTAGTAAACTACTGTAGAAGTACTTTTTTTCCGCATGGTATTAATTCATGCTATGTATGCGGTCACAATTTCTCCGTGGAAATTTGTCCCATCGTACTAAAAATAAGTGTAAGGAATATATTGAGAGTTCAAGAAATCCAAGTAATTTTCTACCCAAGGACTAAAGACAAAAAAAGATTTTGCCGAATTATGGCCCCATGGAAAATAGCACATCTACCATAAATTAAAACACACATTTAGATGCATGCATAATTAGATGCATACAGTATATAAAAGAAATCTACAGTTACATAGTATTTTATTGCAGAAAAATCTTTTATCATCTGCACATCATAATGCAAATGTTGAGAATTTTATAGAGTTTGAATTTTTCTACTTATAAAGGGTCTGAAAATATAAAGATTCCCCTCCCCTCCCAACACCTTACCTAACTATGAACACTACAGCTAGCACAATAGTGATGACCAGGAAGATGGTGGCAGCCAGTGAGGCTACAATGACCACTGTCTGAGAGTTCATGTTGACCGCCGTCTTGTTGGGAGGCACCGCCGCGGTAGTGCTGCTCGGGGCCGTCGGACAGCCTGCAGCTAAAATAGCACAAAAATAGCACACATAATGAAATATGAAAAAAAAATAGCACATATATAACACAAAAAAATTATTCTTTCATTCTAAAGCAAACCATTTAAACATGATGACTCTGTACTTAATGGTTACTTTTGTATTTAACATTACAGTAAAACTCATTTAGTAGGAACATGGATATTGTGAATTCACGGATATAGCGAAGTTATCTTGGATCTCCAGCTATTTAAATTTAAGGAATTTCTTACACGAATATAACGAATTATGGATATAGCGAAGTAATTTCACAGGTCCCAGTGACTTTGTTATAACCAAGTTTGACTGTATCAGGTTCTTACCTGTAGAAGCAGTCCATATGAACTGAGATGTGGAAGGAGTACACAGCTGACAGGAGTTGATTGGATTACTGGTTCCTCCTGCGTAGCACACGCCAGCAATCAGACATGATGAGGTCTGAAATAGAAAGAAGTTTAGATCAAGATCTCATCAGAGACATTCATGACCATGAGTATTCCATGAATCTAAGGCAAAAAATTAGCACTTTTATTCAATTAAGACACAACCAATATACAGCTTTGCAGTTATAATTCAATACATGTCAAGAAAGATGTAAGTTTCATCACATTAAGGATCTGGTTTTATAAAAGGACTTACAACTTAAGACCAAATTGAATTCTTCATATCACTTTTCAATTAACATATCGAAAATTATTTTAGACTTTTAAGAAGGACTGTGGTAAGATATTTTTACACAAACAATTTCAAAGAGAATTCTTAATTTTGCAAAATATTACAATCATCTGATTTTTTTGGTCTTAGTCGTAAGTTCTTTTGTAAAACAGGCCCCTGATGGTAGCTTTAAAAGCAAACTTGAATGGATGAAAAGAAAAAAAAAAATCTGATTTTAATAGACACTCACCAACATGGAGCAGTTTCCATGGGTTCTATCAGCTGCGACATCACAGGTGTAACAGTCTGACTGATAGAGGATGAACACAGACTCGGCCACACTGCGATGTGTACCGTCATTACTGACCCTGATGGCATAGCTCTTCCTGGCTGGCAGGGTACAGTGAACTGCTGAGATACTCTTAAAGATGGCAGTGTCTGTTATAGTGGTTGGGGATCGACTAGAAATACCTGCTCCATTGATCTACCAAAAACAAGAGGAGTACAAATGCCATTATTTTTTCTATTTGATTTTTACATATGCCATTATTTTTTCTATTTGATTTTTATCTCTTGTATGACCATCCTGTAAAAACTAAACTATTTAATAAGATTTTTTTTTAGCAAATCATGTGCATGTCTTGTCCTCATATTGATAACTATAGTGGTTATGAAAATGCCAGGCAAATACATAAACATGAATAAAAATCAAAGAATTACCTAATTCTTAAATAAAATTAACACTCCCTTGAATATACAGTGGACCTTCAGATATCCGGACGCCAGATATCCGGATGATTCAGTATCCGGACGATTTTTCATCGGAACGAAATTTTAAAATGCTATTCTGTCTTGTTTAACTGGTGATTCAGATATCCGGATGCTTCACATATCCGGACAAATTGACTGGGAACCAAAGCGTCCGGATAAATGAGGGTCCACTGTATACTTAATATTCTATTCATTTCAATAAAAAAAATACAACTCTTTTTGAAAATCAGAAATTTCATTTGAACAATGAAGATCAAGCCTATATACACTGCCAAAAAACACTGACCTCAATTTCTGTCATGTGACAAGTGATGGTTGAACTGTTAAGGAAGCGATCGCCCTTGATGACGGCCCGGGTACAGTTGTTATTGATAGTGTCGCAGGCTACATTGGAGTCCTCTAACAGAACGACTGGAGCTAAGCTGACAGAGATTGAACAGTCTGCTCCTCCATAACCAGTTTTACACTCACAGACTCCTGGCAAATATTGGAAAACAAGATGAATTCATGCAGAAATATAAATAATATTTTGACAGGTGTACAATCAGAATGGAAACCATAAACCATGCATTTTTAAAGTCAACAGAATCAAGGTCTTCTTTGTCCAATTTACAAGACTAACTTTTTATTTTAAAGCAGTAATGTCAGTTGTGTAAGGATAGCCAAATTTGTCTCATCCGATACCATGAAATCTTGTTCATGAATCAACCACAGACTTATTTTACACCCTGAAAATCAAGATACATTCTAGATTTTACCAGCTACTTCTCTTTAATCCATTACTGTATAAAATCTCACCCTCTACACAGGTTCCCTGATTTCCTTGACTATTACAGTCCAAAGGACAAATAGCATTAGTAATAGTGGTGGGTAAAGAGGGGGCAGCATTGGCATTCTGTGTCCACTGAGCTGTGTCCTTCAGAACCTCCTCATAACAGTTCTGCTGAATTCCTCCCAAGTGATCCTCTCTCCAGATGGTCAGACCTGTTAGCTACAAAGATAAATAAATAACATGATTCAAAGGTGTCCAAAATTATAAGGTGAGACAGAAGAAATTTGATGAGGTAGATAGTACTAGCTATTCAACTAAACCTGAGGTACAGGAAATAAAAAATGTGCATAGAATTGCATTCAAATTGTGTCAGAATAGAATGTATGAACATGCACGGATGTTACAAATTGAGCAATGCAAAGACTTGAATCAATGCATATATCTTTCAATGACTAAACTGTATGACCAATGTAAATTTGTAAAATAAATTCTTAGTAGCTTATCAGCCAGCTAGTAACTTACCTTGTAGTCTTGCACACAGTTCTCTATGTCCTGGGAATAGTTTCCAGACAACAGATTCTGACAGTTAACCCCGGCCTTGGAATTGACAAGGTAGTTACCACAACTCTGTCTGGCTTCCTCTTCTGTCAAGTTGAGATTGGAAGGCCAGGCAGAAGTAGGCTACAATAAAAATAATGTCAAAGTTATGAGCTAAGATTAATATTATATCTATCATACAAGCCTTAAAAAATCAATCTACAAAGAGGACGAGTGAAAAATTGCAAAAAATACTCATTGACAATCAAATGCAAGATATACAGCAAGGAAGGAAAATTTGATAAACAGTATACTAACAGCTGGAGCATTGTAGTTGAGGTCATAGGTCACTGTGTCATCTACAGCTTGTCTCTTCTTACGCCTACCAACAGCACTGGGGGTTAATAGGCCAGGTGTTGGGGTCAGGAGGTCAGGTGTCAAATCCACACCTGTTTTACAAATTAAATACAATATGATTTACACACACACAAACGAAAAAAAATTCAGAGAATTATCATTATCAAACTTAGTTCTTAAAGGTCAGAAAACAAATAAATCCCGTTTAACTCTAAATTACCAGTGCAGAAGACCATAAACACAATAAACCTTGAAGGACACAAGAATGTTTTTAACTACATGCCACTGTGGTATTTTAACAATACCATCAACCTACCTTTGTTTGTGACTCCACATGTACTGACATCACCAAAGAAATCACATGTTGATCCACTATTGTAGCAGGAGCAGTATACTGGTATCTCCATGGAAACTGTTGACCTATAACCCCTAAACAGTGAGTTAGACTCAGAGGTTCTCCATGTAAGACTATATGCATCTGGTCGTTCATTGTTGCCAGGAACTTTTGTGATGGCCCCAGTGGGATCTGAGAGGTCATTGTCTTGATTACCATCATAGGTACCGCATAAACCTGAAACACAAAAGACCACTTTGTACTAAAATCTTTAAATACAGTTAATACATGTAAATAAGCAGGTTATTTAGTTTCAAATTTTGCATTTGATGCTTGAAATAGTATAAAAATATTCAAGTTTGTGAGAGATTCAAATTCATCTTGCCTTTTACAAAGACTTTAGAAAACTTATTTGACTGGAAATTTCTAAAACACTATATCTTATATCCAACAAAGTTTCTTTAAACATAACCTTACGCAGATAGAGAGATAAGTTGGATTTAACAGATCTTTACCTTCAGTTTTGTTAAAGTCAGCAGCTGATGGGTAGATAAAGATATTAATAAAGGCCTGGTATGAGTCCTTGACTGTCACTTTAGTTCCTGTGGGTAACATGATCTGTCAAAAGAATACAAATTTAGTTCACATGATATCAATCCATTAAACTGACTTGCCAAACAATATGTACAACACTCAGACATTTCATCCTGACCTGGAACTGTTTGCCGTCCTTCTCCTGGAAGATCTGTGTCCTTGGAGTCAGGTCTCCGTTTGTGAAGAGCTCCTCGTTGATTGGATAAGCAGTAGAGGTTTTGTTGACCCACTTACACTTGTCTATCCTGATGACATCATCACCAGATCGCATCATCACTCCACAGTTACACGTTCCACTGGAACAGCGCACCATTGCAGCACGTACCTATTGGAAGGTGTTAAAAGGCTTATAATAAATGAAATGAAATGATATTTGTAAGTTTTTCCTTTTACTATTTTAAACAATGTACTGGAGCCTGTACAACAAGAGCTCATGATTTGAAAAGTCATGTTGTTAGAGCCTAAGAGGAAATTAACCCCCCCAAAATCCTTATTTGTTTCTTTTTTCTTTTACCTCTACTTCAGTGTCTTTGTTTCTATACAGTATGTATTCTCCTGGCTGGAAATTGTCAAAGTAGCTGTAAAAATAAAAAATATTTGTTACATTATTTTAAGTCTGTATATTGTTATTACCTGTACACACAAAATCGAATTTATTTTATAAATATAGAATGTGGGTTGTCTACAAGCACAAAATTTGGACACATTTTTTATTAAAGCTCAATGTAAAGCCACAGAATATAAATGCTGAGCATATTTATTTATCATCATTTGTTACTTTACAAATTGTTTTAACTGCATTGATCAATACATACGCTCCATCAAAAGTTCTGATGTGAGGGTCATTAATGGACTGACAGTGTCGCAGGTCTAAAGAGTCCATCTCAACAACTTCAACCTGAAGAAAAAGAAAAGATTGATATCTAAAAATGAAGTGACTGTTGAAGAGGGTCATGCAACATTTACATTTCAGAGTTGCATAACATCAGATAATCATTGATATGGAATGACAAATTTTATATAAGAAGTTTAAAGAGCATCATCAAACTTCAGAAGTCTTGTATATACAGTTTTTGAACTCTGACCTCTATTTTCTTTAAAAGGACCCCAGCCTTGACCTCTTGACCCACTTTATCTTCCTGTTCAATATTCAGTGTACTGTTTTTGTTTCCGAATTTCATCCTGTCAATCATTGCTTTGATGTAAATCTGGGCGGAGCGTACATTTTCTTTCATCACAGGACCACAGGTGGCCTCAGCTGGTGAAGCAGCATTAGTGAGGGAGGACTTGACCACAATATTGGGGATTTCCCCTCCGTCCGGACATCTCTTGGGATTCTGTGATTTTATGACTTCTCCATTAAATCTTATATCACAGTTAGCTTTGTACTTCATGGAGCAGTAATAGTTGGCAGTCGTGGAAAGATCTATTTGTATTGGATATGCTGGTGCACCTTCTACAATCTTGATGTACGAGGCCTCATTGATCTGAAAGTAATGAACAACACCTCTGTGAGAGTCAGGCTACTTTTGTCATTATATAAAAAATTCTTGCGAAATTTATTTTCATTTATTTTAGTATTACATGAAGAAGCCAAGATATCTTTCCAAATAATTTAAAACAATCTTTTATCATGACAAAAAAAAAAACAGAAGTCTCTGTCGAGACTGTAGCTCTACTGGTTTATACTTAAAACAAAGGAAAATTAGCAGTTGCGACTTGAAACTTTAAATACAGCAATAAATAGAAAAATGATCCTTGCCACTCATCAAAGCAAAACCGATGCAGAGAATTATGTATCTTAGTGTAGTCTACTTGTGTGCCAAGTTATATTGAAATCAGGCCAAAACTGTAGAAAGAGTAGCATTTTGAAAGAATTTCACAGAAATTTTTATCTTTAGTAACAACGGCAACACAGTTCATCGAAATCAAAAACTGATGCACAGAATTATGTATCTTAGTGTAGTCTACTTGTGTGCCAAGTTAAATTGAAATCGGACCAAAACTGTAGAAGGAGTAAAATTTTGAAAGAATTTCACAGAAATTCTTATTTTTAGTAACCATGGCAACATCATTCATCAAAATCAAAAACTGATGCATAGAATTATGTATCTTAGTGTAGTCTACTTGTGTGCCAAGTTATATTGAAATCGGACCAAATCTGTAGGAGGAGTAGCATTTTGAAAAATTGTTTACAGACAGACAGACGGACGGATGCCAGACGCATTACTATCGCATAAGCTCTTGTGGTCTCTGACCAGTAGAGCTAAAAAATAGTGTGTCATTCTTTATTTCTAATTTTGACAATATTTAAAGGTTGAAAGTTTTAGAAATATCACAGTACTATTAATCAACATTTCTTTTTAACAATAATGAAAAAGTTATCAAGTGGAAACACAGATGATTAGTACCTATATAATGTGAGCTTTTCTATATCCTTTTAGTACTGTATAATTACCCATATCATGTACTTACTGTGACTTGGTACTTGAGAATACTACTCCTTGTTACTGAACTTGTCACCTGTCCACAGGTACTGGGCTTTGACACCACCACTCCACAGCTTACCTGGGTAATAAAAAGCAATGTATGTTTTACCAATCCAAGACATGTACCCTGTCTTAATCTTGTAACTACCGGGGTACCACAGGTTATGAGTGTGTTCATTTGAGAAGTGACCTTGTTATTCCACAATCCGATTTAGCTTGCATTTAACATATGTTCTTTCCTTTTCAAATTGATCACTTTTTGGGGGGCATATTTGTCATATTTAAAAGAATGGTTCAGCCAGTCCCTAGTACAATGCATGCATCAATACATCACACTTAGATTAAAATCATTATAAATAAATAAATTCTATGTTTCATAATTCTTTTCTAATACTATAAAACAAATCCTCTCACCCCCTGTGTAAGGGCATCAGCTGTGTTGGTGATCTCAGTTGACTCCATTCTGTTTACATTAGTTCCTGAAGTGAGGGTCTGTTTTCTGATGATTGTCTCCCCTATATACCACCAGATGGCGTACTGTGTACCACTTCCTGCTGTTGATGTGACTGAGCAATCAAAAGACACCTTCTGGTAGTCAGCAGAGACAGAGTAGTCCAGAGTGGGTGCTGTGGAAACAGGGCCTACAACAGAAAAATTCACTGTGGATTGCAGCAGAATAGCAATTACAAATGATAAATTATTTTTTCCATGAAAAATTCCCTAACAGATTTGTTTCACAATAATTCTTCATAAAATGAAAACATGTTTAATGAAGTTGAAGACGTGTAAACATTATTTGTGAAAAGGGAAAATCTTGACATCTAAATGAAAAAGGAAAGCTAAAAATGATTTTTTTATCTCTGTTAATAGATTTGATTTCATTTGAACACTTACTGATGATACAAGGTGTTGTTGTGCCTTGGGCTTCTGTGGTGGTGGTTGTTCCAACAGTTGTTGTTGTTTCTATTTATTGAAAAAAAATCCATTGATTGCAAAATTTTACACATTTCTCTTTAGCATGCAAGTTAGCAGACATTTATAGCCATTAGTCAATGAAAAAGCAGATTTACAAAAGCCTAAAGCAAGAATCCCACAGAAACAAAACATGCAATCATTATTACAGTTAAAAACAACATTTTCAAAAAAAAAGTTAATTATTTCAATGGAAATCTAAAATTATCCACATAACAACAGTGCTGTGCAGACAAGCATAAAGTTTAGGTAAGGTTGAAGTGGTAAAGAAAAGTTAATGAAGACATAAGTGACTAGAAGGAAAACAGTGCAGTGCAAACTGGAGTGAAAATGTGTATGGTCTTTTGGCGGTTGGTGATTTAATAGTTCATATGATGTTGTTGGTACTGATGTTGAGTGAGAGGCGTGTTGTGACTGCTAGGACAGGAGGGGGTTACAGACTACACACCTAAAGAGGTCCTAGTTGTCGGTTGTTGGGTCGACATCTTAGCTCCCTCTGTGGTGGATGTTGTTTCTGGTCCTGCTGTTGTCATGTGTGTGGTGCTTGTTTCTTGTTTGGATGTTGTTTGTTGTGATGTTGTTTGTTGAGGTGTTGTTTGCTGTGTTGTTGTAGTTGTAACCTTTGCTGGAGTGCTTGTTGTTTGTATTGAGGTAGATGTATCTTGTTCTGTGGTTGTTTGTTGTTGTGATGTTGTGTATGGTTTTAATGTTGTAGAAGTCAATGGCTCTACTGAAGTTGTCTGTTCTGTAGATACAGCTTGTGTTATTTCAGATGTAACAGTTTCTAATGTGGAAGTGGTTATACCTTGTTCAGTTGTTGATATGGTGGTTGTTGTCATTTGTTCAGTGCTAGTTGTCAATGGTTCAGTACTTGTTGTCAATGGTTCAGTGCTAGTTGTCACTGACTCAGCTGTGGTTGTATCTGGTTCAGTACTGGTTGTCATTGGTTCAGTACTGCTTGTATCTGGTTCGGTGCTGGTTGTCATTGGTTCAGTGCTGGTTGTCATTGGCTGAGTAGGCAATTCAGAGCTAGTGGTTGTCATTTCTAACAGAGTGGTAGTTGTATCAGGTTCTGAAGTTGTCAGATCTTCTGTTGTGCTTGTTGGAACACTGGACACATCCATGGTTGTTATCATATCTTCAGTTGTGGTTGGTACTTCAGAAGTTGTCATCTCACTAGTTACTGACTCAGAAGTTGTCTCTGGAGCTGTGGTTGTCTGTTCACTTGTTGTCACTTCAGTAGAGGTTTCTGTAATTTATGAGGGACAACATTCTATGTGTGTATTGTGATAAGACCTTGTGTATACATGCACCCAGGACTTAAGTCACAAAGAAAGCTACAACAAGAGCCCACGACACATTTAGCTTACAAGCAGCATGCACATTCTCTAATAAGTACTTTTTAGTAGATTCTCTATCACACTCATAAAAGTTTGTATAAATCTGACTATACGGTTAGCTGGCATCTAAGATTAAATTGACTTTCTCAATCCTATTTGCTATGAAAGAATCCTACAATTAATTATCAATATTACTTTTAAATTAGCTTTTTTTTTTTTTTTATATTTGACCATTCAAAGAGTTTCACTTCTAAAAAGAAATCATTATTCTTATTCTTAGATGGAAAACTTGACTTTTACATTTTTTATATACTGTAAATGTATTATATTTGGCGTGTACGATATTTAGCAAAAAATGATTGGTGTAGTTAGCGTAGATTTGATTTAGCGCATTTCTTGATGTTCTTATTCGTGTATCATTGTTTAAGACATTTAGCGATGTACTTGAATTAGCGGAAGTTTCCTTGCCAAAAGCACTTAAAAGAATACACCGCCAAATGTAGTACGTTTACAGTATATTACTCAATACATATATTATGTAAAGTTATATGCAGTATAGAAAAAATTACATTAAATCTGTGCATTTAAAATTTCATAATGGTTACTCCTAATTTTCTAAAAATAAGTTAGTGTGCAATTTCCTTAAACAAAAAAATTGTGTCGTGTGAAGAATTTTTTTTGGTGCCAGTTCAATGATGAACCACAAAAAATACAAAAATCATGTGAGATCTTTTATAGTATGATTTTCCAGATATTATACAATTTATATCAATATTTTTTATTGGCATTTACAATGAACAAAAAAGTGAGTAATATTTCTTTTATATGTTCAGCATTTATTTTAAAACATAGAGCAATTTTGTGGAATCATTCAAGTAAACAAGAGTCATTTTGCAGATTGCTAAAATTCTACAAATTTTTATTTTTTAACAACATGACTCACATGGAGTCAAAAATAAATAACCAAAGCATGTTGATGTATAATCACAATGCAAAATTAATTGCTTGAAAATTTTTTAGAATGTGATTGGCATTTACAAGACCTACTTAATATTTCAAAGTCTGCTTTCAAGTGGTAAATTCTAATGATAATTTTACTCTTAAAGAGAAAAAGATTAAGGCACATCGATACTCTGCTAAGAGAGATAACTCTTTTTGACATAAATGTCTATTATTCCTTTATCAAGTTGTTATGTCTTTTTTGTCCAATTTTCCCCTGCAAGCCATGTTATATTTGTTTTTAATTTACTAAGCATATACATTCCTTTGAAAAATCATAAGAGTTAAAGAAACATTTTATATCAGTGAGCAGAGGGTTTATGAACCTTGTTTCAATTTTTTACCCCAATTTTCTATTCAAATTTATGAAATAAAATTTTATTTAAAGCTTGGTTATTCTAACATTAAGGCTGTAAGCAAATTATTCCTTTTCACACCATTTCATAATACATGTACGACGTCTAGTATTTTCCCTTAATACAAGTAAACGTATATAAAGTTGAACACATAATTACCTGTCATATCCATTGTACTTGTCTCTGTCGTAGATTCCATTGTTGACATTTCTGTTGTTGACATTTCAGTTGATGATTCTTCAGTTGTTGACATTTCCGTTGAAGACATTTCTGTTGTTGTATCCGCCTCTGTGGTGGTCTCCATGGTAACTTCATCTCGAATCTGTTTCGTAGCTTCTGTCACTGTCCATCCATCGATAACAATGTTAGCGTAGATGTTCGTCTTGATGGACAAACCAATATAGAATTTGGTCGTAACGGACACTGAAACGATCTTAGTGATGTAAACTCTTGTAGATGCCACTTCCTTATCATCTAAGTACAAAACAAGACCATTTTGTTCACTCCATGAGAAATCAATCTTGTAGAATACACTGATCTTGATCAAGGTTGTTTCCACGGTCCATTCTTTCATCTCTGTACTGACCGTCAGGAACAACCTGTTTCTACGGTAAAACATGGCCACTCCGAATCCATCTGGCTCATCTCCACCATTAGAGAAAATGTACATGTTCTCTGTCAAGGTCACAAACTTCAGGTTGAAGGTCACAGACAGGCCAAACTGGCAGCGACTAGGATTATTTAAACAACCATTGTCACTCGAGGTCAGATCTATATATTGCGTGGAGCCATCTAGCTGGAGGGCGTTTTGACCGGTGGGGCCAGTCACTAGTGTGGGGTTTCCAATCACGGTGTAGTTAGTGGACTGGGTAATGAGAACATTACTTATAATGGTGATGAAAGTGTATGATATTTGTATCACCATGTCACCTATAAATGAATAAAAATTGAAAATACATTAGGTTTAATTATCAATTAGACTAATTGATAACTTAAACATTTAGGAAGTTATTTTTTGGCTAAAATAGTTACCCCAATTGGATATCTAGCATGTCTTTACAGAAGTTTAAAATGTTGATTTGAAAATTTGATTGTTGTAACTTATATGTGAATGTTGTAGTTTACATACATAATTGTTGTAACTCACATGTGAATGTATAACTACTGGTAATGTGTTTGTGTGACTACTGTAACTTAAGAGTGACTGTTGTAACTTTTGTGTGACTGTTGTAACTTATGTGTAACTATTGTAACTTACGTGTAACTGTTTTAACTTACGTGTGACTGTTGTAACTTACGTATAACTATTGTAACTTACGTGTAACTGTTGTAACTTACGTGTAACTGTAACTTACGTGTAACTGTTGTAACTTACGTGTAACTGTAACTTATGTGTAACTGTTGTAACTTACGTGTGACTGTTGTCCAGCTGGTAGTGGTCCTGTTAGGAGAACAAACCTCCAGTGGATTTCCAGCATTCATAAATCCTCGTCCATAACAGGTTCCTCCAATCAAACATATGTCAGTCTGTGAAGTAAAATGATGTTATAATTTTGAAACAAACAGCTATTTTTAAAAACACAAATGAAAATGTCAGTTAAGTCTGCTTCTTGCCTTTGCATAAAATCATTATTCTGACACAGGAAAAATATTACCTTCAGAAACCAGTTTGAAATGCAAACATTAACACAGCATTGGCAAAACCATCATATTGTTTAGATTGAAGAACTTTCCTTTGATTGTACTACTTACCCTTTGAGAACATCCAGATAAGTCACATGTATAGCAGGAGGAGTCATAACCGATGAAGGTCAACTCGGCTCCGAAGTTACTTCCGTCATTACTGACACTGACATTGTAGATTCCAGAGTCCGGCAGTTTACAGCTGATCTGTTCTCGACTGACAAAACTGGCATTGACAGTCAAAGAACTGCCATCTACTATAAACTCTACTCCCTGTCGCTTCTGTAAAAAGAATGTCCCAGTTGAAATTGCTTTGAATGTTCTCATGAGAAATATACATGAGTGACGCTTTTAGCATTTTAGTATCAGAGCATTGAATTATTTGTAAATAATGGACATAATTTTGAATAAAAGCCCACTTTCTGAATGCAAAAGAAAAATATTCTTCCCATTAAGAAAGTTACTAGGGGAATGTTAAGACTAGCTTTACTGACAATGATTTATTGGAATCTGTTAAACATACCATCTTCTGGACCTTGCAGACAAGGGTTTCAACCTGGATGAATCCATCACCATTTATAACAACACTTCTACAGTCCGACTTCAACAGGTCACAGAGGTAGTCAGGGATATCGTCAACTGCTGGTGGTGTTGTCAAGACAACAGAGCAATCATCTCCAAAGTAACCAGCATTACAGGTACACTCACCTGTTCAATGAATTATAAACAATGTAAATTTTATAATATCTAGTACATATAAATACTTTATTACACTTATAGGAAATTTACATGAATAGGAAAATTATGTGGTAGTATTTTATTTCAAGATTTTATTCTAATGTTTCATCAATTCACAGAATCTTTGCTTTATATGAAAAAGTATGTAAATAATTAAGAAGAAGGAAAATTATAACATAATAATCCATGAGTTACAGAAAATTCCTTCACTAAAGGTTATCCTATTCAACAACATGAAGAACTGAACTCTGGCCCTTAAAACTTACTATCTTTACATGTTCCCTGTTTACTACACTCATTAGGACACAGGTTGTCTATGATGGCAGGACTGGGGACAATTTCTCCTGAGATATTCACCCAGAGTTCTACATTGACCTCCAGCTGAGTTTGACAGAGCTGTAGAACAGCTGCTAATGCTCCCTCAGCCCAGGTAAAGTCATCCATTATCTGTAAAGCAATTTTACCATATATTCAATAATCCTATATTGCATGATAACGATTTAATCTTTGAATATAGCCATTCATTTCTGTTAATTTTCTTCTGACAAAATCTTACAAATCAGGAAACTGAAGAGTATATCCATTACTCCTTTTCATCTCAAAACTTGATCAGGGATGAAAATCTACATGCTCGACATTATTTTTTTACTAAATATTACATGGTTGATACCTGAATATCTATGACACAGGAGTCAAGGGAGATGGAGAACCCAATGTCTGGGACGTTCTTACAGCCCTGGAATCCCACACTGGCCTCCACTGTTGTCTTACATTTCTGGAACGCCTGCTTCTCTGTGATGTTACTGGCTGTCGGCCAGGTGTAATCCTAATCAATCAAATTCAAGTACATCTTATCTTTAACTCTTATTATGTAAGTACCTTTGTTACATAAAAATCATTTTTCATGAAAATAAATGACTGACGAGTGTTCAGTAATTTTCCAGAAATGTTCCAATCAAAAACATTTTCATTTTCCATTGTTCACTGCATACCGGTAATTCAACCTACATAACTTCACAAATGATTAACAGGTGCTTTATAATTTCTTCAAAGGTGATTCTTAATTTTCTTAGAAAAAAAGCCATCTGTTTCATTCAAATATTTGTAAGCAAATAATAAGGCATACCGGTGCAATGTAGGTAACATTGTACTCAAACAAGATGAGAGCTGATCTAGATAGACACATGGGTGGTGGGGAAACAGCCTGCTGAATCACGAGGTCTGTAATCTCCTCTCCTACTAGTCCCTTCTTCTTTCCCTTTCTCTTCTTGTCAGGCTTGACACAAGAGGATATGTCAAGATCTGTTCCACAAACTGGGGTGGATCCAAGATTACAGTCACAGAACACAGGCATGGGAGGAATGACCTCGTTCACTGTATCCGTACAGACACCAGAGTATAGAGTCTCAAGTCCCATCTCTTCAATCCTGTAGTAGTGATAAAAAGTTAAACATATTAAATAATAAAAACAGGCCAAATTCTCTTCAACAAGATGAATTGTTAATAAAATCATACAATCTGGCTAAAGCACCTGTAAAATTTCAGGGAATGCAACTTAAAATAAAATAATAAAGGAATCTCTGTATAATTTATGATAGCCTTTAATGAAGGCAGAGATATAAAACACGACTGAATGCACAAAGATTTTCAATTCTTTTGAAAATCAATAACATTCACATTTAGTAAACATGGCATAAGCTTGGAGAAAACTGATTACAATCAAATCTAATTATAACCTCCAATGTAGCTGTATAATGACCTACCTCCAGCTCTTGGAGAACTCCTTTGGTCTCCTCTCTTTCCCTGAGTACAGTCTACCATTAGGCATCAGCAGATCATTGCTGGAGTCTCCATCATAGTGACCACATAATCCTATTAAACAGTTGATACAACTGGTTTGTTTTTTTATACTGAACTAAAGCTAATCATTTAAAATTGCACTGTCTTAACATTTAGTTTAGGTGGTTGGATTTCTTTGCTTACAAATCTCATCGTTACAGCTGACATCACTATATCTTAACTTCCCTCAGAATAGATGCTCAAACCTTGCTTTCTAAATTTTGACTGTGGTATTCCACCCTCTGAGTTAAAGCTAGACATGCATATTGCCCTTGACTTGAAAGATTAGTAACTTACTTCCTCAGTTGAAGCTATAATAAAAAGGCTACTATCTTGCCCTCTGAGTTTAGCCTGGTATCTTGCCCACAGAGTTGAGGCTTGTGAGTTTTGAGTCTATTATCATACCCTCAGAGTTAAGTCTGTTATCTTTCCTTCCAAAGTGAGTCTATTATTTTACCCTCTGAGTTGAGTCAAGTATTCTACCCTCTCTGTGTTGTCTATCATCTTACTCTCTGAGAAGAGGCTTGTGAGTTTTGAGTCATGCATCTTACCATCTAAATTGAGGTTTGTGAGTTGAGCCTATTATCTTACCCTCTAAGTTGAGTTTTTTTCATCTTACCCTCTGTTAATTTTATTATCTTCCCTTCAAAGTTGAGTTTAGTATCTAACCCTTTGAGTTCAGGCTAATATCTTACCCTCTAGGTTAAGTCTAAAGTCTTACCCTCTGAGTTGAGTCTCTTATCTGAGAGGAGTCTAGTATCTTGCCCTCTGAGTTAAGGCTTGTGAGTTGAGTCTATTATCTTACACTCTGAGTTGAGTTAACAATCTTACCCTCTGAGTTGAGGTAATCATCCGCTGAAGCCTTGTACCAAAGTTGTAGGAATTCCTTCCTGTTCCTGTTGACCTGAACAATCAGCTCTCCTCCACTTGGGAACACAATCTATAACATAGAGTTATAATTAAAATGAGGTGGCATGAAGGAGACTGACTTTTCAATTTGCTCCATTCAAAAAAAAACTATGTACAATTTTATTTTTTATTATGCTGAGTACTATGCATCCATCATGTACATACTTTAACCTTAACATAAGCAACCCCTATCTTAATTACCTTGTATTTCCGTCCATTGTTGAATCTGCTGATGGATGTACCTGGAGTCAACTCTCCATTCAGATAGAGCTTGGGAACCAGTGGCTGTTTCTTGGCTTTCTTTCTGTTGGCACCACATCTATCCAGAACAATGACATCGTCACCAATTCTTGCTGCTACGGCACAGTTACATGCAGCACGCCTGAGACAGGAACGATGGAAGGCTCGAATCTGTAAACATTACATTAAGATTATGATTTAGAAAAACCTTAAATAAACTACTTTGCAAAAAGACAATGCTGAACATTTTAAATAATGTGTGATAAAAAGAAAAAGTACCACAGGATGAAGTTTAAATGTACTGCACCAAGTTGGAGAAAAAAAGGTATTGAATAATTTAAAGATAATCTAATTTACTGGTACATATACTATAAACTTGGTTTTTGTTGATCATGAAGATTAAAAAGTTTTTAAACTCCACATCCTTCTTTTCCAAATCATTCATTATTAAAAACTAAGTAAGGTTGATTTACCTCATAAGGAAGTGTTTTGTGTCGGTATAAGATGAACTCTCCTTCTTGGAATACATCAAATGTCCTATAGAAGAAACAAACATGAGAGTGCAAAACAAATGAGAATGTAAACTTGTGGCATTTCAACTCCCACAATTTTTAAACGGAAGTCTTCTGATAATATTTTACATGGGACAAGAACTTCTACATTAAAAGACTAACCTTTTATCAAAAGTGGTAATGTGAGGATCTCCAAGTGACCGACACACTGACAGCCTGTCTTTGTCAACCACCTCAACCCTCACTGTGTAGCTGACCAGCTTAGGGGACATCACAGCTCCTGTAGCAATGGACACGTCAAGCTGGACGTTCAAATTCTTATTCTTATCCTTCAGTCCCTCTGGCACTCCATAAATATTGACACAGGTCTGTTTTGTCCAGTGTTGGTCAGTGATGGTCACTCCACAGCCTGAGGTCTTGACCTCATCGCCCTGTTTGAAGACGGCCTGGGGGATGTAGCGGCCAGTGGCACACTTGGTCTGTCTGTGAGACTGGAAGCCATAAGAAACATGGATGCCACAGATGGTGGTGTTGTCTGTAGAGTTACAGAAAAGTCTGGGTGGGAACGGAGTCTCCAGCTTCACACACTCTGTATCTCCTCCCTCAAAAACAGTCACCTTACTGGACACCAGCTGTAACAAACAATGTCAAACAATGGTTGATATAAAACTGAGATATCATCTTCACATCAATTTCCTTTCCATTGCACATTTATTATGTCTACAGTCTATGAATGTCACTGTTTTAAAATAAGTATGGACAAAACTAAGATCAGATACATTACAGGTCTCTTTATTTAAAACTTTGAAGTTCAACTGCCTGATTTCAAGACTCATTATTTTTTATAAAAAACATTTATCTGTTTTTATTTTTCATTAGATGAATGTTCCTTATACATATAATACTAGAACTCTGAGGTTACCTTGATGGCTGTACTGATTTTGTCACTGCGTTTCTCGGGACCTCTGGTGTTATCACAGTTGTCACTCAGACAGGCTGATACTCCACAGTACAACTGTGTAAAAACACATTACAAAGTCATGTAATAGTAGATATGAACAAAAAAAAAAACAATGTCTATCTTCAACAACACAGAGATTTCCAATTTTGAATGACTTATTCATGTAATTTTTACTGTAAATGTTACAATCAAGATACTTTGAAAAGCAAGGGCAACACAGGTAAAAGAGCATAATTATGGATTTCAATGTTCATTATTACAGGGATTTATTTTGAATAAAAAAATCAGGAAGGTTTCATCAAAGTTACAATTATTGCAAAGAATAAGTAAAATCATAACTCAATTATATGTATCATCAAAAAAATTAATTATACAAACCTCTGCTCCAAATGTCAGCATTCCCATGTCTTGTTCAGTGAGTGTAGCTCTTGTCTCATTTCCAATGTCTATTGTCTTCAGGAGTCTGTCATCTTCATACCAGGAGACAGAGTAGGAATGGGTAGGGCTCAAAGACTCAAACAAACACTGGAGGAACACCTTGTTATTGTTCACATGACGAGTCAAAGCAGGGGACTTCTCAAAAGAGGGTAACTCTGTAAAAGCAAAAACCAAATACTCAATATACTAAATTACATAATGAACATAAATATTGAACATAAAAACCTGATTTCTTATTTCATTTTTTGGTTAACTCTTTGCTTTTAATTTTGTATATTTCATATTATCTGATAAGGTTAAAGATTATTCTCTGAAACATGGTACATGTAGTATAAATCACAAAATATATTGGGCCAAATGGGGAAAAAAGACACACAAACAAACACCCATAAAATGGTTTTTTTCTTATTGTTTGAGATCCTTCAAACTTTTAAAGGTGTCAGTTACCTGTCTTGATTCCAGCTCCAGTGATGATTTCAGTTGAAGCAAACACAATAGTGAAGGAATCAATGGCCATTCCACAGTTCTTATCTTTCTTGGAGGATCCTCCAATTACAAAGTCTCTGATGGCAGAGTATGTACTGGCTGGTCGACTGACATATTTCTTGCTAGATGCCTTAACTGTCTTGTCAATACTTAGCTGCAATCCACTCTGAAGACTCCAGGACATCTCCACCTGCATGAATGTCTCCACTTTGATGGATGAAGTGGAGATGGTCCACTCAGACTTTTTGTTGCTGGTTCGGGTGTAAAGTTTGTTGTTCTCAAACCACATAGCATACCCATAACTTGAGGCTTCCTCTCCACCATTACTGAACACGTAACATTTTGAGCTGTGTTTTTTCAGCTTCAAGTTGAATCTTATGGTGACCCCCTTATTACATTTCTCTATATCACCAAAACAAGAGGTTGTCTGATCCCCGTAAGTTAGATATTGCTTTCCATCCAAATCGACTGCATTTCCTCCAGCAAAACCAGGAATTAGTTTGGGGATGCCTGTTCCACCAATGGTGATGTTGAAGGTCTTAGTGATCAACATCTGATTAAATATTCTTATAAAGATGTAGTTCTTGATAATGATGTTACGAGCTGAAAAAAAATACAACATAAAACCAATCATTGTGACAATGATAATGATATAAAGATTTTTCTACAAGTATAGACTTTTACAACTTGAGAATACATATTTCTATAAAAATGTAGATTATTGAAATCCTACCATTAAGGGTTCCCCATTGTGTTTTGGATGTGTTGATATCACAGATCTTTGTGGCATCCAGAGGATTGACAAATCCATCAGCATAACACTTCCCATTGATCAGACAAATGTCAGTCTGCAAAGCAAATGGTCAGTCAACAAAGTTATAATTTATAATGGTACTTATCATATTCCATACCATTCTATATAGCTTATGTGCATCATTTGTTTTGTCATTGAATTTCCCCACATCAAATTTATTTCTCAGATATTTTCAGTTGTTCCTATTAAAATATTGCAAGACACCAAGTACTCAACTTCTAATAGACTGTCAACTATTTACATTGTATACTTTTGAAAATGCAACTTCAACATTTTTTATGCAAATATATGAAGGAGTAAACACAATTTTTTAAAAATAAAAACACTGACAAATTCAACATCATGAATATACAACAAACTTACCCTGAGTGAACAGGAATTATCGTCACAGATCTCACACACGGAGTCGTACACTACAACCCGTACTGACATACTGATCAGAAGTCCGTCATTACTGATAGAAAGATTTCCTCTGTAGGCAGGACATCTCACCTCCTCCTCACTTCGGAATATAGCTGTCAGGTTTACCATCGACTAGAAAATAGGATAAAAATATCACTTTACTTTTAAATGTATTGCAAAACCTTTAAGCATACACATCTTTGGCACAAAATTTTTATCCAATTCATTACTTTATATGTATTCATGGATGCTAAAATGGTTTTTATCCATATCATAAACCCTCCTAAAGCAATCATTGAGAGTAGCCACATTTTGGATTTACATTATTTGTGCATTGTAAAACACATTCCTGAGGCTCTCTTACATTGTTTTCAGCTAATGTGTAGTGACAGGTGAGTGAAGGTTGATCCAAGAAGCCAAAGCCTTGAATGAAGAAGAAGAGACAAGGTCCCTGACTGAGGTCACAGATTGCATTCACCACGCCTACCACGTCTGGGGGGTCAGTAGTCGACAATGAGCAATCCTCCCCGTCAAAACCAGCATTACATACACAGGAACCTGAGGAGAAGATCGATATGTGAATTTTAGTATAAATTTGATTAATGTACATGTATAGACATCAATTCTTTTTAATTTTTTTTTCTGCAGGGGAAGTTACTGATATGATTTTTATTGTTTACATGCTACATAATTTCAAATCTTCATTCAAGTTGTATGTAACTTGTTTACCACAAAGTAAAAGTAAATCTGACAGGAGAATCAATACAAGAAACAATGCTCAATAACACAGACAAATTTTCCTCACCATTGACACATGCTCCCTGTTTGTTACAGTCATCAGGACAAATTGCCTCAATGACAGCAGGAAGTTCTGGTACCCCGCCCCCATCAGTAATCCATAAGGTCACATCAGTTTCTATGGCAGTCACACACTGTTCTTGTAAGTTTTCTAGAGCTGTTATCAGCCACTCTAAGCTGTCCATTATCTGGAAAACAATCACACATTTATGGCACAAATACAAATGGCAAGCTGAAATGAGAAAGTATAATAATTTGATTTAATTCTATCTGTTTTCAGTTTAACATATTTTGAAATTTTAAAATTGTCTTATTTTTCAAATGATATGCTTTTTAGTACCAGGTACAAGGTGTTAAAGAGTTATATTATACATGTATTAGAATAACAAACCATGATGTCATCAATGCAGTTTTCTAGATTTCCTATCTTGTCAACATTGGCAATAGCACCACAGGCATCACCAGCCGAGGACTGAGCGATGAACTGGGTACAGTTGTTAACTGCCATCTCCCGTGTGATTCCATTGGGTGTGGGGAATGTGGCACCCTGAGTAAGGACATATTATTGACTTTTTAAGAAATTCTGATAGAATGAATCAGTGGATTTATGATTATAATTTGACACAGGAATATGTGATTAAGAGAAATTTCAAGTGAAACATTTCAAGATATTGTTTTTTAACCTCTCATTCTTGTTCTAAAAAGATACTGAATTTTACAGCATAAATTTACAAAAAATATATTTTAAACCTAAATCACTTTTTATCAACATAACACAGTCATGGATGATAATGAAAAAATAGCTCTGACAGTAAAAGAAGCTGTTTCTATAACTTACAATGAAGACATAGGTGATGTTAAATTCGAATATGATCCTGGTAACAGTGGACTGACAGAAGAACTGCTGTGATTCATCAATCAAATCCTGTGTAATGTCTACAACTAATCAAACAGATTTTCATTCAGTATTATCTACAAATCCATCATCAAATAATCATATTCAATTCTCTCAAACACCTGGTTAATATTAAAATTTACTTGTAATCTCCATGTATGTTTTTTTTTATTAAAACTCAACATCATATATCTATAAACCATTGTCCATTTCCAGGAGTGTTTCTTTCTATATTATTCATCAAATTCCTTACGTTTCTTGCTTTTGCCTTTTTTCTTGCTGTTGGCCTTAGAAAAGCTGCCACAATCACTGACCGGGCTGGCCCTACACTGGGGGATCATTCCCGCCTCACACTCGCAATACTCGGGCTCAGAGGGGGAGGAGTCGGTAGTGACCACACCACAGTACCCCGAGTACAGGGACTCATCATCAGGGACTCTGTTAAATACATAACAAAGTGAATTAATTCTGCACAAGCTTACAAGACAGCATTTTGTATGGTTAAGTCAGATTAGTCAAAAAATTACAAAATGTTCCCCTCATCTATGTAGCTATGTGTTTATTTTGAATTAAATGACATAATTAAAATGCAAAAAATATATTACTGAGTGCATTAATATTTTTCTGAGGTTGGTTATTCAAGAGGATATACAACTCTTAGTACCTCCATTCCACAGAGAATTCATCAGGCTGCTTTTTATTATTGATGACTTTCCCAGCCTTTGTTACCAAATCATTGTCCTTATCACCATCATAATTTCCACACAGACCTGAATACAAAAAAAATTATTTCTTCACTTTTAATTTATATTCCTTCCTGCATACCTACGGTACTTCTTTTACAAAGCATGTTAAAGTAATGTAAAATAGAAAATGTTTACATGAAGGAAATGTTTGCTTATTCTGTGATGACTTCAGTTTGGAAAAAAATTACCATCAATTATGTTGAGGTTCAAAAGTGGTTTTACATATAACTTTTTATAACACATTTTATGATAATTTTTGTTTCTGCTAAAATATGCTCTTTTCTTATGGAGAAATCACAAAGTTATGAGATGAGTTACCTTCCACACTTTCATAATCTAATGGTGATCCTTTCATCCAGACATTGATAAAGTCTCTCGCGGGTTTAACAATCACCTGACCTCCAGTGGGCAGATTGATCTGAAAAAAAAAGAAGTTTTTTTATAGGAAGGGGTACAAAAATCAACTTAAATTTTATCATTGTCCCAACTTTTCAATAAAGAGAATAAATAAAATGTGATGTTATAATTCACATATTTGCTACAAGCAAGTTTATTTACAGCAAAGATCTGTATGGCACATTTCATCAAAGAACTTTGAAATCTTATATGACAATAAACAAGCATGAAATTGACACAAACCTCATATTTCTTTCCCTTACGGTGCTGATAGACTGATGTTCCAGGGGTCAGCTGCCCATTCAGATAAAGTTTCTTGGTGAGTGGACGTCGCTTCTTTTTACCTGTACGTCTCGTTTTGCCGCATACATCCAACACAATGACATCATCACCTGATCTCACGGCCACAGCACAATTACACGAAGCTTTTTTGTTACATGATCTGTAGAATGTGTGTACCTGTAATCAAAATTATGTTTTCTGTTAAAAAGCTTAATGATTTTCAAGAAAATATGGTAATGCAAGGAAATACTTTCCCTCAATAGTAAAATGCTTTAGAGTAAATCAAGGAATAAACTTATTTTTATTATGAAACCCACATCGTGGAGTTGCACAATGTTAAGACCCAAAGGGTAAGGAAATATTAATTTGGAAAGTTCCATTTTGCATGACTAGCATAAAATATCCTCATAGTGATAATTTCTACCATGAAGTATGAAAAACAAACTTACAGCATATGGCAATGTCTTGTGTCTGTAGAGGACAAATTCTCCTTCGAAGAAGTTGTCATATTTCCTACAAAGTAAAGTTACTTGCATGAAGATCATAGCAGTTGACAATATTAGACAAACCCTACTTATGCCTTACTATTTCACATTAAAGTCTTTCATATACATTTATAAATTGCAGTAAATCAATTCATAGTAAGAAAACCTTATGTATTTTAAAACTGAAATGCTCTTTATGAAACTCACTTTTGATCGAAAGTAGTCATGTGAGGGTCATTGATGGACCTGCATGTCACCACAGATTTAGAGTCCCTGATTTCAACAGGAATCCTAGCCACATCAAAGAGTGTCCTCATACTTCCCACCACAACTAAGAGCTGGATCTGTATGGTACGAGATTTCTTCCCATCCTTTATCTGATCAACAGTTGCCTCAATTTCAATCTCTATATCCTGGCCCCATGTGATGGGATATGAACACATAGAGTTATTTGTTATTGGAGAGCGGAAGACAAGCTGCTGCATGGTGCTGCCATCTAGACACTTTGTCTCTCGGGAGTTTGTCTTCAGTGAAGAGATGACATATAATTTACAATTAGCTCGGCTGGCAGCTGGACAGAACAGTCTTGGAGGAATCAGATTTCTCCCACGGAGGGGTTTATCTGGTTTCTTTCCCTCATAAATGACCATCTTCTCTTCTTCAAACTGTCAAGAAACATGACGTCAATTTCAAAATTTTGTGAAAACTTCAGGTAAAACAAATTCAGTGTTCTTTACAACAAGTTCATTGTGTTACTTATGTCTTAGCTGAATCTTACCTCCATAACCATTCTAACAATGCTGCTGCGCTTAGCTGGTCCTCGAGATGCACTGCATCGATCCCTGTAGCATGCACTAACTTCACAATACATCTGTATAGAAAATGTAAGTTTAAACAACATCCTACTTTGTCATATGTGCATAATATGAATTTGAGATACAATACGACCAAACGATTTCTCCGCTTATCATTCTGGTAAGGCAACTGCATTCAATTGTATTGATAAAAGAAATTGACATCTCTTACAATGAAAAAAAACTGCAAATTACAAAGTGGGATTAATCTTATAAATCGGGTCAACAATATCAAACATAAAGCAAAAACACAGATCTTTGGAAACACTAAAGGAGGGATCAGGTGGAATGGAGGAATAAGCATCCCTTGTAGTTTCTGGGTTTCCAGGTTAATAATCATTTATTTGAACCATAGAACTCTGAATTCTCCAGGCATCTACAAAAAGATTTGAAATCACAAAGAAAGCACTTACCGAGCTTCCATACGTGAGATCACCAGCAGCTTCTTCACTAATCATAACTGGGCTAGTGTTGTTGGTTGCATTAGCAACCATTCTATTGTTGACAAAGAATTCTACTATATAATCCACATCAGCAGCCAGTTGAGTAAACTCACAGCGAAACTGAACACTTTCATCTGGATTAGCCACAACTCGGAGCGAAGGTGATTGCGTGAGTTCCGGAAACCCTTAAATCAAAACAAAATTGCTCTATTGTGTATACCAAACTTGCTTACACTCTTTGACATATTTTCTTTCTTTATCTGAAAACTGTTTATAGTTTATACATGTACAATGTAAACCAACTTTTATTCGCGTGAGACAAATTTTCGCGAAGTTCGCGAGAGCCTCGTAATCGCGAAAATTTCTCGCCGCAAACAGGTCCTTAAGGTCTCTTTTTCTACTCCAAACAGTTCCAAAAACGACTTGATCGCGAAAATTAATCGTTGCGAACTAGTTTACTCCCGGTAAATCGTGAAATAATGTTGTCGCGAATAAAAGTTGGTTTACAGTAATTGCTAAAGCTCAAAGGCATATAACACTGCTTGCCAAAATCTTCTTTTGTACCAACCACACCCAAATCTATATATATGTAGTACAGTGTATAAACATACAACTCACCAATGACGTAACCCAGCTGAATCAGAATGTCTCTAGAAGCCAGCAGAATATGGAAGTACTCAAGCTCCATGTTGGTAAAAGATGACCGGTCTTGGTTTGTTCCTATATAGATTGGACACTTTTCTGGTAGAGATACATCCCTAGTGGTATACTTAGTGGTCCGTGATACCTCCACTCCCTCAATGTAAAACACCAGACCATACTGTACACTCCAGGAGAATTGATAGGCATAGAACACGTCAGTCTTAACATCGTTAAACTCAACATTCCATTCTCGGCTGCGGGTGCTAACGGTGAATATAAAACGCTTATTGACATAACGGAGGTCATATCCTACACTTTTAGGGTTGGAGCCACAGCTAGAGTAAATGTACATATCATCTTTTAGGCTGATGAAGCGAATGGTGAAAGAAAATGTAATCCCAAGGTTACAGAAATCAGGGTCAGAAAGACATAATCCTTCATGATGGGGCAGATGTAAGTACTGGTTGACACCATTAAATGTCAAGGACTGTTTTCCATTTCTGTTTGGAAGCAACTGCATGTTACCACGCTGGAGAATACGCCCTGCCTCAGTCAATAGGTAATTCCCATCAATTCTTAGAAAGTATAACCTATACTCATATATAATATCCACTGAAAAAAAGGGAAAAACACAATTCAAATGGTGGACTAAGAAGTACAAAACAAATATGAACTTCTCCATTCAATAAATCATTGATGGAAAAACAAATTATGAACTTCTCCATTCAATAATTCTGCAGTACCCAGATTTTTATTAATGTACATGAACAGTACACAAGTTATGATGACATCATGTGTGCTCCCCTCTCCCTGAAGTATTGATTTGAGTTACCTCTTAGTACGGTCCAGGAGTCTGTGCTGTAATCAGGGAGACAGGCCAGGTTCTTCTGATCAGGTTTAACAAATCCGTTCTCATAACACACTCCAGCAATCACACAAACATCAGTCTGTCACAGAAAAGTAAGGTCAACATTTTAACTATGTCCTAAACTTATCTAATCAAGATACATAAATTTATTCTTTGTACTCCATCATTAGTGCACTAATTCATACAAACAGCTGAAATTACCAACAAAATATTGTACTTGTTACCATATTGGATTATCAAAATAAACCTTTATTATTATTTTTTTTAAAAATATGCATAACTATCTAAGTATATACCTTAAATTGCTACAAACTTAGAAATATCTGATAACAGACTTACCCTCTTGGTACATCCTGCCTGGGTACATCGATCACAGTAGCTGTTGTAGATGATATAGACTTTGTATTCGCTAGTGGTCTCTCCATTGTTACTGACTGCTACCTCGTACAGGCCTTCTCCAGGGAACGTGCACACCACTGTCTCAGAATTCACGTACTCAGCTTTGCTGGTATTTACACTAGATATTGCTGTCAGGTTCGGCTAAGATAGATTAAAAACACCTCATTTTCAATATTTATAATCATCAGCCAATACTAAACAGGCAATTTTTAGCTGAGGTCAAATGTTACTGAGAGAAGAACTAGAACTAAGATAATAGAAAAGAAATCAGGAAAAAATTTGAAGTCTTAAGAATGGGAGCAATATTTGTAAGAGTTGTCATAATGTATCCACTTACTTATATAAATGCTTCATTTATAGAAATAAAACATCATCAATTCATTTAAGCATTGAATACAGATTTTTGGATGTCTTCGGTCCTATAACACACCTGGCCGTGCCGACAAATTGAATACCGCGCGTAAGCGGTATGATAATTTGTCGGCACGGCCAGGTGTGTTATAGGACCGAAGACATCCAAAAATATGTATTCAATGCTTATATTTACATTCTCTAATTTTCCTTTTTCATAATTGTTTATTTCTTTTATCTTAAATGTGAATTTAGCGCCCTTCAAAACTGCCGTGGTTAATAGATGTAAGAGCCGTTTGTGACGTCAAATGACGTTAAATGACGTTGCAAAGTTAAATAACGCAAACAAACATTGCGAGGAAGAAAAATGACAAATTAATCCTTAATTCACATTACGTTAATTTTTCAGGGTTATAGCTTTTCATTAAATTGAAATAAAACATTTTACATTTTGGTGTTCCCAGATTATAGAAAATGCATATAGTTCCTAGTGTGTATTCTAACGCGCGGTGACAAGGTTTCGCATGTGTTATAGAAATTTGAACGTGGTGGATTTCTAATGGATTTCATAAGGAAAATTACACTGAATGTAAATATACTTGTATGTTACAAAGTGATGGAAATAAAAAACAAATGTTAATTTATGAAAATGTAATTAGAGGGCATGAATGTTTAACAATTATTATTTAAGTGTTACCTTTTTTTATACAAAGGGTAGATTTCAGGGATTCTCAAATAGAGTTATGGAAATCTTACTGCTAAATTTCTGTAATGACATGTGAGATTCTCCACTTCAGCAAAGTCATCTCCAAATAAGTTCACAGAATTGCAATCATAGCGATTCAGATCACATGGCTTTCCTTCACCAACAACGTCCAGCTCTGGTGGTTTATTAATGTTAACTGAACAATCATCTCCAATCCATGGATGATTACACTGGCAGACACCTTCAAAACAATACATTTTGTGATTGAATAGAGTTGCAAAAGAATGTCATAGAAGAGCATCTTATACTATATATAGGTTTCTTGTGTTGATGAAAAATTTGGCATTCTGTATGCTCAAAAGTATTTCAATAATCAATAAGATTGGAAGTCAGTAACATAATTTGGTACTACTTTTAAGGTACCTTCAGTGTATAAATTACAGATTGTTTGTCTCATACTTGAACCATATGGCAGAAAATGACCTTTACATCTATAAACAGATATTTTCTTTAAACAGAAAGAAAATCTCTCACCATCTACACAGTTTCCATTGTCATTACAGCTGTTGGGACAAATGACCCCTGTTATTGTGGGGGGAGGGGCCACTACACCTCCTTCTATGGTGACCCACAGTGTTATGTCTACCTCAATGATGACCAGACACTGTTCCTGAAGATTGTCCAAACTCTCGTTGGCCCAGCTCAGGTCATCTGTCAGCTGTTAATGGAGAACAGGAAGAATTCATCACTGTGTCAGTGACAGGACTAGTCATGTTACTAAACACACTCAAGAAAGGCAAATGAATCTGTCCTTTGATATTACAGTGTGTAATTTATTTCAGAGTCATTTGAAAAATAGTGTTTAATATTTTCTTATCTATAGATTTCCTGCTAAAACAATTTTAGATTTTTACATTCAGATCCCAGTTTTCTGAGTACATTGTGATGATGTGCATACACAAAAATCATGAGCTTTTTATGTAAACCTGAATTAAATGTCAAAACTTTGTACAAAAATCCTCTTATCTTACCTGGATATCTTCCAAACAGCCCTCCAGAATTGGTTCGAAATCCATCCCAGGTACACCCAGACATTTCCTTCCTGACTCTTTGGACTCTATAAAGCCTTGACAGATCGATATGGCCCTGTCTTTGGTGATACCATTTGGTGTTGGCCAGGTCAATTCCTGTAAAAAAAATACCCCATTTTGAAAATATGTAAACCTAAAATTCGATGAATTGAAACTCTTTCAAAACAATTTGCATCTGAAAAGATGGCTTTTTCATGATCTGAAATGATTATTCATAAAAAGCTGATATAACTGATTGTAATAAAATTTCTGGTATTTAACAGAAGAAAAAAACTTGGTTATTATAAATAATTTACCTTCTGTATATACTTGGGATCATATTCAAACACCTCTGGTGGCTGTGTGGACACACATCGAGTTGGAGGGGACTGTGCTTCCCTTATGAGTTTCTGGGTCAAATTCTTCACCCCTGTATCAATGTAAAAGAAATTTTCTAGGATTGAAATTAGACTATGGTTAATTCCTCGCCAATGTCACAAAAAAATTTAAAGCAAGATATTTCTAAAGATGAATTGGATTATCAGTCTTTTGTGTGAAGAATTCTCATGTAAATAAGCACATGAATTTCTATAAGCTCTCTTTAACTGCTCATTAAACAAAGCATTGTGACCAAAACATGACTCCAGGCTACAGAAGTACACAGCCTAAGCTGCACTATCACATGCTATGGTCCATACCTTTTTTGTTCTTGTACTTGTTTTTCCTTTTCTCTATTTCTTCACATGCCATGATGTCCAGGCCGGCCTGACAGACAGGGTCTTGGTCCTCCATACAGTCACAGTATGTGTCCTCCACAATCCTCATGTCACCCCCGGGACAGTAACCCCTGTACAAACTCTCCTCCCTCGACACCCTGCAGAAAGACATCAAAAACTCAACATACAAGAACCCTTCTCAAATAATTTGACAATGTGAGAATAAACAAAATCAATGTTAAAGACATTATAACAACATGTAATCAAAGAGTCTTCAAAACCATGCTTCTCACAGGCCTAAAAGTTACCCATAACAAACATAGCCATCCTATTGGAAAAGAACTCTTTGCATGCAAGATGAATTTTACAATATGTACATTTGTTTTGATTTAGAACTCTTTCATTACAAATGCATAAAATCATCAACTTACATCTTCTGACAAAAATGATTTGTTAAAACAAAACAAAAACACATCATTCATTGTATTGTATTTTATACTCATCTTAAATATAATCTAAGGCAGAGCTCTTGATTCAAGGGCATGAATTAACAGAAGGTAAATTTATCATTATGCATGCAGTTTGTCTAGTCCTTGTCACTAGGTTTTGGAAGAAGATTTTTAAAGATATAGTTGAACTCTTCAACACCCCCCCCCCCCTCAAGGGGGTCATTCTACACAAATTTCTGACCTCCATGTCTCTGAGAATGCTGTGGGTTGTTTGCTTCTTCCACCATACAAAGTTCCATCTCTCTTTGTCAAATCATTGGTCTTGTCTCCATCAAAGATACCACACAGACCTGCCATGAACAAGATTATATCATATCTGGTTTGATATAAAACTGTCTCCAAATTAAGTCAACTTGGGTACCAATAATATTGATCTAAGGCTTGAATCAAACAGCACTTAATATTATCTTCATAATGCTGAATAAGATTTATTTACTCAATTGACTCTCCATATTACTACAATATAAAATTATTTTGTAAATAAAACATTGATATACAGAATCATGATTTATTATTAGTCCTACCTTCTGTGTTGCCATAGTCGGCAGACGATGCCTTCAGTTTAACATTGATAAACTGACTGGTTCTCTTTCTACCATTCATCACAACAACTGTAGCTCCAGTGGGTAAAACAATCTATAAAATTCATTTACATTAAAAAAATAATGATTCCAATATATTATCCTATAATAATTAGATGAATCATGACCCAATGACCCAAGACCCAATGATTTCCGCTTTTTTTGTCCCAAATTTTCCCTTCAAATTAATATTGAAGTACTACTAGAATTAATGATAAACTGACCCAGTATTTCTTTCCACCTGACTTTCTGAGGACTTCCGTGCCCTCGGTCAGGTCTCCATTGAGGAACATCTTGAGTTTCATCCTTCTTTTGTTGGAGGACTTGCCCAGGGATGGTCCACATCGGTCAATGACAATGACATCGTCCCCTGAACGAACGGCCACGGCACAGTTACAAGACGCCTTACCGTTACAGCTACGATAGAATACCCGCACCTAACAACAAGTACAACAAATTAAAGTATGATTTATACTTTTTAGAAATATTATCACTGAACGAAGCTTTAGAGTGAGAGAAGATAGGGAGTTCACCTGGCCACTTGGGCTGATATTACATATGATATGCATTTTAGTAGGTCATATTTCATATATACCACACCTATTATACACATGTAGATATTGTACAAATATTTTATAGAGCATATAAATTACCTCATATGGCAAAGTTTTGTGTTTGTATAATATAAACTCTCCCTCCAAGAAATTGTTGTAATATCTGGAAATTAAAAAAATTATAATAAACTAAAATTAAGTGACAAAAAAAAAATAAATCAGTGGTGTAGAAATTAACATTTGTGGATCTCCTAAAATTGGTTAACTTCTAAAAAAAAAATTGATACAAAGCAAAAATTGTGGCTTCATTTTATTTTCCCCCTCACCTTCCATCAAATGTGGTCATGTGTGGGTCATTGATGGAGGAACAAGTTGACGTCTTGTCTCTGTCTTTAACTGTTACCTGTGTGTAGGGAAGAGAATAAATTTCAAAGTCATTTCTTCCAATGTTTTTAATTACCATTTTAGTTTGTTTTATTTAATAGCAATTTACAGCCATAGCTACATTTCAAATAATGTCAATAAGCTAGCAGTTTTTTAATTTAAATTTCACGATTTTCAAACTAAATTCTATCAATAATGACTGTTTATTCTGCTAATTTTTAAAATATATTTACCTCTACAGTGCTTATCTGCTGATTGTAGAACTCGACAGATTGTACTGCCATTGTGACAAACACTCGGACATCTCTTTTCTTGTCTTTGTCCTTGAGACTGTCTATCGTGGCCTTGACAGGAAGTAGTAAACCTGTGTACCAGGTATCCATGGTGATCAGATGTGAGCAAGGTTTAGTGTAGGTGTTGGATTTGTACATGCCAAATACGACCTGTGTGATCTCCTCTCCTGAACTTGGACATTTGGTTTCTTTCTCTGTAAAACAATTCAATAAAGTTGACTTTAAAATGAAATTAATAAACCTAATAATTATATTTACAATGTATACTTCAAAATAAATATTAAAGTTACGTAGTTGATTAACTGCAGTCCCAAAAATAGCCTTTAAAAGATAAGTAATAATAAACAATGGTTCCTCAACTAGAATTTGAGAAATCCATTTCTTTATCAAATCAGTAACCATCTACTTATTGCAAACATTTGTTATCCTAATAAGTGATTAACTTTCTACAAAGGTATCAAAGATGCTCTTTTTACAAATCTAACCTCCATGACCATCAAGGCAGATTGCATCTGTTAGGCATCTGTACCTGGTGGTGACTTTGTGGTACATTTTGCAGAGAAGAAGGAAGAGTGTACCTACCTTTAACAAGTACAGTGGAGACACCTATTTCACAGTATTTCTCTCTGTCCTCTTTCTCACAGAACAGCCTGGGAGGTACAGTGCAGGTTACTTTGATGTTTGTGGGAGAAGCTCCTTCATATGTTGTTATCTTTGTTTCACTCAACTGTAAAAAAAAAACACGATTTCAAATTAGACACAAAAATGCTATATGCCTCTTGTCTCAATTTTGTTTTATTATACTTAACAGTTATAACTTTCATTCAAAACTTCAAAATACATGTACACATATTTTTATAGACTCTGAGGTATTTTTGCAGAAATTTTTTCCAAATATTTACACCATGAATAATTGTAAGTAATTTCTGAGTTATAAATGAAAACCTTTTAAATCTTAAAAGACAACTGTTTTGGTCATATTTTTGCATGCACATATGTCTGATTATTTATTTTCAAAATATAACTTTCTATTGAAAAATTCTCTTGTCAAGAAAACTTACAATGCAATAAATCTCTTTTTTTGAAAAGTCAATGACCATTCTTTTACCAATTTCCAAGTTTTTGTTGTCTATTACCTGGACTTGGGCTGTCAGTATAGCACTGTCTCTCCATGGGCCTCTTGTGTTATCACAGTTCCCTTGCTCACAGGCAGACACACTACATTTCATCTGAAAGAAAATGTAAAACCTCTCTAAATATCCACAATATATTGCAGGAATGTTTAGAAAGTGAAAATGAAACTAGTTGGCAAAATGATCACATAGACTTAGCATGCCTCTCGTGTGCAATATTACCTTGTCCCCATACACCAGCTGTGTGATGTAACTCTCGTTCATGGTGCTTTCCGTACTGTTATCCAGTACCTCCTCCATCAGTTGTTTGTCATTGAGGTACCACTGTACTGTGTACAGGAGGTTGGGAAGCTCTAGTGGTTTAAACCTACACAGGAATTCTGTTTCTTGAGTAGTTCTGTTGACAGATATAGCCAGAGAGGGTGCTTCCTTAAACTCTGGAGGATCTGTAAATAGTTAATGAAAAAAAACTTATTTTCATGATGCAAACCAATTCACTTTGGAATCTTTTTTCTGATGGTATTAAGGTCAGACGACACGTTCCTCAAATGTATGTTTTGTATCTCTTGGTATTAAATAAAAAATTATTCATACTTTTCATTCTCTTCTGATTTCTACATTGTTTTCAAAATTTTTTTAAATATAAGAAATCCAAAAATTGTGATATAGGCCATTCAGAAGATTACCCATAACGATGATATAAGAAATATGACCCTGTATTATCTTGACCAAATGCCTGGTAAGGCACCCTAATATTTTGTGAGGATACTTGTTCAAGTACCTTAACTTCAATGACAAATTATAATTTTTTTAGGAACGTGTCATCAGACCTTAAAATTACTGAAGTATGTATGAGCATTAACATCTAACATGTTAACTGCCCTTTTAGGACATGACAGTTTTAGCAATGGAATTAATTTAAGATATCTGAGATTTGCCTGTACATGTATTTATTAGTTTCTCACCAATCTTGATGTCTAACTCCTTCACCACATCCCCGACAGCTTCAGCAATATCCCAGCCCTCAATCACAATATTGGAGAAGTATTTCCTCTGTATGGAACATCCAACATAAAACTTCTTATTCAGATTCTTCACGCTCCTCTTGTAATATTTCTCCTTTCTGCTGACCAGTACACCATCCAAGTAAAGTCGGATTCCTAGCTGAACACTCCAGGAGAACTGAATAGCCATGAATCTGTTGAGTGTGGTAAATTTTGTACTGATCGTCCAAATCTTAGAAGAAGTACTTATAGATAGGTACAGCCTCTTTCTCTCATACCACATGGCCATTCCAGAGTAACCTGGCTCATCTCCACCATTGGAAAAGATGTACATTTTCTTGGAGAACTTAATTACTTTTAGGTTGAATTTAACAGTAAGTCCCAATTTACAGGTGTCCAGGTTTCCTATACACTGAGTGGTCTGGTCACCCATGTCCACAAACTGGTCGTTGCCATTCAATAGGAGGGCCTTGGCACCAGTTGGACCGGTGACAAAACCAGGAGAACCAAAGAGCGTGAAGCGGATGTTGACTGTTAGAGTGTACAGGATGTTACCAACAAGTCTCAGAAAACCATACCTCCTTACTGTTACTTCAGTCTCTGAAAATTAAAATCCATACACTGTTAATTGAATAATTTAAAACTCGTACAGAAATAAGTGTTTTCATATGAAAAATTGTGTTCCTCTAGTCACTGTTTCTTGACTTTTGATCAGTTCACTAAAAGAATAGCAACAGAGTGTAATACTCTATTTTGTTAGTGTAAAAATTTGTATGAACTGAAAGTTGAGATTAGCATTATGTATCTACAGTATGGTAGGACTGTAAAAGGACAAGTATTCAGTACATAAGATAAAGCTGAAATTCAAATCATAAATAAAGTCAGGACAGCTGATCCTCCTTGCCATATGATTAGTATTTCAGATATTAATACTGAAGTTCAATGGTACACATAAGTTTACAATAAAAAGGCTGCACTTACTGGTAAGAACACTCCATGTGGTTGTATTCTTCTGAGTGTAGCACACCTGCTTGATATCTTTAGGATTGACATAACCATCTTGGTAACAAATTCCATTGATGACACAGACATCTTGCTGTCAGTTAAAAAAAATCGACATATTACAAATGAATGACCTAAACAGCAATTAAGAATGCTGATGCTTTTCTGAAATTCATGCTAACCATTATTATGACTCTCATTTGCTATGGATGTTGGTCTTCCATGGACAGAAATGATTCCACAGTATTTTTAAAACTAAGCTAAGTTTTTTCAGCAGACTTACCCTGGGGCTGCACTTCGCCAGGGTGCAGGTCTCACACAGGGAGTTGTACACCACCAGTTGTAAGCGTCCACTGACCTTGACCCCATTGTTACTGACCCTTAGTTCATATGGACCACTGACTCCAGCCCAAGGACACAGGATATTGTCCTTATTTACATACACTGCCAGAGGCTTCATTTCTGTTCCCTGTCAAATTCAAAGAACATTTATTGGATTTTCCATTATGCATGTCTTTTGAATTTAGTTAACTATAAATCTGATTTTTTTTAAATTAAAAAATCTCTTATCATGTTTGAAAGCTTACATTAGGCAAGAAGTAGTGACAAGTGAGTCTGTCTCCATCAACAAAGTCTGCCCCGTACACTACCAGATGTTTGACCACGCCCACACTGATGTCAATCAAAGTCCCGCCCTGAATAGACTCCAGTTCTGGGGGGTCAGTCTCAGCAATGGAGCAGTCATCTCCGACAAAACCAGTGTTACACTCACACACTCCTGGAATAAAATAAAATATGCTGTGATTCTTCATTGTGATCAGTGACCAAAGAATTGTCATAAGCTAATTCAAAGAGAAAACTGTATATTTTTTTTTTATTGCATATAATGTTTCATGTTGAAGAGAAATTACATAATGATGCATATCTTACATGTATTTGATGATTTTTTTACATTGTTTTTTTTCCCTTGGAATTTGACTGAGGTTAATGAATTATATGACAAAAGCTGATTAAATTAGTAAATAAGCTCATTTCCTGAAAAAGCTTATTTAAGTAGTTTACAATCAATCCAGAGTTCAAAGGCAGAGTATGAGGGAGACATAATTTGATTCATAGTTTACCTTCATTGCATTTTCCATTTCCACTACAGTCAGCTGGACATATAGCTCCAAACACGTCCTGTGGGGGGAGTAATTCTCCTCCTACGGTGACCCAGATCGTGATGTTAAACACAATTTCTATCTGACACTGCTGGTTTACATTCTGTAGAGTCTCAATAGCCCAGTCTCGCTCATCAGTCAGCTGAAAGCAGATCACCAAAATAAAATATAGCAGTCCAAACCGAGTGTTTTGAAAGTTAAAATAAATCAATAAAACTCGCAAGGAGACCTGTTATTTTCAATCATCTACAAAAATATTATTAGTGATTTTAATCTGACAAAACCAGATAATTGAGTAAAAATTCAAATCTGATATTCTTTCATGGAATAGTAAAATGAAATCAACTGCACTTTGTACATTGATTGTACCTGAATGTCCTCTATACAGTTGTCCAGAGCCACATCCAGCTCTACATTGTTGACCTTCTGACAGAGGCTACCAGAGGCAGACAGGGTCACGTAACTCCTACAGTATGAGGTGGCTTGTTCCAGGGTGATTCCATTAGGGGTCGGCCAGCCCAATTCCTGCAAAGAAATAATGGCAGAAAGTGGCACTTGTTTCTCAGTTTTAGTTATAATATCTTTAACGACATTTAGAGTAAGGTAAAATTCTGTACATCTATGTTTTGTATAACTATATACTTTTAAAATACTTACCGGTCCAATATGAGTGGCATTGTACTGGAACAACACCTGAGGCTCCTGAAGGAAACACTTGGTGGTCTCCACAACATTGTTTGATATCAGCTCAGCTGTGATGTCTTTCCCTGCACACAAATACAATCAAATTCACATTAATGCCAAAGCTTATATTTCTTAAATTTAAATTCTTAATTATTTTTCTAAAAACCAGGTCCACTCCCCAACCACTAATAGACCAAACAACTGTCTTTATCAAGAAATGAATAAGACATGTATTTCACAAGTTTGGATTCCCATTAAAAAACAGGTGATTAAGAGATGAAAACCTACCCCTCTTTTTGCCTTTCTTTGTTTTCAGTGCTGGAGCACAGTTCTGTATGATAGCTTGATCAGAACATTCATTTTGTGTGTTTGTATTACAGGTGCAGTAGTTAAACTGGGTCTCTGCCTCCAAATCTTCAGGACAGAATCCTGTGTACAGGGAGTCCTCCACCGCCTCGTCAACCCTAGGACAGAACCAAGAGAGTTAAATATGTAAGATCAATATGAAAGGCTAAGGGTTTGTTTCTTTTGATTTTGCAGAGTTATTTTTGGTACAATTGTATTAGATGAAAAAAATCTTGACCAGTCATTAAATTCCACATTATGCAGCAAAAATGTTAGTAAACATAATTATTTCAGTATTTCAAAACACATTTGATCAGGTACCTCCAGCTTTTAGAGTACTCTGTGGCTTGTTTGGATTTTTTCTTTGGACTGTACATAGTTCCATCTCTCATGAGTTTATCATTGTTCTTGTCATCATCCCAAACACCACAAAGTCCTGAATAATAAACACAACTGTGTTAAGAATTTTAATATGTAATGTGTAAAGCAATTTTTATCAAAATGTATCCTCCCTTCAATTCTCAGAATTCTCACTTTCAAACTGCATGTAATTTTACCAAAATAGTAAAAATAGATCAAGGTTAAGCTGTGTACCTTCTGTCTGTTGATAATCAGCAGGAGACGCCTTGAGCCAGACATTGATAAACTGAGGTCTCTTTCCTTTACCATTGGCAATCACCACAATGGCACCATGTGGAAGGTGAACCTACATAAACAAAATCATACATAATAAGGCTATCAATGGTAACATTTTCTCTGCTCAATAGATTGACTTCAACAAGATTGTCTCACTATTCACTTATTTTAGTCTAAAGTCTATATCCTAAACTGCAGTATTAATGGAGATATAAAATCTCTAATTTGCTGAATTTATAACAAAACATTTGTAGAGATACTCTCATTTCATAAAACACCAATTCTAAAAATCTTAGCCTTGGGTTTCTGAAGTCAACACACTGCTTACTTCATATTTCTTTCCTCCTCCATAGGATAAGACTTTGGTTCCCTTTGTCAGCTGACCATTGAGATAGAGTGTGATCTTTATGGGTTTGTATTTCCCTGTGGTGGTCACAGTAGGACCACATCTGTCAATAACTATGACATCATCACCCGATCTGACAGCCACAGCACAATTACAGGTGGCACGTCCCCGATTACACTTACGATAGAAGGTACGAACCTGAAATACAAATGTCCCTCAAAATGAACTTAGGTAAATAGAGTATTGCAGTCTATTTTTTTTTGTCTTTTTTAAAAAAATGAATTTTCACATTCATTTAACATCATCAAACATACAAAGATAATTTTTTCTTTTTAGAGTCTACACTTATTACAGCAAGTACACACCAATGAAAGAAGATTTTGACTTTTTAGATAAGTAAATATATAAACTTTTCTTCACAGAAGTTCAAATCAGTGACAATGTGATAAAAGGACTCACTTCATATGGAAGGGTTTTGTGTCTGTATAGAATGAACTCTCCTTCCAAGAAATTGTTGTAGTGCCTGCAATGTCAATTCAATTATGAATTTACAATCATCAAACCTTCACGAAATCAATGATAAATACTTGACTTATTGAAGTTTCATAACGGTTATTTATAGGTGTGTAGATTTACCATTTATCAAATGAAGTCATGTGAGGATCATTGATAGATTTACACACGGCACTCTTATCTCCATCCTTCACTTTTACCTAGGGAAATAAATACAAAACATTTTATTTTTAAGCAATACAAAATATTGAAATAATCTTAATACTTAAATATATTTTTTTCAAATTAAATTTTTTCTGCAAAACATATTCCACAGTCACATGTAAAATGTGATGTGAATTTAAGATAAACATTGTATTGTTCAATGTGAACCCTTTTGAGAAATATTGACTTTTCATCATTAATACTCATAAACTCTTATCGTCATACAGCAATACAAAATTTATTATATAGCAACACATGCTGATAAAAAGCTATCCTATCTTTGATAATATTAAATGCTCCTCCTTACTTTGACAAGACTGGTATTAGTGGTGTGGTTGACACTGCCCTGACAGAAGACCTCGGACACGATAGACAGCATCCTGGTTTTATCTTTGTCATAGAGAAGGTCAATGGAGGCAAACACTGGAATAACGGTGGTCCTCTCCCAGTTCCTCATTGTGATCATGTTACCACAGAATGGAGTGGCCATTTCATTGGAGACACTGAAAACAACCATTGTCAGTAATGATAGAGACAAAATAAGATACACTGTTCAGAAAAGAAAATATATCCAAAGAAAAAAGTTTACTGTAATCTAAGCTGCAGAAAATAACATAAATTGAGATTACAAAAATGCACACCATGTTGATTTTTCAAAGTTTAGAAATAAGATGAGATGAACTCTAACATCACTTGTGGATGAAAAAACACTGCTGTATCCTACCTGTACCCAATCACAGCCTGATTTAGCCTGTTGGAGTTTGGACAGAGTTGTTCTACCTCTGAGAACTGAGAGTTAACTCTGACATAACAGGAGTTATTGGCCCTGTCTGCGGGTCGACACAGTAACCTAGGTGGCACAGTCAGTCGAATATTGACATCGCCTGGCAAACCTCCCTCAACTACTGTTATATCCCTTGTGATAACCTGCAATAAGTATAGCAAAAAAAATTAAAATTGTTTCCTGTCCAAAATTCTTCAAGCCATTCAATCAAAAAGAAATCAATCTGACCACATCAATTACAATTAATCCCATGATAAAGAAATGCTGAATCTCCTTGTGTCTTCATAAACATAATTACAATCAAATGTATTATTTTTGCTTCGATATATTGTTTGCAGATTACCTGGACTTCAGCGGTGATGATGTTACTTTTACGTGAAGGTCCCTCTGTTGTTGCACAACTGTATACATAACAAGGTGTCACCATACAATATGTCTACAACAAAAACACATACAACTTATAAATTAAAAAAAAAAAAAAAGTACTTTAGTAAATTTCTGAGCATGGTCAGTGAACTGACTTGCCTGCAAATAAATAAGAGATATTGAACTTTCAAATGTAATTCAAGAGAAATCGGAATTTATTTCATTACTACATCTGGATTTCATTTCACATTGTACAGATGACCATTTGTATTCAACCTACACACCTTAACTCCATAGCCACCTTCCCCGTACTCTGATTCTGACATGAAGTACTCCTCAGCCTTGCCATCCACCAGACCTACATCCTTAACCTGTATATCATCCACAAAGAACTGAACTTTGTAGGCAACATCAGCCCGAGGCAAGCGTTCAAACTTGCAGTGGAATTTGGCTTCTGCGTTATTGTCACTGTAGGATGCAGAGAGTTCTGGAGCTTTGGTCAGCTCAGGAATGTCTAAATAAATAAAATTCAAATGCTAAATTTTCAAAATATTACATTTTTCAATGTGAATTCTTTATGTCCTCAACTATTGCTAGGGGATATTTGAAACTTGTCTTTTATTAAAACAATTCAACCACATCACAACTTGTTTCAATATTTAGGATATAAAATGATCATAGCTTAAAAAAATGCACTCATCTCACTAAATTTTGTTTATTTTGTTTTATATCAAATTAAAACTCTTTGTAAAGTAAAAACTTTTTTTTTAGTGCCTTACCAATGACAAATCCTATAGCTGTAATGATTCTGGTCTCCGCCTTCACTAAGGTAGTGCCTCCCACTTCACATTTAGCTGACACTCGTTTTCCTCCAGGCACCGGCCCACCAAGTCTGAATCCATGTAATTTGGTTCCCTTAATTGTCCTCTTGACTGGTGCCCTTGTCCTTCCTACACTTACTCCATCCATAAAGCACTCCAAACCATAGCTGAGTCCCCACGAAAATTCGAAATCGAAATATGCATTGATTTTTCTAAAAACTGTCACTACTGTCCATTCAAAATTCTCGGTACTTAGGGTCAAATATATGCGACCTTTCCTGAGGTACAGAGAAACCCCTCTGTAGCCTGGCAAATCTCCACCAGATGAGAAGATATAGGAACCATCTATCATTGCAGACACTTTTAGTGAGAATTTGTAAGAAAATCCAAACTGCAGACAGAGCTCTGGGTTCCTTAGACAACTGTTCTGGTCATTATCTTCTATGTAAGACTGTCCATCAAATCTCAATGCTAACCCTCCTTTCCATCCATCAATCAGTGATGGCAAAATTCCTCCCACCGTGAAGTTACCAAGGGAGGTAAGTAACACATTGTTGATAATAGAGATGTAGGTAATTCTCAAAGCAGTGATAGCAGTGGCTGAAAAATACAGAGCAACAGATATAATTATGAAAGACCTAGTATATTTATTTATGAACTTTTAGTGCAAGGAAGTCTTTAAAATTAAGAAATAACTTAACTCCAAAATAAAACCTTGACCATCATAATTCATTAGTTTAGTAAGACATTCTCAAAACCAAAATAAGTACTATATGCTTACTTTCTATCCTTGTCCACATGGTTCTGTTGATGTCAGGGATACAGGAGTATCTATTGTCCTGATCAAACACAGCCCCAGCAGAGTAACACTGGCCACCAATATTACAGGTGTCATTCTACAGTAGAAAATCTTAGAGGTACCGTTCCATAATAAACATTCCTACAGATAATATGCATCTTCCTCAAATAAATATACAAGCATTTTACAATATGAAGTCTTTTAGGTATCATTTAATAATATACAAACTTAGATAATCATTCTACACTAGACAAATACTTACCAGAACTCTCTGACAATGTATAAATGGAATGTACATGTAGCACATTGAAAAGGGGAGATAACTTTGAAATTTGGCTTTGACTTAAAACTCCTAGCTTACTCTTACCCTTTCAACACAGACCAGGGTGTCCTCATCACAGTGTGTACAGAAGGAGTCGTACACAACGTATCTGATGGGTTTACTCTGTCTCTCTCCACCGTAGCTCACAGTGATGTTAGCCGTCCTAGGAATCAACATCTCACAAACAACCGACTCAGAGCTCAGGTATGTAGCTGGTCTCCCAGTCTAAGAAATTTTGAAAAAGATAATATAAAGTAAACACACCTGCACGTTGGATTTCTTTTCCTCCAAATCATTAGCACACTTAGAACAAGAGATAAAAAAAATCTTACAGTGGTTTTGAATCCAAGAAATTGATTTGCATGGATTTGTTCTCTAAGTCACTCTAACATGTAGCAGCATCAACTACATTTCAATAAAGTTGTAAAAACTAACAGTCTTAAAAAGCATAATAAAACAATGCACAGCTTACCCCATTAAAATAGTGGCAGACAAGAGAGTCGTTATTCTGGAAATTTTCACCAATCAGGGAGATCCTCTTACACTTGTCTCCGCCCTCGCTCTCCCTGATGTCACACAACTGACCATTCAGAATGTCCGTTACATTGGGTGGTATGGTGATGTCCACAGAGCAGTCAATATCACCATAGCCAGGGTCACACTGACATTGACCTACAATATCAGACATTAAATGAAATTCATCTTATCAAATACATGTATGAACAAAAATATTTAGAAGAATAAGCGGTAAATGTATACAAATTTTAGCACACAATTTTTTTTAACTGGTTAGCACTATCGTGAATCCCCATAATAAATTTTTAACAAAGAGTACATGCTTTCATCGTATATTAGCATGTACCAGTATATAAATAAGCTGATAAGAAGCAGAATAAGAAGCTCTAATAAAATAAGTATATTTACAGTAAATATATTTATATTTTAATTTATACACCCAGTAAAAGTACATTTATATCAGTCAAGAGAATCTTTTCGTACTATAATTTCTACTTTAATGTATTTACATCAGGTACCTTTAACACAAGTTCCCCGGCCACTGCACTCATTTATACAGTAATTATCCACTATAGCTTCCTCGGGGGCGGGCTGTCCACCGACCACCACCCACAGGTTTATATTGGTCACTATCTCTGTTATACACTTGATCTTGATGCTCTCTAGTGCCTCAAATTCCCAAGATGTATCCCCAGTAAGCTGTTACAGAAAATAAATTAACATTAATTTTGATTCTCATGTGTTCAAAGTGCATAAATATAAGATGTTTTGCATTTTGTGGTAGGCATTAGTTCATCAATCTTTGCATACCTTCCAAAAATTAAACACTACGAAAATTAGTGATATCACAGTAGTACAATAAATGGAGATAATGCAGGCTTTCACTCAGGTTTTACACCTTTTTTCCAAGGAAAAAAATATATACAAAATATACACGAATCCAGTAGTTAAAAGCTTCTGATTTCCTGAAAGTTTGATTTAAGAATTTCTAAAAATAACAAGTGACAAACTCACCCCTATATCCTCCATGCAGGATTCTATAGAAAGGTCCAGGCCTATAGCTGCAGATAGGCCTGTCTTATTGTTACAGGAAAATCCAATCTTGGAGGTCAAGACGAAATTTAAACAGTGCTGGTAAGCCATGGATGCATTCATACCATTGCTGGGCCACGAAATTTCCTAAAATAATTTGTTTTAATCTTTGGTTTAACATTACAACAACAATACAAAAGTCTAAAAGTAAGAAACAATTCAAGCTTCCTTTAAATTATTTTTTTTGGTGCATATAACACAAAAAGGAAAACATCTCAGCAATAGTGCTATGTTGAAATCAATCTGTAATTTCTTACTGGTGTTGTGTAGTTAACATCATATTCAAACACAATCTGAGGCTGCAGGGTAATGCACTTTGCTGGAGCCACAGCAAATTTCAAGACTTCATCTGTAATGTCCTTGCCTTCGAAGATAATTATAAAATCACAGAAAATGTAAATCCTTTAAATCTTTTATGATAGAACAAGTATTGTACAGAAATTTGTGATACAGAAATATTGTCCATCCCCTAGCAAATCTTTTTCAGATTTTCTTCATACAATAAAGTCCTGGACATGAGCTTGGTTTTTCGACACACACACATTTAACTTTATTTTTCTATGAGATCTTACCTCTGAGTTTTGTCTGCTGACAGCTGAAGTCTGTAGACAATTTAGAACAGGTGAAGTTATTGACAGGGTCACAGTAAAACATCTCAGGTGTTCTAATGTCAGAGGTCACATCAGGACAGAACCCATTGAAAAGGGTGTCTTCAGGGCTAAAAATAGTAATTAATACAAATCTCTATTGTTCATAATTCTGTTTTCACTAATTCATGACCATGGAATATCCAGTGTAATATAAAATCATATTCTTTTGTAAAAATGGGCACCAGAAATTTATAAATGTGACTAAATTTGAGGGGTTTATTGTGTGATAATAACATGAAATGATGAACTGTTCTTACTCGACTCGCCAGCTTTTAGAAAAGGCATTGGGACGTTTCTGGTTAGTGTTTACCACAGTACCATCAGGTTTCATTAGGTCATTGTCCTGTCTATTGTCCAAAGTTCCACACAGTCCTAGATATCAAATCAAAAGGAATACACATAACTGAAGTATACAAACACACACACCGAATATTTATCAAAATCAACAAAATCTAGAGATTATTTCTATATAATTAGAAAAGAATGAGAAATTTATGAAACCAGTTTTATTTCCCATTGTTTTGTATATTTAGAACAAGGTTTTTTTTAAATTTTAGATCTATTAGATGTAATTCTATCATCAGTCACACCTTCTGTGTGGTTGAAGTCCATCGGGGAGGCATGGAGCCAAACATTCAGAAACTGACTTGTTCTTCTTTTGCCATTTTTAACAACCACATAGGTTCCAGAGGGCATATAAATCTAAATGCAAAACAACAGGATCATTACCAAATTCACATATATAAAAACTCAAGTCATGGAGTGGATCAGATCTAGGATTTCTCCTATGGGCATAGAACACACATTTTTTGCTGATATAAGATTTCTTTATATAATGCAGAACTTCATTTTAATTTATTCCCATTATAAAGACATTCTCAGTTTCTCACCCTGTATTCCTGCCCTGTCTGGTAAACTCTGAATCCTGGAGTTAGCTCCCCATTAACATAGGTCCTTATTTGAATGGGTTTGGCCTTTTTACCTTTGACCTGGCTACACCTGTCAATTACAATGACATCATCATCCACCTTGACAGCAACAGCACAGTTGCAGGATGCCTTGCCGTTACAATTTTTGTAGAAAGTTCGGACCTATAAAAACAAGAACAGAAGCATTGATGTATGAAAGAGGATTTCAAACATCATTTGTTTACTATGTTTCAAAGTTTACTTCCAGAGATGTTTTGGCTTGAATTACCTCATATGGACTTGTAGTGTGTCTATACAGCACAAATTCACCTTCATAAAAGTTGTTATATTTTCTGTAAAATAAAATTACTTCATCTTGTTACACTTGTACAAGTTTTTCTGTTTGCTTAAAGGACATCAGATTTTATTTATCACTTCAATTGACAGACGGTGAAAGAAACTTCATGAAAGAATATACCTTCCATCTAGAGTTCTCATGTGTGGATCATTGATAGAACTGCATAAGTGTGATTCATGTCTGTCCATAACTTTTACCTATATGAGAATCATATTTGTTACAGTAATCTTTAATGACTCTACATTGGAAGCAGCTGGCACAAGAAATTCAAATAAAGAGACTCAAGTTCTAAATATCTCAAAGAAAGGCATATTTTAGCAAAGTATCATTGTCTTCAAACCTTGATCTCTCTTAAATTCTACTCTTAAATTACAATTTCATTTTATTAATCTTAATAACCGTTCTCTAATAAATGTTTTATGCAACCAAATTGCATAAGTCATGTGGATTTTTATCTTTATGATCCAGTAACCATTACCTTCTTGTTTTTGAAAATATTGTTTCTACTTGTCATATTGCCGTCCCTGACAAAGGAGACCAGAGTGATCTCCCTTTCCTGGTCCCCGTCCTTCAGCATGTCCATGTTAGCCAGTACGGGGATCACTAGCCTGCTCCTCCAGTTACCCCTTGTTATCCTCAGCCCCTCCTTATCTGAGTCCCTCACGATTAAGACCTGGGTCACAGGTTTGTCATCACATTTCAGCTCCTTGACTTCCCTGACTTCTGGTCTCACCACGATCTCACAGTCGTCCGAGGAACAGAAGATAAAGGGAGGAATCTCCATCTCAATTTCCATGTTAGAAGATTCGCCACCCTCAATGACTTCAAGATCTCTGTCAACAACCTGGAAATATCAAACAATTAATTTTTTAACTGCTGTTTTAAAAATACAGTCATACTGTAACAAAATTACTGATCGTATTTTATGAAATTTTCAGCCTTAACTTATTTGAAACACGAAGTTTCTCAGACAGATTCAGGTTACAGGACACATAAAATAGCTTTGAAACAAATGATAAGAATAACTTTTCTTCCCCAAAAATCTATATTCATTTAAGTTTATTGTAACATTATATCCACAATACACCAGAGAAGTCCCTATATGTATGTTAAGCAATCAATGTACAGTCCCTCTCCTTACTTTGACATCCAATGTTATAGGTTTGCTGTTCAGGATAGGACTGGTTGTGTTCTTACAGTCATCAATAAAACAGGCCTTTACTCCACATTCAACCTACAAATGCATATTTAAGATTATTAATTTTTTTTTGCTATTATTAAATATTGTATAAAATATATGACTAGTATTGACTATGAAAATGGCAGTTTATTTTCATATTGCTGGTAAACATTTTATATCTCATGACTTCACAGCAATTTCAAATCTAAACGCCTACCTTGGAGCCATAGGTGAAATTAGCTAAGTCTTGGTAAGACATTTCTGATTTAAACTTCCTGTCGTTTGACCTGTTGACCTCTGACATTATCATTTCTTTCCCATCAACACTCCAAACAACAAAGGACCGTGTAGCATTCTCCATACTGACCATTCCCTCACATTCAAACAGGAACTGATTAGTGGTCTCGTTGTAAGAGGTGGACAGCTCAGGCTGGTCTCGGACAAGAGGATAATCTATAGATACAAAATTCATCAGATCTACATGTATTTTAGCCTAAACTTTTTTAAAGCGGTAGATGGAGTAGATTTTATATTCTATTACTGGTAAATCAGCTTAAATTTATACATACATCATCAAGAAAACAGAGCTATCAAGGCATATCGCATAACTGGAAATTTTTACGAATTTCTATTGAAATAGGCTGATTTTATTTTTTACATGTAAAATTTTTACGAATTGAGCATGTCCGTAAAAATTAAAATCATCAGAGGTGAAGTTTCAGATCAATGTTTTAGCGTTTTGAATGCGTTAATACATATTACGTGTTTTAAATGTCTGGACTACCCAATGTGAAACCAGAAGTCTCTGTCGAGACTGAAGCTTTACTGGTTTGTAGTGATAGCAACGGGAGAGAAAAGTACTTAAGCAGTTGGGAATTGGAACTTTACAACAGCAATAAATAGAATAATGATCCTTGATTAAGTCTCTTTAAGTTCTTAGTGTAGTCGATACACAGAATTATGTATTTTCATGTAGTCTACTTGTGTGCCAAGTTATACTAAAATCAGACCCAAACTGTAGGAGGAGTAGCGTTTTGAAAGAATTTCACAGAAATTTCTATTTTTAGTAACCATGGCTACACCGTTCATCGAAATCAAAAACCGATACACAGAATTATGTATCGAAGTGTAGTGTACTTGTGTGCCAAGTTATATTGAAATCAGACCAAACTGTTGGAGGAGTTGAGTTTTGAAAGAATTTCACAGAAATTTCTATTTTTAGTAACCACAGCAACACCGTTCATCGAAATCAAAAACTGATACACGGAATTATGTATCTTAGTGTAGTCTACTTGTGTGCCAAGTTATACTAAAATCAGACCCAAACTGTAGGAGGAGTAGCGTTTTGAAAGAATTTCACAGAAATTTCTATTTTTAGTAACCACGGCAACAACATTCATCGAAATCGAAAAACTGATACACAGAATTATGTATCTTAGTGTAGTCTACTTGTGTGCCAAGTTATATTGAAATCAGACCAAAACTGTAGGAAGAGTAGCGTTTTGAAAGAATTTCACAGAAATTTCTATTTTTAGAAACCATGGCAACAACATTCATCGAAATCGAAAAACTGATACACAGAATTATGTATCTTAGTGTAGTCTACTTGTGTGACAAGTAATATTGAAATCAGACCAAAACTGTAGGATGGTAGCATTTTGAAAAATTGTTTACAGACAGACAGACAGCTAGACAGCTAGACGGACGGACAGACGGACGGACGCCGGACGCATTACTATTGCATAAGCTCTTCTGGTCTCTGACCAGTAGAGCTAATAAAAATGATTGAGTGTTCACATGTTAGTTTACATGTTAATAAAAGTTAACAAAGTAGCACATGGGCAAATCTATATACATGTATTAGAACAAAAAATACATCCACATAAATGTTCCATTTTGAATAGTATTTTTACTCTTTTTACTGTTAAATATACATGTATGAAATTTCAAACATATTTTTACCTCTTTTGACACTCCACATGTCATAATTTTCATAAGGATTACAAATCAGAGAAGAGTTGGTGGGATTAGACTCGCCAATGTTGTAGCACACATTTTCAATAAAGCATTTTTGTTCCTGTAAAAAAACATTTAGATATTAAATCTCATCAAAATACCCAAAAAAGAAAGAAATGAAATCTATATGAACACTTCTGTAACATTCATATTAACACTATTTCCCAATGACTTGAATTGATTTAATTATTCTTCAAATGGGTGGAAGTCAAAAATATCTAAATCTAAACAAAATTGCCACTGACCCTGAATCGGCACATTCCAGATCTTGTACACTCGTGACATCTGCTGTCAAATACGGTCAGAAGACTGGCTGAGCTCCATGTACTGTTATCATTAGATACTGCTATAAAGTAGCTACTCCTGGATGGCAGGGGACAGAGGATTTCATTATAGGTCACCAGAATGGCAGGAATATATATCACCTCTTGTGTTCTGTTGTAACTTCCATCCAACAACTATACACAAACAAAAAGTTCTTATAGTTAAAAAGTTTATATTAAATTATTGTTTTATATCTTTGTAAAAATATAGGAGTTACAAGTTTGAAATAGTTAAAAAAAAGTTAAGTGTTAGAATAATCATATAGGATCTCTTGGCTAACTACAAACAAAATACTTTTTCTTACGTACAACAATTTCAGCTGCTATTAAAATTGATATTAATTTAAAATCTTTCGAGAGGAAAAGCATAAAAGGTCCAAAGAAAATCATCTGTTACCTTGACTGGTTCCAGTCTACACATAAGTTTGTCTGATGTGATAAATGTTGCTCCGTAGACTGCCACTTCACTGCATTGCCTCTCATTGAGATCATAGAGCCCATTATTTCTGAGGAACCACAAATCTGGCACCACTGTTGTGTTGACAGAGCAGTCAGCACCACCGAAATCTGGGTCACACTCACAGGTCCCTATATAAAGAACATAATTATACAATCATTATCATAATTCAAAATCTATCATACATATTGTACATTTATAACATATTGATAATTAAACTTAACAAAGTCCTTCATCATTGATTTACTTTACATTAGATGATTAAAGAGTACTGACTATGGGACAGAATTATTATAACATTTTTTCTTAACTTAAGATCTACAGCCATTGTAGTTTCAGGTGCTAACTAAATCCAAACTAAGTCATACTTTAATCTAAATGTGTTTCTATACTGACCATTGACACACTGTCCTCTCTGAGTACAGTTGTTGAGACAGAGCTCTCCCAGAATAGAGCTGTCTGGAGCCAGCATTCCACTGTCATTTGTCCATAAACTCACATTACGAGTCAACTCAATCCTGCAGGTCTCCACCAAATGTTCTAGTACAGTCCAGGTCAATCTAAAGGAATCCTCTATCTACAAATAAGTGAATACAAATAAATATGTCAGTGTACCTGCAAAACGAGTGTAAAAAATCTTAAGAACTGTAGATATTATTAAATTTACCATCTGAGGTAGCTTACCTTGATCTCTGACACACAAAGATCCAGGATTTCCGAAGTGTCAGTGACATTGGAACAGAGGGAGGCCCTCCTGCTGTTCTCTAGAAGACTCAGGCAGTGATTCCTGGCCATCTCATAAGTAATGTTAGACAATGTGGGCCAGTCAAAATCCTATTAAAATGAGAGCTTTTTTTAACACTTGTTTTTCATAGCTCATCAATTCATAAGATCAGATATCCAAAGAGAAAAAGTGTGTTTAAAGTATGAGTAACTATTTTCATAAATATGTAATTCTTGAAACTCACAAAAGTTTACAATTTACAAAGTGATTTAATTTTCTATTATCATCTAGACAGGACATACCTTTGCTTTGTATTCTTCATCATATTCATACATTGATTCATTACAGCCAACAGATCCCAAACACATGGATCTGCCTACCAGTATTTGTGTCAAATCATCTAATTGAGAAAACAAAAAATTCAGTCAAATTACTTTGATTATAAAATACTTGTATATCAAACTATTTGGGTCTTTGAAAATATGCCAGATAGAATATTCCAATACCATTGCAATGATAAATGGGCCCATTTTTAAAGTACATGTAAATTTTCTTAATAAATTTGACTAGATAGTTTTACAATACCTCTCTGTTGTCTTCTGTTCAGGGGACATAACTGGTAGCAAGCACCTGAGTGACAGGAAGAAGTATCTCCTAATGGACAGTCACATAAATCTGGGTCAATAACAGTCATCTGGTCACAGGATCCTGTTAGAATACTCTCATTCTTCATCACTCTAAAAAAGCATGGTACATTATAGACACTCCAAGGTTTGAGATGGAATTTCAAATACTCTTTAGAAAACCTCTAATCATAAAAATTTGAAAAAGAACAGAATTCTTAGACAGATAAATTCCTTCACACCTCCAGGAGAGAGAGAATGGGTCAGGACGAAGACCGGGAACATCAAACATGGAGCTGTCTGGGAGTGTCCAATCATTCTGCTTCCTTCCATCGAAATTACCACAGAGACCTGTGTGAAGTCAAATAAATCAAAATACAGTCAGAAAAAGAAACAAACCCAAAGTATCCAATTTACCTTAATATGAACATGTAATCAGACATACAAAACTTAAAGTGTTAATATACCCTTTATTGATAAACTTATTAACATGTACAAGTATTAAAAGTCCACCATGGACATCTCTTCTTTTGGTATTAGACACTGTGAAACTGATAATGATAACAATTTTGACCTACCAGTCGTACTGTTGAAGTCCACACTAGATCCCTGCAGCCAGACATCCAGACCTGTTTGGGACACTTTAATGGTTACTGCGGTTCCTTTGGGAAGCACAACCTGTGGATAGACAAAAACAATCTGATGCATGTTCACTATGACAACTTTACAAAAAAAAAAGAGCTATGGTTCTTTTCAACTGTTTTAAATGTACATAGTTCAATTAAATTTTTTATATAAAGTGAAACTTGTCCAATCCAGATTTTGTGTAATCCAAAATCTTGCGTTTTATGTCAAAAGATTTTAGACCCTTTGGCTAAATTCAATTGTTTAATGTTGTCAAATACGGCCATTTTTATGGAACCATTGATTGCGGGATTAGACAAATTTTACGGTATTTTATGATATTGTATTAAATTTCTCAGTTTTCAACATCTTTATCCATCAAATGTTATAGACACCTTAAATGCTCTTCCTTCAGCCTGTCTGTAGACTTTAGTACCAGGACTTAGTTCCCCGTTCTTATAGAGGTATACTATGACTGGTTGTCTGTCTTGCCGAGTCATTTCTTTGCCACACTTGTCAATTACAACCACATCATCCCCTGATCTAATGCCCACTGCACAGGTACAAATGGCCCGACCATTACAGCGGCGGTTGAAATTACGCACCTAAAAATAGAAACAAATAAAATACAAATCTAAACATTGCCTTGGAGCCTTTGATCACCAAAAAAATCTGTCCTCTTCAACCCTCAGGAATACATCTATTTCAGTAAGTTTTAAATAGCTTAACAAGGTTTAAGAATTTCATCTATGAGCACTAGATGTAAAAATCCACCAACCTCATACAGCATATTGTTGTGTCTGTACATGACAAATTCTCCTTCATTGAAATTGTTGTAGTATCTGAAAATATTTTTATTATTTTACAGAAACGGAAGAAAAGAATATAATTATAAGAAACATGCAATTTACCTATAAGAATGCTCATACTTTTACATAACGTACCTTCCATCAAAAGTGGTGACATGTGGTCCATTCACAGATCTACATGTGGATGGCCGATCCATATCTTCAACTGCAGCCTAAAAGAACATATTGTACAGTCACATAGCAATTTGTAACAATGAACTGATAGGAAGATATTGCACATTGTGACAGATTTTTAACTTGTTTGATAGAAGAGAAAACTACTGTGCAAATCAATGACAGAGTAAACATCTAGAACCCCTTTATAGCTTACACTGAGAGTGTGAAGGTCTGAACTTCTGGAAGCGTTTCCACTGATGACCACCTTTCCTAGTAATTTGACATCCTGCATAACATCCCCATCATACAAACCATCAATCTTAGCCTTCAGCATTAGTTGAAAAGAGTTCCTCCAGTTTGTATTAGTTATCATGAATCCACAGGAATCATTTACAGATCTGTAAGAAATATTGAATAATTGAAACTTATTTAAAGTCAATTGTAAATAGATTGTGTTGAAATACATAAATACTAGCCATGATGTTCTAGGAAAAAATCATAATACATTTGAAACTTGATGCATGAAATTTTCTGTCAACAATCTAGACTGATGAAATAACCATTCCCCATCCTCTATATTTCGACTAACCTTGCCACAGACTTGATAACGACCTGCTGCATGTCCGATCTGTCTCTGCAGGACAGTGTCTTCTCGTTCCTGACGGCTCTACTGGTCACCAGGACAGAACACTCCTCATGAGGGGTGTCACTGGGACACAGGAAGGATGGGGGAACAGTCATCTGGACCGACACTGGCTTACCAGGTTCGCCCTCAATCAGGGTCAGGGACTTCTCTGGGGTTACCTTGACAGCAATCAAAAATACATTTAGGCATTCACTATCACTTCCATTCCATAACAGGAACAGGAAATATATTTTTAAAACTCTATTCAAAATCTGAGGACTATTTCCTCTTTAGATAAACCAAAATATTTTCTTCAATTTTCAATCTTACAAACTTTGTTGTAACAAGATCTATATTGAGTAAACTAGTACCTCCAGTTTAATCTCAAGCTGTTCACTTTCTCTAAAGGCCCCAGTTGTTGTGTTACAGCTACTGGTCAGACAAGCAGACACACCACAGGAAAACTTTAAAAAATCATTTAAACAGAAATTAGTTCATTTTTAAACTTAACTTGGTTTCATAAGTATCATTACAATAACAGAATGACATATTAAAAATATATTTCAATCCCTTTCTAACTAGTAGGCAGTACCTTTGTGCCAAACTTATGACTGTGTAGATATGTCTTGTTCATGTAAAGTGCCACATTTTCTGTTTGGTTGTTCAGCATTGTTTCTTCCACTACGCGACCATTAATGATCCAGCGGACAGTGTAGGTCAGATCCTCTGTCTTATTTACAGTGGGAAACCTGCACACAAGAGTTGTGTTCTCTCCTCGGCGAGCCAATGTTACTTCAGGATTTGCAGGCAGAATTGGATAATCATTTCCTTTAAAATATTACGACATTTAATTTATAAAGACACCCTCTAAAGTGAGAGGTAGTAATAAGTATAGCCTAACATCAACTTTTACACTTAGTTCAATTTGAATATATTTTTTATATTGTGTCTTTATATTTTTCTGTGTTTAATTTTCAATACATGTATCAGTTTATTGTTATCTTTCTCATATTAAAGGATCGATAATAAGGGAAAATTTTCTAGCTGTCTAAACTCACTTTACTTTTCAACATTCACTCTACTTCTTATTGTAGCACCACCTTTTCTCACCTGATTTACATGACCACTCATGATAAACATAACCGGGCCACCTGACGAAATTAGACGGAGCCACATCTTGTCGTTGTGACCTAGACAACACACATTTTCCCATTCCTGCCAAATACTCCACAGATTTACACAAGAAGGACTTCTCCATCAAGCAGAGCTGTTTACACCCTGTGGCTGTTAGGACATTGTTTATTGTTTTATCATCATACTTGTCAATTGCATAGCCAGGTTCTTTGCTCCAGGCAATGCCTCTTTTTCCACATGGATCTGAAATAAAAAATGAAACATTATATCTAAAAAAAAAAAAAAAAAAAATTTTAACCTACTGTACATTCCTGAAATTATTCTTCAGAACAAATTATTTGCAGATTCTAATAACTATACTAAAACAAGAAGAAGATCATCCCTCCTACCCAAAGTACTGATTCCTGAAAAAGAGCTGCAAATCAAATTGAATCATTCTCCTGCCCACATCAACATCAGTTATAAATATCATGTAAGTATTCTTACCATTGTGACATTGCCATTCTCTGTGCAGGTTATCAGCTGACTCCTCTAGCGGCGAAGCTTTAGAGATATAATCAGCAGTCCTCAGTGTACAGTTGTTAGTGGAACTGTCTAAGTCATAGCCGTGACAGACAGGACTGGTGTAGTAATCCAGACAAGCTCGGTCACAGCGGCTCAGGTTTCCACCCAAATCCACACTCTCAATCTCAGAGTCTGCACCCAGCTTCTTCATATTGTATACAATCCAATCCAGGTCAAGGAGTTCACATGAATCTGAAACCAAATATAATATTTACTTGTCAGTTAGGCTATCAAATTTAGTCTTTGGTTCAAAGATTTGAATCAATGGAGCAGCTGACCAGTAAAGAAGAAATCACTAAAGTTAATTACTTAAATGGACCAGTGTTCTTTACAATTGCTGGTTCCAAGACAGCAGAAATCCCCCCCCCCCCCAATATTCTAATAATTTTAAACAAACTCAATCTACTATACAATATTCAGAGACAATAATTGTCATTCAGATTGCTATTTCAAATCCTCTTTTGGGATTCTGAGAATTGTAATTGTAAGTTACCCTCCGCTTGCTGCCACTCTGTGTGGTTGACTTTAGGATCACAGAACTGCCTATGATTTTGTGGGTTGTACTCCCCTGGTTCATAGCAGTTCCCATCAATCAGACAAGCAGTGGTCTGTGTAAAAAAAAAAAAAGATTTTTATTAAAATTTTTATAAGTAATAAAAAATAGAATATTTTGTTCTCTTTTTTTTCATGATAGCTGGGCTACATAATATGCATATCTGCAAAATCTAAACTGATATACTAAGAAATTTTACTTCTAAAATCTTTTAAATTATTTAATATCAAATAGTTACATCTTATGTTATTTAGTGACCAAATTAAATTCTCTTTGCATTTAACTTGAAAAACCTTACCTTCTGTTGACATGTGAGAGTGTTGATGTTGCAATCGAAGCACAGTGAGTCGTAAACCAAAAAATAGGCGGGACCACTGCTGCCACTGGATTCATTAGCTCCGTTGTTACCTATTTTGACTTCATAACTTCCTACTGTTGGTGGTTTACAGGTCAGTTCATTAAATGTCACATAATCTGCACTAACTGATTTCACGTTTGTTGGATCCAAGACAAAGCCAGTCTCGTTTTGCTGAAAACAATGTAAAGACAAATGGCATTTACAGTAATGCAATTACAATTATTATATATATCAGCATCTTTTTATTTCATTGATGCTTCAGGTATATATAAAACATGGTTTTTAGACTAAATATGCTGTTTGCTACTACATCAAAGATTTGATTTACTTAATTGCAAAAATAAAATACATATACATGGAAGTATGCATGAAAAATACCAAATAAAGAAATATTCTTATACTATTCCTATAATATTAAAGAAATATTCCAACTTTAAGACTGGAATGAAGTATACCTCTAGTTTTGTGAACTGACAGTTCAGCAATGGGCTGTTTTCCGTGTTGTTATTGTAGATGGTAATAAGATCACAGGGACTGGTCCTCAGGTCACACAGACCATTATCCCCAAGATAGAACAAGTTAGGAGCCGTAAATCTCTCCACAAAGCAGTCCAAGCCAGCTCTGTCTGCCTGACATTTACAGGTTCCTGAAAATTAAATATGTGTCTTTATTAATGACTCTTTAAAATGCTATTGTGTTATACCATTACTTGACAAAAATCTTTTTTTTTGGTCGTTTTCAAGAAAAGAAAAACCATAAACTTTGCCAGAATTATTTGTCTTTATTAATGCTTGACAATTTGTTTCTTCACATACTTTCTTTACTTTTTAAAATTCTGTGAATAAATTTACAATTTTAATTTAGCATTTTTAATTTTGTTTATAACAAAGAAGCAACCACAAACCAACTAATGCTACTTGTATCAAATGCTAATTGCATGCACACAAATTTCAGGGAGAGAACTCACTGTTTTCACAGGTTCCTGCTCCTCCACATTCTGCTAAACACAGCTGTGACATTACATTGTTAGGTGGGGCGGGATTGACCTCCCCTGCGGGCGTGGTCCAGAGACTAACATTGTATGTCAAGTGTACCTCACACATCTCCTTAATGTTCTCTATAGCTGTAAAACCCCAACGACTGTCATCCGTAATCTACAATTAACAGTTGATAAAATGTTATTTCAAATCATATACTGTGAACCAACTATTATTCGCGTCATCTTTTATTCGCGATTCTTCAGTCTAAAATCAAACCGCGACGATTAATTTCCGCGAACGAGGTTACATTCTCTGCAAATCCTTAGCAAAACTAATGGTTCGTGGCGATCAATATTCGCAAGTTAAAGGAGGTCGCGGAACTCGCGGATATTTCTCGCACGCGAATAAAAATTGGTTTACAGTACCGGTATCTTGGCTTAAGGTAGATCCCTACTCAGAGAAATAATGGTTTAAATAGTATTTTTCTCTTTGAAATTATTAGAATAACACTTAAACTAAATATAAAGCATAAAAAAAAAAAAACTTTTCATGTTATTTTTCAAATTACAGTGCCCCGATGACGTATACCCCCTTCTGTCATCATACTATTTCAACCATGTTCAATACGTGGCTCATATTAAAAGCAATATCAAAGCAAAATTAATTTCAAATGTATTTATTTATTCATTATTATTTAGGAAAGGCATCACCAGTCTCATATGTGAATATCTATTTTATAACATAACTTTTTTTGGAATATGATATCAATTTGATGCTTGAAAATTTTCACAATATCGTCATTTTTACACATTTTTTCATAAAGTAATGGATAAACACCTTCTTTTTTTATTTGAAATATTAGATTTACATCTATTGCAACTAAAAAGCAAAAAAAAAATAGTACTTTTCAGGCTTTTTATTTTTCTACACCTTCTAGATCATGTATACCCCCTTGCCAATCGAACACTTTCAACTCAAAGACTATCAGTAACAAAAACATTTTAGAAAAAAAATCACACTCTTATATTATTTTTATGCATTATAAAACATAACAAGTAAATCTGGCAAAAAAATCATTCAAATACATTTTTTGACAACTCATCAATATTAAATTGAAACATTTTCATACATGTACAAATATGCCTCAACTAATGCAACATTCTTCAGGCATGCAGTCAAATACAAACAATAAATTACTAGTTCTACTATTACCAGCACAAGACATAGACAAAGTTGTTACATCTATCAATACTTATACATGTATGCCTAGTGTACTGTAATGAACAAATTGACAATGCTCACAAGTGATACCCCTGCAAACTGAAAAAATGTCAGAAAGTCAGATGCATAGAAACACATATACAAAGGGAAAACAGTTGATCCCCTTTCTTTCTTAACAAGAATTTAAGAAGTCTACAACCTTGTTTATCACATTTGTTGATTTAGTAATACGTGCCTTCTTGGACCCTGAAACGGACTCGCTAAAAACATTCCTAATACCATTATGGGGGTCTCTTTTATGTATTAGCTTCAGCTTATTCATACTGAGTGAACAGGAAACAAGTCTTTTGCACATGAGAGCTGAAATCACTTTCTTACAAACAAGAGGTTCAAGTGATGATTTTACATCATAATATGCCAAGCTAAAAACATCAGAAGAATCACACTCTACAGCCAACTTTTTCTCATAAAGCTGTTTCAAACTGGAAACATCAGACATGGCGTTATGTGCATCATAATCTACCCCTAAGATACTTTTCACTAGTGTCTCCTGCTTAAAATTAGACACACTTGCCTTATCAAACACTTTCTTTGATAATTTATAAGTATCAATAAACCCTGAAATTTCATTCTGGAAATTTTTCAACATGTCATATCTTTGTAAATTATGCATCAGAACTGGTACATCAAAATTTTGAATGTTGTGTCCAATCAAAAATGGTTTAGCACATGATGCAACAAATTGTGTGAAACGCCTGAGACCATCTTCAGCACTGACAGACTCTACAGGATGTCCATGACGTTTCAGAATTCCACCTTCAAATGTCAATCCTGTTACTTGGGAAGCACCCTCTGAAATTCTTTTGCTTGGTTTCATATGAATGTTGAGGGATTTTTCACCACAAATAGCAGCAATTTGAACAATGTCTGATGTTCGTTCTGAAATGAAAAAAATATAATGTAATCACTCCACTTGTTTCAACTATGGAGGTTTATGAATGGTCTACAATCAGTCAAATGTACTTATAATCAAATGATGAAATGACATTTGAATAAATAAATGCAAGAAAAGCGTCACCAAATGTGACTGTAGAAATAAAATACATTGCATATATGATATAATGAAATACCCCCTTTCATATAAACCAAACCAAGCAAAAAATTTTTCGAACACTTACGGAATCCTGTTGTTTCTAAGTCAAAGTACATGAGTGAGCTAATTTCTGGTGATGGTTTCAAGGGAACAACATCGATGTCCTCCAAATCAGCTTCAGCATCATCCAAACCTACTTTAGACCTATATGTAACACCTATGAAAGAGATTGTAGATCAGCATTCATAAATGACATTAAAAACTATTTTAAACAACAACAAATTAATAGTTTACAATGAGCAAAGCACAAATATAGCAAACCTTCTAAAACTGACTGTGAAGCATCCTTTGAAAGTCTCTCTGCTTTCAGCTCTAAGCGTCTTCTTTTCACAGATCGTTGGCTTTGTTGTAAGCGCTTCCGTTTTAATTTATTGGCCAGTCTGACTGTGTGTTTCTGTGTAAAGTACCCAGGTGATACAGCTAACTTCTTATTCAGCTGCAAAGAAATTATGTATAAATGCATATCATATATATAATGTATATATGTAATCCACTGAAGAGCCAAATGGCAAAAGCAGTGCTTTGGATAAAGTGCCATCTTTTACAAAATCTTGATTTTTAAATTCTTGTACTGTATATATATATATATATGTATAATTATAAAAAAAAATTATAAATGCTTGATAAAATGCAATATCAAATTATGGATGCTTTCAAACTACCTGTAAAAATTAATCAACATAAATATATAAACAATTTTTTTTAAACAAATGTTAGTAATATGCAAAAAAACTACAGTAGTATAAAAGAACAATAAAAATGATGATATCAAGAGGAAATATAAAAATAATATAAAAATGAAAAAATCCACAAGGAATTTTTTTAACTGCGAACATTTTTTCTACCTCAGTTACATAACTATAGCCATCATTCTTTTGGCACACAGTTGCAGATACACGAGAATATAAACTCTCTGAACCTCCATAAAACCTGCATTAATTATGATATACTGTACTGCATAAACTTTGATTAGAAACATTTTTTTCAAGCTGGTCTTTAAAACTGTTTAACTCATCAAAGACTTTTTCTTATTGAAAAACTTACAGTCGCTTCGGCGCTTTACTGGAAACCATAAGGTTAAAGTTTTCATTCAACTGTGTTGATCCTATGTTGGATAACTCGTCTGCTTTATCTGCGTATTTCTCAAACAGACCCTCCAGTGCAGTGCGTAGTAGGTTGCATGTAAGTGGTTTACCATACGGAAGGTTCTTGGGTTTGTAATCTGTTTTATCGCTCTTACACCAGGTACCGCAGGATTGATGTTCACCTAAAAATGTAAAAAAAAATTAATTCCAATTTAGAAAGAAAAATAGAAACAAAAATTGCATAAAAATTAACTAGTGATAAAACTTTCTAACCATATAAGTGTGGAACGATATTCCTCAGATCAGTCTTTAGCTGGGTAGGATTGCTTTTGTTTTGTTGTATACAATACATAAAGCATCTCTCCATATGTCCCCTCACTTTAACGTTCCTTAAAACTTTATGCTTGCTGCTTAACTCTACTAGGGCACCTGTAAATCCTTTCTTTGTATGATTGCTGTCAGATCTTTTACTCATATTTGGATCAATATTGGCTTTGACTCTTGCGATGGTAGTCGAGTCGTTGTCCATGATTACAGTATCTACCTGAAAATAATTGATATGTTATACAGCAAATAAAATTTCAAAGTTTTGACTGATTATTTGTACAATTAGTCTTTTAAAAATGTTGGATTGTATTTGGTCTTGATGTACTTACTTTTCCCCCAACAGTCTCGATCTTCTCCAACATCTCACAGGCCATGGCAGGCTCCATGGCCTTTGCCGATCCGCTCCAGTTCTTGCAGCACTTGTGGTGTCTGGGAGGATTACCCTTCAGCTTTGCAGCAGCACATACTCTACATTTTTTTCCCTTGACCGAAAAACTAACTATTTTCTTTGATTTTTCGCCAAACAAAGAGGCATGCCCTGTAAAAATAAAGATATCTATATACCAATATATAAGTTAGACACCGTCGTCACAAACCATGGCCAAAACGTACAATCTTCTTCCATTCTGGCCGTGGTTGAACAAGAAGAATATATTTGGCTCAATTAAACATTGACCAATGTGAGTATAGCATAGTTGTATAATGAACTTTGATGTGACCTTTCAATACCCAAATGGCCAATCATAGTGTACGAAATATTTTTTGCATACTACTGATATTAATTGTTGATTTCCATTGCAATGGAAACAAAACTTGTCATTGACTAAATATGAAGTGGCAATAGAGAGGCATAATTATTCAAGATTACTACACTATATATGATCAAGCAGCCTTGGGTAGTAGGAGCTATATGTGGACTCCGGACCATGGCTTGGGACATTGGTTAGACACAAGAGAAGTGTAATGTAAAACATTAATTATTCAAATGTTTATGCATAAAAAATTGATTACCCATATGCAGAGGACCACCAATGGCCATGTGTCTGAGTCACTACAATGTATGAGATTTGATACTTGTAAACTTACCTGTAAGACTATTGTAAGCTCTTCCAGTACCCCGCTTCTGCCAGGCACCATCAAAACTAACTGCCAGACTCCCTTCACTCCTAAACAATAATATATTTAATTAATGACATTATTTTGAAAGAAATAGTTGCAAATAAAAATATAACTCTATCATGTTTTGCTAGAAAATGGCATAACAATTACAATCTCATCTCCTCCTGCAGACTTTTATGACAAGTTTCCTCTGCCATGTGTCCTAGTTGCTGCCCGACCTCTCTTTCTCTGCTCTTCAGGGTCTTCTGAGAAACACTGGGTATATTCAAAGCAGCTAGGAGTGAATTGACGTGTGTTTCACCAAATCCTCCGTTTATCATTCCTGAAATAAGTTCTCAAAAATATTAACAAGTCAACATGGAAAGATAATATATGACATGGTTGTCCTTGTTTATTTTCTGTGTTTGTGTGTATGTGTGCGTATTTAGGCACTTGTGAGCATATGTGTGTTAAAAAGTAAGTCACATTTATCAGGTTTGTAAAAATAACCCAAGTGATCTAATATATCTGAATATTTATATAATTAAACTATGTAATGAAATGCAGATTACCTGCTGCTAGTTTGGTATTTTCATCCCATGCATTTCTGCCACTTGAAGTCTGGTGCTTGCTTCCTGTCGCGACTTCGTTCACAAGTCCACAGTCTGTAAATTGGCATTTTATAAGTAATACATGTGCAAGGCCGAATTTATGTTCCCCAACACAATTCGACAATTGCAGTGGCTGTCCACATAACTGGCAACTGCGTAGACCATCGGCAAGGACCCCCAGCTCAACTACACGCCTGCCTACTCTCCACTGATTTCTTTTCTCATCCTCCTGAACCGAATAAGTTTCTTCTTCTCTTACAACTGGAATATTTTCGCTGTCACCGACATAGCTGTGATCTAACACTAGCGAGTCACTTACACTTATAGGCACCCCGCTCTTTTCTTCACATGTTGAATCTCTTTTGTTAATTCTATTAGTTCTTCCTTTGTCTAATCCTTTAATTTTTTTAACAACAGAGTCTTTCACAAACCTGCCTTTATACCTTGGCATTCCGGCAAACACAATACATGAAGGCGCCAACTGGATATGCTGAGCGCTATATAATATCCAAACCGATTACGGTACTAACCCGGTAGAACGATTACGTGAGATCTCATCCCATAACAAACTCGGACTATGACTAAGTCGGACTATTACGGAGTCGGCCTACACAAACTCGGACTATAACAGACTCGGCCTACCGCTAAAAAATTAAGATGTATAGCATAAGTTTATTTAGTTTAAGGAATAAATTGATTAATATTTATATTAAAAAAATAATATAGGTGCTAGAGATTAAGTATTGAATTTTTTTTTTCTTTTTTGCAAACCCTATATTTTACATGGAGTGATTTTTTTCAAGTAATTCACTAGTGTGAATAGAGTTTACTTTAGTACTCCAAAGTTTAGAGTATGCGGATAAAATTCATCAAATTGTAGAATAAGGTAACGCAATAAACTTCTAAAGAAATATCTATTTGTATTGATATATTACATTTTTTTGGTATAAACTTGTATTAGCATGCAGTGGAGATTACAAGAATATTTGTCAAACTTGAACTTTTTTTTGGTACATCTTACTTAATTTGCAAAAAATAAATAATTATTGTTTGGATAAATGAAATAATCGTGTCTTCAAAAAAGTACACTAATAGTCTTGTCAGTTTTAAAGATGTGATGATTACCTACGTGTACTTGTTTCAGCATTTACCGCGCGTTTTTTTATCAGAAACACCAATGTGTGAATACTGTATTGACTCTATTGAAGATGCTCATCATTATTTTTTTGCTTGTCCAAAATATAACTCTCCAAGAAATGTACTTTTCCAAACAATTCAAAATATTATTGATTGTGATCAAACTCATGAACTTGATCTACTTTTGTATGGTAGTCCCAATCATGGACTAATCATGGACTAAATATTAATACTCAAATATTTGAAGCAGTGCATGCTTTCATCGCAGCAACCAAACGTTTTATTTGAATTGTAATGTATGTTACTCATGCCAACACTTTATAACCGGTACATGTATTTCATTGTAAATTTTTTTTTCTCTCTCTTTTCTACTTTTTTTTTCTCTTTTGTTTTTGTTCTTTTGCTTTTGCTACTATGTGTGTCTATTTATTTTTATATCTATATATTGTGTGTTCATTTTGACCTTGTAGGGAGAGGGCTAAAATAGGCTTTGCCTGCTGCCCAATCCCATTCACTTATGTGAATAAAATTTTGTATAAATAAAAAAAAAAAATTTACCGCGCGTTATTAATTTTACAAGCTAGCTGCGATATTTTTTTCTTTCATTCTTCAGTAAAAATATATTAATTTATAATTTCCATTACAAAGTGGACAAATTCTGACCTGACCTACTTCCTTTTCTCACTTTGTCATATATTGTCGGTATATTAAAAAGGATGTACGCAAATGAGAGGAAAAGCAACGAGAACAAATGGTTGATTATGGTTTACAGAGAATTCTCAAAAAAAATTTTTTTCAAACATATACGTATTGCTTTGAACGATTTTTTTATGCATGGAATTATAATTAGGATATTTTTTCAGTTGTATTAAAACAATCTTATTCCAGAAAAAGATGTTAAATTGTGTTGATGTGATTTTAAGATTTTTGTCCTAAAAATTATCATATTCTTTTTGTCGACAGAGAATACACAAATATGAAGAGAAATATTTAAAGTTTGTAATAAACGCAAACGATTTATATTCATTAAATTTTTTTTAAAGAAATCGAAAATTCCAGTTTTATAGGTTATATACACATTCATTTGAGTTAATGTGATGAACAATTAATAAAACATCAATTAAAATAATTAATTAGGTGTTTTTGAGTCTACTAGTGTCAAAGAGACACTGCCCCATTGTTTGTACATGTATATCCTCTCGACCTCCCCTAGATATGGCTTCCGTGTGTCACCTCTGTGTATTCCAAGTAAACCGGCCGTGGTATGCATAAATAGATAAGCAATTTAAACAACAAAATATTGCATTTTTTTTTTAATTTATCGTATTTAAAAATCTGTAAAAAAAAAAAAAAAAAAAAAAAAAAAAAAAACAATGTCAAAAAAGCATTAATTTGAGGTTTTATGCAGTTGAACAAAGGCTATATAATATTTCGTAACTCGTAATAAAGTTACTTAGTATAGGCTAAATAAAATAATAAAAAATACATATTTGTTTAATTCATAATACTTAAAAAACTAACTTAATCATTTAAAAAAATAAAATGAAAATAATTCTTTTAATTTACTTTGCAAATTGTTATTAGTAAGTACTGTTATAAATGCATAGGCCGAGTCTGCAATAGGCCGAGTCCGTAATAGTCCGACTTTGTAATAGTCCGACTCTGTTATAGTCCGACATCTCTAGTACCCGGTAGAACTAGTAAAAACGGATTTGGTTTTAACATTTCGTATCGATTGTCATATCCGGTAAATTGCGATGACGCGTTTGAGTAGGGACCAACCTTAACATTTATTAGACAAATATCTTAACTGTGTAGTTATACATGTATTTCACTCAAGCAGGAAACTGAAAAAAGGTAGATTATGCTTTTCACAAACAATGAATGAAACCTTGTTGCCACACAACTGATCGATATGACAAAGAGAAACGTTTTGTTAAACTTAAAAAAATTCTTAACTTCTATTCACAACTACAAATGTTTAAACAAAAATATTTGAGACATTACTTTAAAATTCAAAATGCTTTAAGATTCAGAATCTACGGAGAAAACACTACATCATTTATTAATGTAAATACTATACTCACTGTGTTTTTGAGCCTTATTACCTGAATATCCTCCACACAGTTTTCAGTGGCTGCCTTATCATCCACACCTGGAATGTCTTTACAGGCCAAGGCTGCATCTGAATCTTGAATATAGATGACCTCGCATAATCCCCGGGCTTGACTCTCTTTAAGTCCACTCTTTGTAGGCCAGGTCAACACCTTCAAGCATAATTAGGTTATGTCTATCAAATTCTATACACAATTCTATACTGTTTGGATTTACTTTGCATATCTCTCTAACTCTCCTCATATATCTCTCTCTACAAACTAAAAAAAACACCAAAGATGGAATGATTACTAACCAAAGGTATATCATTGGCTGTGTACTCAAAATCTGGGTATTGATAAGTTGACTGGGCAATCTCTCTGTTACATTTGGTAGGGAACAGAGACCGTAACATCAGAGAACTAGTGATGTCCTCAGAATCTACAAAAAAAGTTTTATCACATCAAAACTTTCCAGAATACAAAGTACTAATCATATTTTCAAGTCAATCTCTTAAGCAAAAACATCTAATATTTGAATGAATTCTCAATAAAGTATACCATTTCAGTAGAAATCTTCTACTAAGCTTAGTTCAGAGGATACAAACCTCATCTGATCACACATTAATTTCTGTTGTTTAGGAAATGTACACACCTTCAAATTCAAATGGACAGGAACTGACATCATTTCCAGGAGCACAGTCATTGGACTGGTCACAGAAGCAGTAAGATTCATGAGTGGTTTGCACCTCCTGACTAGCAGTTCTCACTGTGGGACATACTCCTGTATAAATAGTTTTCTTGGGATCCACCCTAGATATGACATTAACAAGAATTTAAATAGAACAAAGACATACAGAAATCATATATATTATTAGCCTTTCTAGCAACAACTTACCAGTATCAAAAACCCTGGTTAAGGAAAAAAGACAGACAATTTTGCAAGAATACTAGAACTGATTTTCTTTTTACCTCCAACTTAGAGCAAATCCATGTGCTTGTTTAGAAGTTTCCATGGAAATTGTTCCATTTGGCATGGTAAGATCATCATCCATGTTGTCATTAAATGTGCCACAAAGTCCTAAAATCAGATAAGTTTTAAATCATCAAAAAAATGCATTATTGTCAAACAAAAAAAGAAGTGTTCGGCTATGAAAATGGCATTTTCCAACCAACAATATCAAGATTTTTGTAATTTAAAATAAATTTTTTTCAGAGCTTGTGAAGAGTAAATTAGAAATGACAGTCCTTACCCTCTGTTTTGTTGTAATCTGCAGCTGAAGCTTTGAGCCAGACATTAAGGAAGTTCTGTCCCCTGATCACACTGCGTTTGATGTTCACTGTGGTACCAGTTGGCAGGATTGCCTATAATTTAAATTTTGTAAATCTTTGCATTGATAGATCACATAGCTCTCTTCATTAAGACTGCAAAAGACCTAAACTCAAGAACTCAACTTTCACACCAATATTGTGCATAATATCCCCGTCTTCAATATTACATTAATTTTCATAAAAGATGAAGCTTTTTGTAATTTAGTTTTGCTGTCAAATGGCAAACTCTGACATACCTTAATTTTACGTCCTTCGTAATAACTGTAAATCTTGAAACCTGGTGTAAGGATCCCATTTCTAAAAAGCTTAATTGTGATTGGATAAAATCCTCCAGTACTAGACTCTGTTGGGCCACATTTATCGACCAATAAGACATCATCATCTGCCTTCACTGCCACAGCACAGTTACAGGAGGCTCGGCCATTACAACTCCTATAGAATGTGTGGACGGAATATGTGAGGGTCTTGTGTCGATACAAAACAAATTCTCCCTCAAAGAAGTTGTTGACATATCTGAAATTAGATGAATGATACAGATTATATCCTGGAAACTTAATACTTTATTACATTATATTGTTGAGTATTAATGAACATGTGTAGGCAAAGGATTCATCTAAAAAAATTCCTTTCTATTTGCTCTATTATGTTTTACATATTTTATGTACCACAGTGACTGTTCTTTTTGTAAGTCTACAATACAATAAAAGCTTCAACTTTAATTTATGAATTGAATTCTGTTCTTTTTCGATAGAAAATAGCATACCTTATATCAAAAGTGGTGATGTGAGGGTCATTTACAGATATACACAGGGCCCTCCTGTCTCTATCCACTACATTGACCTACAATCACACAGACAATTTTATAAGAAAGCAAATAGAAAATGGACATTAATCAATAAATATAATTTATATAAAACTCAAACAATGTTACAGTTACCAAGTTTATTATATACAAAACACATATCGGATCATGGGGACTGGCAACTGACTTACAATGCATCAACGAAAATGATCTATCTCCAGGACAATTGGAGATAGGCAAAGTATACATGGTAATACATAAGAAGCAAACAAGTAATAAGAAATGCACGACTGTTAAAATATATACAAATGTAGTAATCAAACATACATATAGTAAATTAAACATTCAAATCTTCTCATCTCATATATATATTTTTCTCCTACTCCAAGCATCAATGTATTTATACATTTGTAGCCTAATAACAAACCTTGAAATTCTTTTTAGTGATATTTTCCTTCTCTGTTATATCGTTGACCAGATAATCTGCCATCAGTATCATCTTTCTGTCGTGATCTCCGTCATACTTGTTGTCTGTTGTCGCCTTTAGTTGTACACTGTAGCGAGCCTGCCTCCAGTTGTCATTGGTTATCTTCATGGAGCAAACTGGAGTCTTCTGCTCCACAGACTGAAGAATACAAATATGAGCATGTAGTGTACTTTGCATATATCAGTTACAGATAAAGTTTACAATAAGAAGTCTGCAAATCATAAGTTCCATTCTTTTTAACAAAGTCAGAACATATGTATGTGTAATACATAAAAACAAAAAGATTTCTCCAACTTTTCATCAATTTATGCTATATCAATAGTAAACATTTTCGCTAATCAGTTCTGTGTTAATGATTTTTTTAACACAAGAGTCCAAGGCTTATCAGAACAACCCTAACAGTGACTAGTTTTTCACACTACCTTTAAATACATGCTGACAGCCATCTGTTTGATGGTTTTTCCTCCTGGACACTTCAGTTCATTGTTATCCAGTGGCGTCTTGGTACTCAGTTTTATACTACAGTTATCAGGGGCACTCAGGGACTGGTTTCTACAGAGGACGTACGGGGGAGCTGTGGGGGTGATCTCGTACATTTCTGGGTCCGCTCCCTCTGGGAGGTCTATGTTGTCTCTGCCTTCAATCTACCACAAAATTAAATTCAAATGTATTGAAACTGATGTAAAGGAGAATTTCATTCTTAAAAAATCTGCAAGGTTAATTTTAAAACATGCAATAAGCATAAAAAACAAAACAAAAGAACAACAGACAAATTTTACAAAGTATTTGAATTTGACATAAATATATGCAGATTTCAAAGGCATTTAAAAATAAATATCTGAAAGAAAGAAGTAGGTGGACAAAAAGACAAAAATTAATATCTTCTCTTTTTATTGAGAGGGGAACAATAATCAATAATAACAGCTTAGAACCTTTACAGTTTTATCCTGTTTTAATTTGCTTTAAATAACCAAAAAACTTACTTGTAGTGTAGCCACATACTCTTTGGAGGTGAATAGTTTGCCTCTGGAGTCACATGAACCATTGTAACAAGCACTCACTGAGCACAAAATCTGAGGAGCATACAAAGAATACCTTTAATATAAACATATCCTAATTTCTCTAGATTTGGCATGACTTTACTTTTCCAAGACATTCACCATTCAAGAAACATTTTTCTCATTTCATTCACATGATAAGTAAAGAAGACCACTTTCAAAACATTTCATGAATACGTTATCACAAATCTGCACAACCTTGAGAAATAGCACATCAAAAAAAAAAATCTCATAACTAAAGAACAATTTAGAGTAAAATAACTGTCAAATATAACTTGCTTATATTAAGATTTGAATGAGTGTAAATTACAAAATATCAATTAGAATCACCTTTGTCCCATCTTTAATGGTGTTTGCCAACTGTGAGGGAAGCTTTTGGTTGGTGACATTAGTATCCTCATACAAGTATTTCCCATCAACCCTCCAAAGGACATAGTAATTAACTTCTTTAGTATTGTTTAGCTTATCAAAATCACAAATAACCTCATCCTGCCCTGGGCCTGAGTATATGGGTTTTACTTCAGCATCCCTGACAGTTGGACCCATTTCTTTTTCTGAAATATAAAACATAGGGAAGTCAGCCTATCCTATCTTGCAAAAGTAAGCTGTCGCAAAAATTTAGTGACTACAGTAAAATAAATGTTCGCTCAGAAGTAAGGATATCAATATATCAAATATGCATCTAAATGGTATTTGTATACTTATAAACCAATAATTTCTTTTAAAACACTGGTATTTAAATACAATAAACAACATTAAATCTGTGATAATTCTGAACAATTCTTTTGTTTATAACCAAGTCAAAATATCATCCTGTGAGAAATATGAATAAACCTCTGTTAAAATTTGAGCTATTTGCTTTCGTCGAGTTCAATATCCTAGGATGCCTCACCTTCTTCACATGTAAATGAGTGATACTGCCATCCAGGGTAGCTCTGATAAGTTCCTGTAGCCTTATCTGTTCTTTGTGCTCCATCAGAGAGAACACATATCCCCCTCTCCTGGGAGAATTTAATGGCTCTACACATTGGTTCATGTTCACATAATTCACGACAGTCCTCGAACCTCCATACATCATACAGAATATCAATATCCTTATCAGCAGTGAAATAACCTTCATATTTAGACTCAAGTTTCCATTCAATCTTCTTAGATGGGCATGGATCTGAAAACATTGCAAATTAATATTATCATAGTTTGTGACTAATTTTCATTTTTATTACGCAAGAGCTTCAGTGCAATATTTCATTTTAAGGAAAATGCATAAAAATTTTGATTTTTTATCCTTCCTACCTTTCGTACAATACCAGTGACTGTAAGTCCATCCCTCACTGAAATACCCCTGCAGTAAATAGCTCTGAGCTTCACGGACCTGAATACGAGACAATTGGCACTCTTTTGTGTCGGCATTATACTCCACAGACTGACATCTGAACTCCTTCTCAGCCACACATTCACTGCGACAGTCCTCTAGACTAGCAATGTTTGAGAGGGTCTTATCATTGTAAAAGACCAAAGTTGTTGAATTCATCTCTGTCCACTGCATCATAGAGAAGGGACACAGGCCTGTAAAAAATGGAATACACCATAAAGAAGGGTCATAACAATATTCAAAATATTTAAAAATACAAGTATCAAGATATTTACAACCAAGAAAGCATGCTTTGTACATGTTACCAAGGTAAAACATGTAAATCTGTAAAATTGTTATTCTAAGTTTTAAAATTTAGACAATACTGGATGAATAAGTAAATTGTCCTACTTGTTCTGTTGGACCATTCTGTTTGACTTTTTCGAGGGTCACACACTTGGGATGGGTCCCTAGCATTTTCTGACATGTTCTGGTAACACATTCCATCAATCATACATACATCAGCCTACAAGAGGAATCATAGTATATTCATGAATTTCTCAACAGTAAAAAGGTCATAACAGTTCTCAACACAAACTAATGCAAAAGCAATAGCCTTCAGTGATTAATTCATTCTTAAACAAAATCTCTAAATATGTATTTGCAAAGTTAAAAAAAAATCCTTTGTATTAAATCAACACTTAACTCTTAAAAATCTGTCTCAAATTCAAGTAAAACAGTAATTTTTCTTCTCGTATAGAAAAAAAATATTTCTGAAAAGTCTCTAACCTTCATGAAGCAAAATTCAGATTTGGCAGAACAGTTGTAGCAGGCTGGGTTGTAAGGCACCCACAACAGAGGGTTGGATTTAATGGTGGAGGTGTTGACATTGCTTACATATATAAGGTGAGGTTCAGAAGATGGCAGAAAACATGCCAACTGGGTGGCACCAGTAAATCTGGAAGTAATAGGGACTTCTACCAAAGCACCAGTTCTGTTGTATCCTCCTTGGTTTGGTGAAGAAAACAACTGAAAGACGAAAAAATAAAAAAAAATTCTACAATTTCTAAATTTTTTTTACTTGTATTCACATTTCACAAATCTACTCAGTACAAAAGATATGTGTAACATGCGACAATTGATTAAAATATTTACTTACTGTCACTGGTTCAGCATAACAAGTAAGTTGTGGACTGTTAACAAATGTGTCCCCATACACAAACATCTGTCTACAGCCAGATATTAGAGTGTTACAGATCCCCTCATTGGGGAGGGAGGTCAGAGTGGGAGGGGCTGTTTTGTTGACTTCACAGTTATAACCAATAAAATCCCCATTACACTGACATTCTCCTGAAAAGTAATAGTAATTCAAATTACTAACAGCAAAAATAATAGTGCATTGGTCATTGCATGGCACCAGCAAAATAAGACTAAGCAAGATTTCCTTTGAGGTGACTTTACTAATAGTCCTAAATTGTATTTCCTTATCATTTCACTTAAACAATTTTAGCAATTTCCTTCACATAAAAAGTTCCTAAGTTATAAAACAAGAGGCCCAGGGGCCACAGCGCTCACCTGAGCACATCAGCTAGGAAAAAAAACACATATCAGATCAGAACTGAAAGTTAACTTACAAGGGGATCATAATTTGAACGAACTAGAATCTACATTACCTTAGGATGATTCCATATACATGTAAATATTACTAATCATGGCTTTGAGGTGCTTGAAAAGAAGATTTAAAAAGGTTTCCCTATATATTCCATTGTAAAACTTTGGTCGGCCATTTTGGCCACACCATTACCCCCGGGGGTCATGACTTGAACAAACTTGAATCTACACTACCTGAGGATATATTCTCATTACTTTCATCTTTCCTGATTCATTGTTTCTTGAGAAGAAGATTTTTCAGATTTTTCCTACATATTCCTATGTAAAACTTGATCGGCCATTTTGGCCCCGCCCTACCCCCAGGGGTCATGATTTGAAAAAACTTGAATCTACATTACCTGAGGATGATTCCACATGAGTTTCATTTTTCCTGGCCCAGTGGTTCTTAAGAAGAAAATATTTTTAAAGATTTTTCCTATATATTCCATTGTAAAACTTTGATCCGCCATTTTGGCCCCGCCCTACCCCCAGGGGTCATGACTTGAACAAACTTTAATCTACACTACCTGAGGATGATTCCACATGAGTTTCATCTTTCCTGGCCCAGTGGTTCTTGAGAAGAAGATTTTTAAAGATTTTTCCTATATATTCCTATGTAAAACTTTGCTCGACCATTTTGGCCCCGCCCTACCCCCGGGGGTCATGACTTGAACAAACTTTAATCTACACTACCTGATTATGATTCCACATGAGTTTCATCTTTCCTGGCCCAGTGGTTCTTGAGAAGAAGATTTTCAAAGATTTTTCCTATATATTCCTATGTAAAACTTTGCTCGACCATTTTGGCCCCGCCCTACCCCCGGGGGTCATGACTTGAACAAACTTGAATCTGCATTACTTGAGGATGATTCCACTTGAGTTTCATCTTTCATGGCCCAGTGGTTCTTGAGAAGAAGATTTTTTAAAAATGCCAATAATTTTTCCCTTATTCATGATTATCTCCCCTTGGAAAAGGGTGTGGCCCTTCATTTGAACAAACTTGAATCCCCTTCACCCAAGGATACTATGTGGCAAGTTTGGTTGAAATTGGCCCAGTGGTTCTTGAGAAGAAGATGAAAATGTGAAAAGTTTACAACGACAACAACGACTACGACGACTACGACGACAACGACTACGACGACAGACAACGGACAAATTTTGATCAGAAAAGCTCACTTGAGCCTTCGGCTCAGGTGAGCTAAAAACTGCTTGATTAACTTAAATTTACATAGCTTTACTGAGGATTCAAAAAAGAAGAGTAAAATCAATACCGTCAACACACTGTCCATTGTTATAACAGTTATCTGGACAGAGGCCTGCCTTCACGTCAGACACCACCACGCCCACACTGTAGTTTCTGTCCAACTGGTACACACAATCCTCCTCCATCACGGAATCTACAGAGGTAATCCAGGAGGAGTCATTGGAAATCTATCAAAATAGTGCAATCAGTAGCTTGATTTGAATAAGTGAGCTTGTCCTTCAAACGTTAGAGCTGTAACTTATTGGTAAAATAAGCATGACTGCACACTTTGAAGCAATTCAAATTAGGAATGGGTGAGAATATTTGGAATTCTGAGAGAATCTTTAATTTGGAAACAATGGTAATTGGAAACTGGAATTTTAAACATACCCTGATATTCTCCACACAGATATCTACATAGTACTGACTGTCAACGTTGATCACATTCTGACATTCCCTGTAGACAGCAGATTTCTGTATGTGCTGAACACAACTTTCATTGGCTGTCTGAGAGGTCCATCCTCCAGGAAAAGCTGCCTCATCTTGTACAAACTGGAAAATAAATGTAATTTTGTCAAAACTGCAATATGAATTATATTATGTGTACATAACTAAAGGAACTCATATTTTCTGAACAAATTGTTAGTAAAAGTTTTAATAGAAAATTTATGTAACTTTCTAAAGTTAGTGATTACATATATAGTTTGAGCACTCTTTTACAGACCTGGTAATTCTGTTTTGAAGCATAGTCAATTTGCATGAATCTTGGTATGGTGGCATTGGGACGACAGTTCTTAGCATAAATACCACTTCTAAACATTTGATCTGTGTAGTCCATTCCTTTATAAACAAAAATAACATCAAAATAACATTTCGCGATGGAAAAATAAAGTCTTTTACAATTACATGTACCTTCAACAGTGAGCATGTTTTGTTATTTAAAATTCAAATATGACCCTCTAAATCATTTTTGTCTCCTTTTCCTATTTTTAGTTTTTGTTTTTAGATACCTGTTTTGTATTTTCTATAAGCCTGGCAGTCCCGGTTGAGATTCCATACTCCACAGCTGAACACATCAGAACCAGAACAGTCACACATTTTGTTCTCTGGAAGTCCCTGCGAGACATTCAGTCCAGGACAGATACCTGTATACAAACTCCCCTCACCAGCAACACTGAAATACAATTACAGAAAATATAATGAACTAGTATTTTTAATTGTTTTTTTATTTGGTAAATATTAAAATTAACTTAGCCCTTTTTTGACAGATATATTTAAAGTTAAACATAAAGAATTCATTAGTATGAGAAACAGATTGAATTGTTTACTTCCAATCCATGGCAAAGTCCTGGAGATACTTTTTGCCAGATTGTGTATAGACAGAACCGTTTCTAAGGATAAGGTCTTCATTCATTGATCCATCATAGTTACCACACAGACCTGTGAAAATAAAACCAGGAAATATCTTATCTTAGATATCAACTTATCATCAGCAGTCATGTACGTTACAAATGCTTTGGTTTCACTGAGAGTTTGGTCTTTTGGTAAGTTGTTGAAAACAATGAAATGAGATGTAGGCCTTATACTTATACATCATGGAAAATATTTTAATGCACCAAGAAAACTTTTTTTTAAAAATCAGACTTCTTAGAGGCTAACAATTGGATACCTTCTACATTTATAAGGTCTTAAAAGAAACACATGAATCTGTGGAAAAAATGAAACAATATTTATACCTTCAGTCATATTGAAATCTTGTAGAGATGGATACAGCCAAATGCCGAGTGAATTTTCATTGGCTAATTTAACTTTCAGAAATCCTCCACTTGGTAGAACAATCTACAATAAACAAAGGACAGTTAAATAAATTGCAAATGTCTTCTTAAAAATCCCTTTATTTTTATCCCAAAACAAATATCATTGACTGGTACATTAAAGGGCCTTATATGCCAGTGGTCATGAAGAGGATAGGTGAGGTGATATGCATTAAGGTGTAAAACAATGAGGCAAAACATAAAACTTACTGTGACTGAATCTCCAGAATTAGAGGTGACAACTCTGAAATCCTGATTTACTGGTACTCCATAGAACAGCTGTTTGATTAGGGGTTTTCTGTTTTGTGGATTTCCTTCACAGTTACTAACACGAATCACATCATCCCCGACTCTGACTGACACTCCACATACACACACAAAGGTAGGGCCACAGGTATTGACAAATACATTCACCTGAAATTATACAAAAGTTCAGATTTTAAATTTAATGGAACTTTTTAGAATGTTTTGGTTTTCAGGATATGTAGACATTTACATGGATGAGATCTTAAATTGAGCTTCAATTTAGCAATATTGCCCATACGTTGTAAAGAAATAATCAAAAGCACTATTTGTATAATTAACACTGCAGTGTAATTCAGAACTTTAAAATTGGTACAGGCTCTGTAAATGAAAAATATTTAATATTTATGCATGCATGCATATTATATTGGGTATGCATTATATAATTATCCACTAGCATTGAGTAGGATTATAGATCGGTCTGTGTGTTCAAACCTGCTAAAGGAGTTCTCCTTTGAGGACTTATTTAGAAAACTTTTGTTTTTTACCTGTATGGGATACTGGGTATGTCTATAGAGGACATATTCCCCTGGCTGGTGAGTGTTATACATAGTGTTATCAAATGTGCTGACTTGTCCTAAACTGAGCATTGAACATCTGGCTCCTTCATCTGAGTCTTCTGCTGTCACCTGGTAAAAGGCATATAACATTGACATAAATTATGTTATTATTTTGAACATTAGGAAAAAAGTATCCAAAAATGAACCTATATTTCAATATTCCTCAGGTTATATATTTTAGTGTAAGGGATACTTAAGAATCCAATGTGCATACTTGATGTTATGATTCCACAGTGTACGGTTATTGTGTAATTTCTGCAGTAAAGAAACTGCACTGAAACTGATATATACAGAATTAAAGTTTGTATAATCCTGACACTTACCTCTACTGTTTTGACTGTGTTTATGTCTGTGACGGTGTCAATTCTATTGGTCAGGGACACCTGAACTCTCTGGTTTCCGTCTATAACACCGTCCTGAGCTGCCTGTACTGGGATACTGATAACGTTCCTCCAGTTAGACTCGGTCACTTTCACATTGCAGGACTCTGTGGAGCCTTCTCTCTCAGGAAATACAATCTGTGCTGGCTCCACATCTGAAAAAATATATAAAAGTGTAATTCATTTTGACATTATGTTTAGATGTGTTTAACATTGCTGTTTATCAAATTTTCTATCAAAAAGGTCTATGGACTTCATATCAAATGCAAGTTTCAGAGATTTTCCCACATATTGTACAATCAAATTTTCAAGTATGAGGAAAAATAACATTGGGTTTATGGGGATTTGATTTCATTGTTGGAGAAGAGGTGATTAGCTATATTCAGAAATTTTACATTTTGTAGTGGACATCAATTTATGGGTCTCTGCACACCTAAGAAAAACAATGAACCCCGATTTAACCCCCTTGAAAACTTGTGTTTACACAGCATAAAAAACAGCTTTGGTGTCTTTGTGAAAACCATACAAATGCAATTTTGTTCAATGTATTATAGTATATTTGATGTAGACCCCACTCAGACTTCTAGCATACCTTGTGAACATGTTGGAGGACTTCTTTCCAGTGATTCTGTAGTGGCCTTAACAGCAACTGTACAATCACTGTCTTTTCCTGCAGCCAGACAAAATAAGGAGGGTGGAACAGTGGCTTGAACTCTGATTTCCTCTGCTGGACCCCCCTCTTTCACTGTCAGAGATTTACTGCTTCTAACCTGCATGGTACAAATAATTAGAATACAGTTTTTTGGTTTTGTTTTTTTTAGTTATATTTGCTTCATTGATTTAAAATAAATCTTTCTCATTTTTTTTTATCTTCAAATATTTTTTTTAATAAATACTGTAGAGGATGAAGTTGAATCAGAAAAAAAAGATGTTTTGATTATTCTGCAAAGAAATGTAATCTATGAGGTAATGTGTATAGAAAATGTTCTCTATTTCAAACAAATGGGTATTTTAATAAATGATGGATAAACCTTGAAAATAAATCAACAATAGAGGATTTAAAGACTTACAATGACTTCAGGTCTGAATGGGTCACTGTTTACTTTGGAGCTGGTAATATTGACACAGTCTGAACTATAACAGGCTTCCACTGAACACTCAATCTGTAATTGAAGGGGTTACATATTGATTGATGAAACAATGTGGATGTCTATAGTTTATACATGCATTTAACAAGCTTTATATATATTTTGTAATGAGCAAGATATGCAATAATATATAATCATAGCATAGTTGCTCACAGCCAAGTGATTTTAACTCCCCTTGGTTTTATAATATGTTGTGAACTTTATAGATGTAGCAAATAACCTTTAAAACAGAGAAAAGTGTATATCCCTGGCACTTCATTATAAATGTTTTACTGTATGAATACCTGTATCTGTAGAAACTGAACTTTTAAAGGTATGATCAGAGAAGGCATATCCTTTTTTAACTTTTATAAGCAAATAAGGTTAAATAAAAAAAAATACAGAAATAATATTTTTCTAATACTCAGTGGCAATTTAATTCTTTTTTCTTCTAAGTTCCCATGTTTATTACAAATACCTTGGAAACTAAGGAATTGAAATCTAGAGTTGATAACTGAAGTGTAGAACTGTAAATACTAGGTCCCATCAAGTCACGCCTCCTCTGCTGACCATTAACACTCCATGTAATCCAGTACTGTATGCCATAGACGTTCTTATCCTGCGCCTGACATTCCATTGACATATCCGACAAACTGTTATAGTTAAACTGAAGTTTGGGTTGCTCAATTCCAACAGGGACCACATTTTCTGAAAAAATCCCAAAGTCTTGATGTCAAAATAAAAATAAATAAATAAGTTACAGATCTAAATAATAAGTTTAGACCAAAATATCTGATGTTTTTCAGGCTTTTTATGACTTTTGATAATTGATGTGCCAGGAAAATGTCAGAACTGGCTGCATTATACAATTTACAAAGTGGAAATTTCGCTACACTCAACTGAACTTGATTTTTGATACTTGCAAATCAAATTAAAAATCAAACTCTTAACATATCAGTAGCAAAATACTGGTAGTTCTCATTAATATTGCTTAAAAGAAAATATCTCTCCACATTTTGATACACTAGGTCTGACTTAATTTCAAAATGGATGTAAGCAGAAAAAACCTAGACAACTTGATTAAATGACTAATTAACAACAAAAAATCATAATTAGAAACCATTAAAATAATTTCAAGAGGATGATCTTTAAAAATAAATTTTAACATGACCAAACTATGATACCATTCATTTGCCTCCCTCAATATCCATTGCTAAATGTATATCGTTGGAGGCCCTAAATATTTTACAGTCCTTAAGTCCTGCCCTTTTATTTTTGTCAAGTATTTCTAAAAATTGCATCCACTGCTGCACTGTATACATCTTTAGAATAATATAATTTGAATCAAGTCTGAAACAAAGTTTACCTCACTTCAGACACTTGGTAGATATCTGCTTACATTTATTTAATTGAAACCAAAGTCTAAAATATTTGTTTCTTACTTAACCTATCTCAAGCGTTTCGGTGCTACTGTGCATGTTCTCATATATCATGTCAGCAGAAGTCATGTATCCAAAATGAAATTTTATGCCTGCATTATATAATTTCCAAACTTTGGCAAAGGTCACAACCCCAGGACCTGTGTTTCAAAATTGTGCTGGGTAAATATCGGTACTTTGAACGAGATGTAAACAATCAATAAAGGAATAACTTTTTAAGTTTACAGTTCAATCGAAAGAAAAATTTATATAATTTAGACATGACTTATGAAATGAAACAGTTTTTCAAAATTGATTTCCAAAACGGATACAATCAGTTTAAGGTAACGACTCGTTGACCTCCGGGGATACATACAGCTATTCAATTTGAATGTTACATACTATATATTACAGCCTGATGTCTTCAGCTCTTGGTTGTGTGAAGACATGTGTTTGGAAAGCAAAGATATATAACTAATTCATTTACTTTAAGCCTTATCTTCTCTACAACCAAGTTCAAAATAATCTTAGAAGAACGAGTATCCATCATCTGATCACTGAGAATTAATATACGGAGCTGCACCCACGTATGAAATGAATACATCTGCGTTTTCCCATTGGCAGTATTGAACAGAGAAAAGATATATTTGTTTAAGCCAGAATATAACAATGAAAATAGACCTTTTGCTTTACAATTCCCTTTCGAAAAGTGACATGAAACCCGCCGTCTTCAATAACCGGAATATACATTGAGATGAATAAAATCTAGACCCGTACGGATATAATTCCGGATTCAAGGTACAGTAAAAACGTTTGATACAATTTATTTTTTTTTTTGCATGTCAACGAGAAATTTATGCCACCCCTCCCCCTTTTCCCTGATATATACCCACAAAGAACTGTACCTGAAATAGCATCGATTGGACACCCGATGACATCAAATCTGAAGCAAGGAGCTGTTGTGTAGTATTTGACCACAATTCTAATCCTTCGAACCACTTCTCCCGGCCAACTAAACTCTGTTTCGTGTTCTGTATTGCTTGTTTGAAAAACCTACAAATATTTTTCGAAGAGACACGTTATTTTTTTTTTTGTCCAACTACATGTAATTAAATTATTTCATTATGAAAGTCCTATTTATGTGAACAATTATTTTCAAAATAAAAATAAATATGCTTCCATGATAATGCTGCACATATAACCAAAATCTATAATATTTACAAAAATTAAACATCAAATTCTATCAGAAGACAGATTTCTTTACTAAATCTATAAATGTAACATTAATATGTAAAAAAAAATTTATTCGGTGCACAGGACGACAGTTTTGGCATTTTGCTTTAATTATAGTTTCTTACATTTTCTTTCATTGAAATAGTAACTTACCATTTTACATAATTAGCCGTTCTTTATGTAAGAATTAAAAAAACTACTATAATAGTGATACAGTTCAAATGTATTTTTTTTTAAAAAATCGGTACAAGTAGCTATGCTTATGAATAAAGGCAAAATATTCTCGAAAAAATACATACAGAAAAATAAAAATCTTACAGAAATATTTCCAGAAAGTTGAAGCATTTCCAGGCTCCCCAGCTTTGCGGAAGCATATTCAAGGAAGACGTAGAATTCTGTGAGGTAGGGGTCATGTGTGGAGACATTGTTGACGGGCACCTGCACTCTGAGGCCGGTGACATTATGGGGTCCACTGAAGGATACCTCGTACCAATTCTCCACCGTTACATTAGACGGGCACCAAGCAGCAAATGATTTTTCTGAAGAAAGAAGAAGTCTCAATAAGCCATTATCTGTGGTCCCCGGTTACTCGTCAAATCTTAAACTTTCATTAAAAAGCTTAAAAAGTAAATTACATTGTTCTCTTATGTCTGTGGTATATGCTCCAACGTTTAAAAATTTCAAATAATTGCATAAAAGAACACGCGAAGCTGTGTTTTGAAGGTGGGGTCCTTTGATTTTCATGAATATCAAAAGAAATTTGTGACAGGTACCCACTTCATAGCTTTCGTAAACATCGAGCGCAGATTTGTTCAAAGTCGACATCAAAATATAATGTGTATATTATATTTATACAGATTGTGTGAAAATATCTTTGTTGAACAACAATGCGCTCTATGGCTTCTACTTAAAAGTATCATGATTTTGAATCTGTTCGGCGAGTACATTTACATAGGATTAACCTCTTGTTGACCTGCTAAGAATAGATAATATGTCACGTGATTCCATTCCGCCACAGGTGAATACCTTTGGAAAGCGTGTTTTCTATTGGAAGCGACACGTGTAGCTCGTATTTGAAAAGTGCAGACACCAGCTTTCATTTTTTAAAATAAAAAAAAGCTCTCTATAGACTTCGACATGTTCGATATAGACACTTAAATTAAACTTTGACGATTTTCTGGGACATTTTTTAATTCTCATGCACGTAATCGCAATATTCCTGTTCATTGCGAAAATTAAAGCACACGCGTAGATGTATATAAATACACATTTAATCAATTTCTTGCGAAAAAGAAACAAAATATTATAAGCAGAAAATACCAAAGACGTAATAATTTCTTCACATTCAATCATTGTCTAAACAAATGCACTCGCATACTGACCACTTCAATATTCAAAGCAACTTTATACTCTTGTCACGTTTTTGGATGCTAGCTGCATACATACAAAATTTTATATAAACTCAAAAAAAACTTATAATCGATAAGTAAATCGGAATATTCATTTACAGCGAAGTTAAGAAATATATATACATGTCAGGCAGGGAGTATCTGGGGGAGGGGTGACCCATTCTTTTCAGGGATAAATCTTAAGTTCTTCACCCCCACCCCACCCTCACCCCCCAAAAAAAACTTTCATACGCCTTTACGCTGCTATACAATATGAATAAACACACATTAATGTTAAAGTTTAATTTTTCAAATAAAAAATGAGTATTTTTTTTAACTCCCAATTCTACATATAGGCCTAATCGTTTTCAAGTTTGGAGAAGGATTTCCTCGATCTTTTTCTTTATCAAATTCATGTTTCTTGTTTCCTTTTTCTCAGCCTCCCCCCTTTACGAAAGAATGGTAGTATATGTCTGTCTGTATTTACCTTTAATTATTATGCAATCGCTTGTGCTTTTCAAACAATCATATAAAAGAAAATTATTGAAGTGGGTAAAATATCTTGACATTTTATTCAACAATGATAGATTTAAATAAAAAAAATATTGCGATTAAGGGATTTTCAAAACCCCGTCAAAAATACCACAAGAACTAAAAAAGACTCCTACCCACCCCAGGTTAAGAAGAATAGAATGATGCAAAATAAAATTCAAACGTATTGAAGATTATTATTACCCATCGTATATTGTTTATTATTTCTTATCTCACGCTACAATTCATCGGTTTCTTCCTTTATATAATACCTAATTTAAATGTCTCCGCCCATTTGTATGTAATAGAGGAACCGTACTCTGTTCGAAAGAAAATGTTCCGGAATTTGTGTGTTCAGTAGGTGTTGTAAATTGGCTTGTATTTCTTGATATTCCAATTTATTAATAATGATTGTACAAAATGTTAATTAGAAATACTTTGTCATACACAATGAAACTAAAAATAATACCGTATCCTCATGTACAGTGGACCCTCATTTATCCGGACGCTTTGGTTCCCAGTCTATTTGTCCGGATATGTGAAGCATCCGGATATCTGAATCACCAGTTAAACAAGACAGAATAACATTTAAAAATTTTGTTCCAATAAAAAATCGTCCGGATACTGAAGCGTCCGGATATCTGGCGTCCGGATATCTGAAGGTCCACTGTATATTCTGTAAAATAAGGGCAAAAAAGGGACCACGCTACTATACTTAAGTGGAAAACTCCTTTACCGAATAAAAATGTTCACAGTTCTACTTTACAGTTTACAGTAAATAAAAGAAATATTAGCTGTGAACTTAATCTATACATCCTTATAAAAATTCCTCAAATTTTGTGACTAAATTGAAGCCAAACCATATGTCAATATCTTGATTTTTATATCAATTTGAATTTTGACATGGATCTATAGGCTTGCATTTTAAAACTGACTTCATGTGATGTCACCCCACCATGTATAATTTTTGCTATGTGTCTCTCTAAAAATGTCAGAAACGTAACGAACTGCTCTTTTCTGACTTCAACAAGACTACAAAACGTGTATATTTTCTGTAAAGTGTTTAGTTTTTGTCACGACTTTTTTACAATTTGAAAAGCGATAGTTGTGTAGATTTGACTATGTCATTTTCTCAGATTAAATCCGTTTAACCCCTAAGCATCAGATTATGTATTATATTTAATAACTACATCAGATATGATATATGTTTCACGACCTGGGCCTACGCATAAAGAAGAAGAATTTAACTAAACTCAAAATAAATTACCATAATATATCATTAATAAGACACTAATAGAAAGATAGGACGGCTGATTCGAGCATCATTTAACTGTGAAATAGATAGGTAAATTTTTACACCACTGTATGAAACTGCTTATTCGAATTAAATTTCTATAACCTATTGAAAACATATTTTTAATAGCATGAATACCCTGGATTAATTCAGAATTCCTATCTTAAATTATGTATCAATGCCAACATGGATCGAAAATATCATCCTTGCAAACGAGAAAGCGAAAGATATTCTATAGTATTATGTGTTTGTACTGGGAATGTCAAATTTACCCGACATCTTAGTCGAATAGTCGGTTTTAGTCGAACACTAAACTTGAAAGATTGCTAGGTTTTATTAATATTTAATCTACGCTATCACCACCTACATGCAACGAATTATTGAAACAAAATTTACACGTACATAGTTATAAATATCTATGCTTGTATCCATGAATGTATTTGATTTCAAATATAATATTTACAGCACTTATTCCTCGTGACTGGTAAAAAATTAAAGCGTACTTCTTATTAAAACAAAGAGAGCTTGCCGTAAATTTCAATTACGAAATATTTGCAAATAATCAATTAGTTTGTAAATGATTATTATTTGAAAGAAACGCCTTACAGTTACATGTGCCACGAGTTTAAAATCTTAGTCGATAGTTGGTATGATCGAATGATAGTCGAGTACTCGAATATTCGTTGACATCCCTAGTTTGTACGATTGTTTATACTTTGTTGCGATTTTTTTTTTGGGGGGGGGGGGGGTTAGTAGGTATTCTTGAGAGTGTGTGAGTGAGTGTGTGTATATAACCTACCTGAACAACAGTTATAACGCCCGTATTCTATATCTAGATCCGCCCTTGTAGGGGAGGATTTTAGCTGCTCCCTTTTTACGTCCCCTGATTCCAGACCAAGTGTCTGATCACATGCTGAAAAAAGACACTTAATTGTTACAAGCGAGCTTTTACAATATACAAAACAAGGAGTCTTTACATACATGTAACATTTATATCAAAAGAAATAATATTGCTTATATAGATTGATTATTTAGTCCTCTACTCTATCGTATCTTAGTGAAATAAACTTCACAAAAAAGGATGTCCCAATGTTAAAACACTAATTGTCAAAGAATGCTGTGGGAAATATCTCCCAGTCAAAAGGTGCAAATATATAATCAGTGCATTTTTCCAGGGTTTTAATTTTGTTCAAATCCCATTTTCAAAACAGAAAAAGGGTTAATCTAGAGGTATTTTAAACCGGTTTCTCAAATATTTAAATTCAATTGGACGCTCAGTTATTCCTGAGAAGATGCTCAGAATGGAATGCACTTTTCATAAATTTAAAAACAGACATAGCAACAGATAATATTTATGTTTGTTTTCTAAATATTGCCATTGCTACATTACACTTATTTAAGAAATAAACAAAGAATTTATTTTGCATTTTAGACAGCTGTTTTTCTATCACATTGATGGGTGTGGTCTTTCTAAATGCCTATTGATAATCATAGCTAAAGTGACCGTTTAAACTGTTTAGCCCTCCTTCAAATCTTGTCATTTTAAATGATTTTTCTCTCTCTCTAGATCAAGAACTTGTGTCGATGACTTTGAAACTCCTCGCTCTTTTTGTGTTCACAGGCCTGCACTATACATAATAGATGGATATAGGTCAGATCCCTATTAGGGGCTAATTACTGTTTGCCTTCGGTTTCCAGTAACATATTTGCCCACCTACTTGATACCACCGTATAAACCCGCAACTTCACACTGAATTTGATTTCATGAAATTTTTAAAGCGTAACAAACTCTACTTGTCTCTTTATAAACAGTGCTCTTTTTGTATATCTATATATGTAATCATTTTGCGAGGCATCAACAATACGAGATACTTGTACATGTATATTGTGTGGGTAGAACAGGGCGAACTAGTAGGTTTGGGTGGGAGGCATTTCTAGGCCTCGACTCATCACATTTGCAAGACTCTTTTTATGAGTCTTTAAGAGTTCAGAAATCTAAAATATTGTAAATGTGAACCGTTTGGGTAAAATAATGTCATTTTGAAAAGACGTAACATACTGCACAGTAGAAGGGTCGCATAAAGTTATATAACGTACACAAAACGTATATATCGTCCAGCATTCCAGTAAAGCACGCTTACAGCGAAAACGCTTATAATGAATTGACTCTTATTGTTGGAAAGTGAGTTTCATTCCCTTGACTTTTTAAAAAATGTAATGACCACTAAGTGAATAAAACGAATTACTGTTAGAACTATCCGTCCTTTGTACATCTTTATAAGCTTGTTTGTAAATATTTGATGGGACAAATTGGTTTCTCCTTCAAAATGAGATACTAGTAGATTGATTTGTTTGAAGAAATTAATTTTCTAGATCCCCTCCCCTCTCGATCTCTTATAGGTTTGAAAAATATATGAGGATGAGCATGGACTAAACTTTAATCTGAACCTGACATTTTCGTTATTTTTGTCCCTTGATATTATAAAAAAGAAATCCAAGAGTTACTCGATGTTAGCAAAATATCCATAAGCATTTTGATAACTGTTTTTTTACTCTATCTGAACGACGGACCAATCCATCATAGCAAATCGTCCAAATACCTATGTTAATGTCCAATATATTTCTAGTCCACCAGTTACAAAAAATTACATTTTTTTTATTATATAAAGACAATATATTATAAATTATACAATTAAATGCAAATAAAGGGCCAAAAAAGAATATTATTATTTAAGGTTGAATTTTTCAAAGAAATTAAAGATATACCAGTATACGAATAAAATATACATTGTGTGTATTCTATTTTGAAACTTCGTACATTTTTTTCAGATTAAGATCTGCAAACTTTTAAAAGTCAAAATCAAATGTTCAAATAAAACATTAGATATTAAGTCTTTAAAACGATGCCTGTCTGCGGTTTTTAACTAAAGTATCGTGTGTTTCTCATTCTCGATTTAAAGTAAATTGGTAATAATCCTTAGCTTTCAAACCGCAAATAAAATTTGCTTATATTATGTTTTCATTTTTTGTCCTTTTATGATCGGATGTGAGAATTATGTTGCTTCACTGAATCGAGAAATGCCAAGCACGATATGTGTAATAGCTTAGACATCTTCACAGTTATTACAAATTTGTTACGCTATAACCGCAAAGATAAAACACATTATAGGTAAAAGTAAGTTTATTACTGGGTGTGAATGCCCATGTATACATTTGGGTAACAATCAGGTCCTGTACTTTAGAAGATTTTCTTTTAATAAAAATTTTACACACGGATTTCCTGACAAAAATCATAGGATCGAATGAGTACAAATGCTCTTGGACAATTTTTTTTAACACCCCATACATCTAAACATTTGTATTCCGACTTAAAAAATAATTCTTATGAATTATTTTATTTATATATTCCAGAGTATCTGGGTTTATTTTCCTTCAAACGCATTTTTAAAATTTTCCATTTGACTGTAAGGAGAGAGACGGTATTTCAGAAGAAAGATCTTAGAACTGGAAGTATGTCGTTGGGGGGTTGGGGATGGGGGTAGGTCCGATGCAAGTAAGAAACTTAAAACTTATGGTATAGTTTCATAATTCACATGACGATCTTTTTCTCAGGTAACTTTACTGTCAAAAATAAAGCTAAGTTGAAATTCTCAAATAATTGAATTTTTGTTCTCATTTTCAGTCTAAGTCCACGAACGTGGGTGTTTTGAAAAATTCATCAAACCTGTTTCAATGGACCAAAAGACTTGAATGACGTAAAACACACTGGTAGTGTGCATAATTATTGCACGCCCAATTCAATAGTTTCCTTGCCGGCTATGCATTCGTCAAAAGATATTATCCATTCTATCAAAATTGAATATCTGTTTCAGCAAATAAGAAAGAGTACATTGTACTCAGATCAGATTATTGAAATCGTCGACAAGTAGGTGGTTTAGGGTTTAAGGTTAGAATTTCTGTCAATCATCATACCCTAGTTTAGCAAGTCACGGCGGTAGCATGGCAGATCAAGGTCTTCTTCGTTATTATTGGACATAAAAGAGAGAGTGCTATTACCACAACGAAGAAAATTAGCATGAACGATTTAAAAGAAAAGTTTTGACAAAAGTGAATGCCATGAGAAACTTGCACGGTTATGTTATAATCCTTTGTGACCATATACGTGGCCTTGTGCCTACTGTCGCCGGCGACAAACTGAACCTACCCAAAAGTACATATTTTTACTAAGGATGTGTCGAGACAGCCCCCCCCCCCATCCCCGTGCAGAATACTTGACAGAGTGTACCGGGTACCTAAAACCTGACAAATATCGTTGTAGACAAATATACTTTCCAGATTTCGTCGCAGAAACTTCTATATTTCGTTTTCCATCAATTTGATCCATCCCCCAATTAATCCGACCCAAGTCGGGAAATAGTTTTCTCCCTCGGGAAACCATAAATGTGCTATTTCCTTCGTGCCCATTCCATAACTGTATAATATTGTCGCCATAGTACAGACGGCGTGTATACAAAAATTAAGAGAATGTACGATAGGTTTCAAAACTACAAATCATGTTTTTTAAAACACTTGCAAGGGAAGAAATTTTTAAAAAGTTGCTAATCAAAGCAGGCAAGACTTGAATCTTATATTTCAAATTGAAAATATATGCTATACACTTCAAGAAACTTGAAGAGGTAATTTTTAAATTATTTTCAATTGCCGAACTCAACCAAATGATAGTTGTTGCTTACTTCGCTTTCAACTCCAATTCTGCATGTCAAATTGTTTATGTTGTTTTTATTTAGATAGCTTTTTATATTTTTATTAAAAAAAAAAAAATTAAATTTTTTTTTTATTTTGTTTGTTTGTCTTGGAATGGGGGGTATTGAAATTCGTTTAGGTGCTTAATACTTTCGTCATCAGTGAATAGATTTTGAATTTACCGAGTGGAAGTGAATTTATACAAAACAAGTAATGTGACACAACTTTTCTTTATTACATTTCTTAAAACCGAAATCTTTTTAAAAAAAATTATATAATCCATCCAAACAATAAACAAAGTCAATCTCAAAAGTGTCTACATGTATATGGTTTTGCTTTGAATAAAATCTTCTGAGGTTTTTAAACTATAATTACTAAAGCAGGTCGCAACTAAATAAAGTTTTGCAGGTAGACTTTTTTTTTATACATATCATTCACTTCTATCGTGCATCAAACATTTAATTTACCTCTATTTAACTTTTGTATACATGTACTGTCAATTATCTGTTTATCTAAGTAGACATCGCTAGCAACACTTCAAGCTACGAAATTGGCTAAAAAAAAAATATATAATAAAATAAAAGACTGGTCCCTGTTGATATACTCCCCAGTTATGTAGATAAATAATTACATATAGAACTTTAATAAAACTACAATTCTCGCAAGGGTCTGCAAACCGGTTATGTTGACAGAATTCATTTAATCCAAATGGAATTAGATTTTCTTTTCTGTAGAGTACCATGTTGGTTCTTGGCGTGGTCATTTTCGGACTGAATAGAGTGCCAGTGCTGAAGTATTTGCTTAGGTTTATAGACATATTTATCGAGCGATCAATTACTAAATGCTTTCATTTTGACCCCTGACACGGTATACATAATACAGATCAATCAATGAGGTTTCTGAGATTTGTACTTTTTTAGTATGAACTTTAAAAAATGTTCTCCATGCTAATCCCTTGTACCTTTTTGGGGTGGATTTGTTTGTGTGTTTTGACAGCGACGGTAAATCGTTTTATTTATTAAAGGCGTAGAATCCTTACCCAAGAACATTGACCCAACTGAAAATATAACTTTCAAAAATTATTTTCTTCTTACTTAAAAATCAAAATTTTGCTGAACTTATCTATGTTTGCTTGAAAAATCATAGGGGGAAAGAAAAAAATTATAAATACTTTTCATTTAGACTGGACCCCCCCCCCCCCCCCCCCCCCTCCTTCCCAAAATTATCGAGCCAACTGTTTTCTTGACAAATTGCATGTTTTAATTTTAAGTTGAGAAGGAGGAGGTTTCTTTTCGTAAATTTGTACTATTATTTCAATTGGATATAATTTCATATGAAAAAAATACATTTAACATTTTTTCAAGATTTAAAAATAAATTGTTGTTCTATTTCTGTTCATTTATAAGCAAACAACTATTCCTCTTGAAATTTTCGATTTATACATGTGTATTTTACTAAATGAAACAATCAACGCGAAACTAAGAGGTGTGTTCTGCCCTGTTTCGCGAAAATTTATGATAATTAAAATAAAAATGATTAATAATAAATATAATAAACTGACAAAAATCTATTACGTATATTGGAGAAAAAAGACCAGTAAAGAAGCGACTAAAATATAATCAAGGTATAAGATATTTTATTGACCAATTAACATGGCCCCGAAAGACATTTCAACTTAGATAAAGGTGCAATTTAAGAATGCGTTTTATAATATACATGTAAATTGTTTTTTTTTTTCTATAAACAGTTAATAAATGACCAAGTTACATCGTATTCAGTGTCAATCATCCAGAAGCATGTCAATGACCACAACACATTTTCACTACAATGATAAATAATTCGTTCGACAATCACTATAATTACAATCATTGTACATATTACAGGGAAAGGTGTTTCCAAGTTGCAAGAACTTGTTAGCAATCCCTTTGTATGAATTATCAATAAAATATGTTCAAAACAATATCAGTTAATCATAATACAGGTAAAGAACCAATTACACTAGTTATACAATTCATGCTCAGGGTACGTGAAGAAAAAAATACCAAGGGATTTGGAACGCGTTTTTAAACAACAAATGTCGAATACAGATTCATTTTATTACACTTGCTCAAAACTGAAAAAAGTGTTTCGTTCGGTCGTTTATGTGGGTAAGAGGTTAGATGAAAAGGTTAGAGCAGGACAAGATACTTTCCCAAGTCATTTTCTCTATGACTCTCCCTGCCTTATTTCTAAGGATTCGTCTTTCCTAGAGGGTCCGAGAACAATTTTGGTCACTTTTGATAGATTTATAATAACTCTAAAATTACCCCTTCCCTGGGTGGTTCTGAGCCCCTCCCCCTCCATTCTAGACTTGCGCACGCAATTAAAGATTTTCACTCTGTACAACGCAGTAGATTTTACTTTGCTTTTACAACCCCCTTTCGCGTCGACTACGAAACAAGACATCCTGAATCACTCTCCTTCAGGCTTGAAAACTATGAGGTCGGGGGTTTATATTGTTTTCATACGTGACTTGTAACAAGGGCTTTTGCAAAATACTAGGGTTACAGATCATGTGACCTTGAACTACGTTTACGGTCATATGACCTTTGTTCTACGTTTTAAAAAAGTCCCAAGTACTTTTTTGAATTATCAGGTGCACTTTACGTTAAAAAGAATAATCAATTACCCCCCCCCCCTAAAAAAGAATAAAAAAGAAAACAAAACAGACAGAATTACATGTATTCTGGATCAGTCCAATCTAGCTGCGACCTGCATTAAGAATAATCGGCTCTGTTATATCAAACATATTTTTGACTTTTGAGGGTTAATACTCTCATTACTAGCATATTTATGTATGTGACCTCATAACACGACCCAGCAAAATTAATAATTTGAGAATACATGCAAAGAAATTGATCGGTTGAACACTTTGTTATTTCTATTAATTAACCTTTAAAGACACAAGCCATGCACGAACAAAAATTGAATACGTTGATTGGTATTTATTCCAAACCTTCTTTTGGTTGTAATTGATGCATAAATATCCAATCTCTAAAATGTTAAAAGAAACTGTATATGCGGCTTAACATTCATCTTATTGATTATAGGAAATAGATTTAGTTTTCATTTTCATGATCGTTGAAAAAAGGATTGATTGTAGCATCTGTTCTTAATCATTCATTTTAGCTCTCATGCAGTGTTTATGAGAATTACGGATATGTATTTCTTTACACACAGAAAGACCTAAAAAAACTATAATATAGTAATAACATGTAAATGCAGATAAATAAGTGAGTACGAGTACATGTATATAAATACATGTATGAAAATTACAAACATTAATCTAGCTTGAAATACAAATTGTAAGGAAAGTAAACATCAGAAGTTGGATCAGATGTAATGAAGGAGAAAGCATCCTTTACATGTAGCTGTCGACCGAGCACACCCGCTGTGTACTCATTTTCTCTTATATCTTAAACGGTGTGACACATACAATCCTGGGAAATCTATAACATTTTAAATAAAGTCTGCAATCCAATTCCTATTTTTACTCCGATTATCTACCGTATTATCTAGGCCCCAGACATAAGAGTACGCTATTTACATGACAATACGAAGTCAAGTTTCTACACTTTTCCCGGTCATGGTAAGATGACCTGTATAAAAATGGACTTTATAGAGATTTAATAAATCGGGTGGATTCTTAAAGGAGTCTTTGCTCTCATTATGTTCATCATTCTTATGGTCTGTACCTTAAGGTATTTCGCAGACGGTTGTTTTTTATATTCACGTATTCAAGCCCTGAATGCGCTTTTAAGGCGTATAATGATTGTTTGTAAAACTGATTTAAGAACCCTAGTGCGCAGCATTTAGTTATTAAAATCTAGACTTGTTAAACAAGTAGACTTCAATGAAAACCATGTCCCTCTTCGGACTAGCGCTTTAAACATGTTAAATGTGACCGAAATCTTCAGGAAGGTCAGTTCATGCAGCTTTAACAATTATGGGTCTATCTAGAATATCAGACATCAACCCCATCTGCTGATGAAAGATAAAACATGTCTTTTTAAAAAGAGATCAACGACTTTTTCCCTCTTAATACTTTCACACTTGTTCTCACTATATCATATTAATTTTTTCCGATCGAGTTATGATTTCCTTTAATTGATCATTCTTGCATTTTAAGATCAAAATGTAAACCTAAATTTTGTTGCACAAGCGATTGGGCTAATTTTTTCTGTATTTGTCAAAAAGTTCTGAAAATTCATATCCTAAAAAAAAAAAAACAACTTTTTTATTTGGAGATGTTTCCGAGAGAATTTTTTTTGTTTCCGTAGGTACCCTCTATGCCGAAGCATTGCCCAAACTTTTTTTAATATTACATGGTAAAGATTTCTCTTTTTTCAATATATTGGACGGTCCGAACATACTCATACTATGCATACCTACGAGTATCGATCAATCAACAACGGGTACCCCGGCCAATCTCCCAGTTCCACTGGAAAGTTTATAATCCAAAAAAAAACCAATTATCTCGAAATAAAAAAAAATCCTTACCTTTTTGGCCCAAAGAAAGCTGGGTGCCCACAAAAACGAGGGCTATAACCCAGCCCGGGAGCTTCCACGGAACACCCGAATGTCCCGTCATGGTAGCTCACTCTGCAGTGATACACATCGATATCCTCTTCTCTTTTAATACCCGAGTGGTCCGACCGGTTCCGCTACCTTAGACTGCTAAAGTCCGATCGCTCAATGTCTCTTTAAATTTTCTTCATTCATCACTTAAAATTGAAAGGAATTGAATTTCAGTGGGGTAATTTAATTTTTCGATAGCTATTTTTAATATTTTACCACGTGTAGTAGTGATGTGTTTTGTTGACATGTCAACCCTGATGTTGGTATTGGAGAGCGAACATCTGATACATTGCACCCGAATTGTCAATTTGTTTAAACAATTGTAACAAGTGTCAGGGTTTGTCAATTTGTCTATAAAAATATTTAGCATCCAGGTTTTAAAAAAGGTGTTGTTGAGTCATTGTCAATCGACTTAAAAAGAAAGATGTAGACTGATAAAGGAACATCTCCAAATAAAATTTGATCTAGGCCAGTTCCTCGGAAATTAAAGGGTTTAAGGATCTTATGCGTACACTTACAGAATTTTTTGGGGAAAATGTAGAAAGGTGTAAATATTGAGTTTAATTTTTTGACTTTAGTTTTAATTATTTTTATATATAGAATAGATAATACAGGCATTGATTACAAGTACTACCAACAAAATTTATTTTAAATGAAATTAGGGGAGAGACCCCCTCCCCAAAAAAAAAACGACGATATATACTTGTAAATTATAATTATTCCTATCGGTTGTATTTTGAATGGGAAAATAAATTCTAACACTGAGTCTATAGTGTTCAATAAATTTACCATGGTTTAATGAAATGTAAATAATGATTGAATTGATTACAAATTATGAATTGATTTATTAACTGTAGATTGCAATTCCACTTATTTTTGTATTCTATGTACATTAGGTTAAGAAAGGGACATAATTCTGATAACTTCCACCCGCTAGAATGTTGTGCTCCGTTTTTATAAAATCAAATGGAAAAAATAGCCCCCCCCCCCCCCCCCCAAAAAAAAATTAAATACAGTATGACTGGAGAAAATATACGAATAAAAAAATTGCCCCTGCCATCTAGATAAAATAATGTAAGACCTGCATGGGCTATTCACTCTTTTTAACTTGAAATTTTCTAGAGTAAAGTTAGCCCATTGTGTTATTAGTAAGTGAAAGAATTACCCATTGTATGTGTGGTAAGTGTACTTAGAACCCATTGTTTGATTGGTAAGAGTACTTAATACCCATTGTATGATTGGAAAGCGTACTAAGTTCCCATTGTATGATTGGTAAGAGTACTTAGTTCCCATTGTATGATTGGTAAGAGTACTTAGTACCCATTGTATGATTGGTAAGAGTACTTAGTACCAATTGAATGATTGGTAAGAGTACTTAGTACCCATTGTATTATTGGTAAGAGTACTTCGCACAAATTGTATGAGTGGTAAGAGTACTTTATACAAATTGTATGATTGGTAAGAGTACTTAGTACAAATTGTATGAGTGGTAAAAGTACTTAGTACAAATTTTATGAGAAGTACGAGTACTTAGTATAAATTGTATGAGTGGTAAGAGTACTTAGTACCCATTGTATTATTCGTAGGCATATTAAGTACCCATTGCATCAGTGGTAAGCATACTTAGTACCCATTGTTTTATTGGAAAGCGTACTTAGTACCCATTGTATGATTGGAAAGCGTACTAAGTACCCATTGTATGATTAATAAGAGTACTTAGTTCCCATTGCATGAGTGGTAAGCGTACTTAGTACCCATTGCATGATTAGTAAGAGAACTTAGTACCCATTGCATGATTAATAAGAGAACTTAGTACCCATTGTATGAGTGGTTAGAGTACTTAGTGCCCATTGCATGATTAATAAGAGAACTTAGTACCCATTGCATGATTAATAAGAGAACTTAGTACCCATTGCATGATTAATAAGAGTACTTAGTACCCATTGTATGATTGGTAGGCATACTAAGTACCCATTGTTTTATTGAAAAGCGTACTTAGTACCAATTGCATGATTGGTAGTTGTACTTAGTATCCATAGTATGAGTAGTACGAGTACTTAGTACCCATTGTATAATTAGTAGGCGTATTTAGTACCCATTTTATGAGTGGCAAGAGTAGTTAGTACCCATTGTATGATTGGTAAGAGTACTTAGTGCCCGTTGTATGATTGGTAAGAATACTAAGTACCAATTATATGATTGTTAAGCATACTTAGTAAGAGTACTTACTACTTAGTACCCATTGTATGATTGGTAAGAGTACTTAGTACAAATTGTATGAGTGGTAAGAGTACTTAATACAAATTGCATGAGTGGTAGGAGTACTTAGTGCAAATTGTATGAGTGGTAAGAGTACTTTGTACAAATTGAATGAGTGGTAAGAGTACTTAGTACAAATTGTATGAGTAGTACGAGTACTTAGTATAAATTGTATGAGTGGTAAGAGTACTTAGTACAAATTGTATGAGTGGTAAGAGTACTTAGTATAAATTGTATGAGTGGTAAGAGTACTTAGTATAAATTGTATGAGTGGTAAGAGTACTTAGTACCCATTGTATTATTCGTAGGCATATTAAGTACCCATTGCATCAGTGGTAAGCATACTTAGTACCCATTGTTTTATTGGAACGCGTACTTAGTACCCATTGTATGATTGGAAAGCGTACTAAGTACCCATTGTATGATTGGTAAGAGTACTTAATTCCCATTGTATGAGTGGTAAGCGCACTTAGTACCCATTGCATGATTAGTAAGAGAACTTAGTACCCATTGTATGAGTGGTAAGAGTACTTAGTACCTATTGTATGATTGATAGGCATACTAAGTACCCATTGTTTTATTGGAAAGCGTACTTAGTACCAATTGCATGATTGGTAGTTGTATTTAGTACCCATAGTATGAGTAGTACGAGTACTTAGTACCCATTGTATAATTAGTAGGCGTACTTAGTACCCATTACATGAGTGGCAAGAGTACTTAGTACCCGTTGTATGATTGGTAAGAATACTTAGTACCAATAATATGATTGTTAAGCATACTTAGTACCGATTGTATGATTGGTAAGCGTGTATGGTTGATTAAATACTTTGCATATGATTTGGAAAGTAAGATTACTTTAATAAATTATAAAGTTAGGATTTGAAAGTGTACCGATTACTCAGTAGATTCAACTATAGTAAACATATTCAGTGCATGATTTTGATTAAGACATTGATGGAAGGGTTAACTATATACCCGGTGAATGATGAGAATAGTTTTGAATATCAGGGTGATTACCAATTAGTACTTATTACTTTTAAAAGTATTTTATATTGGAGAGTTAAGTTATTACCATACTTCTAAATAAAAATCACACTAACTAGTACTCTCTTCTTGGTTGGAATCTTTAAAAAATCATTTTTCTGGGAGAAAGCATACAAATTAAAATGTTAAGTATGAAATTCATTGCTTCAACCGAACAAAAGTTATGGGCAGGGTTAAAGCTTTTACAGACAGACGGACAGACAGGGCAAAACTACATACCCCGAATCTTCTACTTCGGTGGCGTTAAAATTTCAAAACAATACAAATCTGTGAAGAGGACATAAAACATAGACCCCTGGAAATTGAAGAGGTGGATTCAGGTGCCTAAGAGGAAGACTCCCCTGTTGACAGTGACACCACGTGAGCTGTTAATATCAATCAGGTAAACGGAACATTCCGTATAGTCAAATCACCCAAGTTAGTATTTATTGGACCCACTGATACGCTATATTTACTAACAATGGCATTATAATGAACATAGGACTTACTAAATGGTGACTTTAAACAAAGTTGTTGAAATCCCTGTAAAATCAACTTATTTGTTAGAAGACTGCATTGGTTTAAAATTGATCGTACTAGAAACACCAAGTGATATCTTTCAGAGTATCGAATAAAATGGAAGATGTATATACTACAGAAATAAGGAGAGTTGACAAGTTGACGATGGAAAAACTTAAACAAAGAAATGTTATCTTCCTTTGACATTTCTATTTTGTCAGTTTATTAGGCTAGTGATTAAACTTTCTTTGTTTTCTTTCCCTTTGTAGCGTCCACTTTAAAAAAGAAACGTACTTGGAGAAAAATTGAGAGGATAAAACACTATATGCTGTACAGATCATAGCAAATAACGGCATTGAAATCATGTTTGTGAAATGACTTTGAAATAAAAGGACTGCACGTATATAAAAAGGCATGGTTTTTTTATTTGACTATAAAAGTGTATTTTAAGGTATAATGGGTCTTAATGTACTTATATAGCAATACGTTACGCTAAATGTAAATATCTAGTATTTATATTATTAATTTTTAATTTCTCTTATTTGTCGCATAATAAGAGGTTTGCTGTCTTTATTTGCCCATCTTCTTTCCACGTAATCAATAGATCAGTGATATATTGAAATAATGATATTCATAATTCCATTTTTATGCGCCCGGATCGATAGATCCAAGGCGTATATTGTTTTTGTCCTGCCTGTTTGTCGGTTTATCTGTTTGTCTGTTTACCTGTTAATCTGTTTATCTGTTTATCTGTTTGCCTGTTTACTGTTTGTCTGTCTGTCTGTTGTCAACTTTAACCTTCGCCATAACTTTTGAACCATGAGAGATAGAGACTTCATATAAGGTATGCATACTCCACTAGAAAAGTTCTTTCAATTGACATCAAGGTCAATGACCTTATGACCTTGCCTGTGGCCTATATGCTAAAAATAGCTTTTTCGAACTTTTGCCATAACTATTGAACCATGAAAGATAAAGACTTCATTATTGGTATGCTTACTCCACTAATGAAGTTCTTTCAATTGACACCAAGATCATTGACCTTGTGACCTTGACTGTGACCTATCAGCTAAAAAATAGCTTTTTCGAAATTTGGTCATAACTTTCGAACCACGAGAGATCGAGACCTCATATTTGGTTTGCATGCAACATTAATTAAGCTCTTTCAAATGACACCAAAATCAATGACCTTGTGTCCCTTACTGTGACCAAAAATAGTTTTTGGAACTTTGTTGCCACCGGGCGCATAGTGTTTCACAAACACATCTTGTTCTGAATGTATTACATGCATTAAACTTGCGCTTCAAATTGTTTTGTCCCGAAGACAATGTCCTATACCATCTAGTTCATGAAATCTTCAGACCAGGGCATACGGATCTAGGATTTTTTCAAGGAAGGAGGTGGGAGGGCATCACATCTATATTGATAAATGTTAATGGTATTATTTGACAATAAAAATATTCGTAAACAACCTCTCTAATATAAATTATCGTTTCGTTACATAGCAGTTGACAAAGGTGGATCCAGGGCCAGCGCACCGGGCGTGCGCCACCCCCCCCCCCCTTTTAAATATTTTTGCATGTAAAACTTATATGTCCATTATCCTAAAATCAATGAAAACCATCTCTTATTTGTAAGAACTTGTGAGAATTTGTCGAACATCCCAAAAGGACCTTGCCTTAGATCCATTCGGGGCTTCAGTACAACCATCAGACCCCCCTCCCCCGCCTTCCTTCTCACGAAATTCCTGGATCCGCCACTGGGGGAGGGGGGGGGGTAGGATTCCCCTTTTGACCACAGCATGCAGAAAAGTAAACTTTGAATAGATGTACATAAAGTATTTTCTTTTGAATTGCATATATAACAATTTCCTTTCCTTTTTTATATTCATTTCTTTTTTGTGCTCCATTGACCAACGAAGGTCACGTGAGCTTGGCCTAATTTGATCACACTGAGATTGAGACTTGACTCGATAGCAGTGTTTTGCATTTTGCTTCTGCAAAAAGCCATTCCTAGCGCTCATTCAAAGCTTTCATACATTTCAACGGATACAGAAGAAGACTACTGTCAACTGAGGTAAGTTTATGAAACTTATGACTCTAAACAACTTTTTTGTTGAAAACGTAATGCGGCGGTAACTCGAACATTCCCGCCGCCATTTCGGATTACTGTCAAGCAGAACCACTTGCACAAGATTGGTTTATGAATTATTATTTTTTTTTTTTACATAATTATGTGCAATTCTGTATTATTGCTATCATCATCTGATCATTTAAATTATAATACCTTTTAAATGCATTAATCTAACCTTGCAAATAAAATCCAAACGTCATTTCATGTATTTCTTTTGATTACAATTAATGTTAAATTTAATGAAAATAATTATATTGCAAGTCAAACAGTATTCTTTTAAACAAATCTGATATTCGTCTAGATTATTTTTCCCTGTATATGTTATATAGTCTTAAAGTAGAACGAACTCTTCAAACCTGTTGGTTAAACACTACTCACTGATCTTACCTGGGTGACCATTAGTTGAATAAGTTGAATGCCCTCAGGTGATGCAGAACCAAGCTTTATTATATAACCTAATAATAATTAATAACAGTGACCATCTAATTTTGGCATTGTTGGCAAAGCCTGATAGGTCTTGGTAATGCTAGGGTGTTAGCATGTATAAAATGGTACAGTTTAAGCAACCTTACCTACAGATGATTTTTCAAGATATATTTATCAATTTCAGATTTTAGTGGCATCAGATGCTTGTAGACAAAAAATCAGCATGCATTAATTACCAGGGACAAAAAATTATATACATTAGATATTTTGTTTATTCAAACTTGTTTTAGTATACATTAAAATGTAGCACACACTGTCACAGTTCCTTTAAGTAACGAAACCCAACTGTAGGAAAAAGATGATGAAGTTTAACTACTTTGCTCATGTCCTTATGACCAATATGGTATCAGTGGTCAGTTCCAATGATAGCACTCCTCACTTACTGTCTTAATTCTGCTTTCACAAACAGAGAGACAAATCTTATTTGTCTGTTAGTCTGTCAGTCAGTAATGATTTTGAAAGAGGGTGTTATAAGTTTACAGTACTTGTGCCCAATCCCTTTGTAATTTTCTATTGCAATAAGATATGTTAAAAATATGTTAGAAGGATGTAAGTTTGACAGTCTGTCCATCTGTCACAAAAACTTTAACCTTGGTCATAACTTTTGAATGAGATGAGATGGGACATTGATATTTCATGTGTGCATTACCTGTGACAAGACCTTTTCAAATATATATCATGATTTTATACCCTGTAACCTTGATGTTTGACCAACTTTTCAAAAATTTTGCACATTACATTAAATTGGCCATAACTTTTGAAAAAGGAAAGGTAGGGCTTTCATATTGCACATGTATATTACTTGAGACAAGATCTTTCTAAATATACAATGATTTTTTACCCAATGACCTTGAAGTTTGACCTAATTAGCTCACATGTGCCAAAGGCTACAGTGATCTTTATTGATCAAAATTTGTCCGTTGTCTCTCCTTGTTGGCGTTGTTGTCGTCGTTGTTAACTTTTCACATTTTAATCTCAAGAACCACTAGACCAATTTCTATCAACTTGCCACAAAGTATTCTTGGGTGAAGGTGATTTAAGTTTGTTCAAATGAAGGGCCACACCCTTTTCCAAGGGGAGATAATTATGAAGTAGTGAAAAATTATTGGCATCTTTAAAAAATCTTTTTCTTAAGAACCACTGGGTCAGGAAAGATGAAACTTGTGTGGAATCATCCTCAGGTAGTGTAAATTCAAGTTTGTTCAGATCATGACCCCCGAGGTTAGGGTGGAGCCACAATGGGGTATCCAAGTTTAAATATAGGAAAAATCTTTAAAAATCTTCTTCTCAAGATCACTCGACCCGGAAAGATGGAACTCATGCAGAAACATCCTCTAAAAGGGAAGATTTAATTTTGTTCAAGTCATGTCCCCTGGGGGTAGGGTGGAGCCACAATGAGGTATCAAAGTTTAACACATGAATAAATAGGAAAAATCTTTAAAAATCTTCTTCTCCAGAACCACTGGGCCAGGAAAGATGAAACTTGTATAGGTGAAGCATCCATTGGTAGCAAAGATTCAAGTTTGTTCAAATCATGACCCCTGGGTGTAGGGTGGGGCCACAGTGGGGTATCCATGTTTAGCATAGGAATACATAAAAAAAAATCTTCTCTAGATTCACTGGGCCAGGAAAGATGAAACTCATGCAGAAACATCCTCTAAAAGGGAAAATTTAATTTTGTTCAAGTCATGACCCCCCAGGGTAGGATGGGGCCACAATGGGGTTTCAAAGTTTAACACAGGAATACATAGGAAACATCTTTCAAAAACTTTCACAAGATTCACTGCATGGGCCAGTAAAGATGAAACTTGTGTAGAAGCATCCTTTGGTAGCGATGATTCAAGTTTGTTCAAATTATGACCCCCGGGGTAGGGTGGGGCCACAGTGGGGTTTCAAAGTTTAACATAGGAAAACAGGAAAAATCTTTTAAAATCCTCTTCTCCAGAACAACTGGGCCAGGAAAGATGAAACTCATGCAGAAATATCCTCTAAAAGGGAAGATCTAATTTTTGTTCAAATCATGACCGACAGGGGTAGGGTGGGGTCACAATGGGGTATCAAAGTTTAACATAGGAATACATAGGAAAAATCTTTAAAATTCTTCACAAAGCCATAATTGATGATTGATCATCAGTTGAAAATAATTAAAACAGTTTATGTAGATTTGGAATTCAGGAGAATAGAGGAGCCATAAAGTGGATAATAACAAAGGAATACAAAGGCTATATCAAATAAAAAATTTCAGCTTATAAGCAACAAAACCATAATGTGTTACATTAATTCTAAAGCATTCTAAGGAAGTGTGGACTTAAGTTTGTTTATATACCTCCCTCCCCCTCCCCGGAACCCACTTTTATAATTTATATTTAAATTTTCCAATACTGAACTAAATTTTGCTTTTACCTAGCCAGTTGGTCAGGTAAGCAATGTGGCCCCTTGGCCTCTTGTTTCCAAAAATGTAATCTTTCATTATAACTTTTGAATGAGAAGAGATAGCGCTTTCATGTTACACTTGTGTATTACCTGTGACAAGATCTTTCTAAATATACTATGATTTTTTACCCTGTGACCTTGAAGTTTGACCAATTTTCAGCTCTACTGGTCAGAGACCAGAAGAGCTTATGCAAAAGTAATGCGTCTGACTTTTGTCCGTCTGTCTGTAAAAATTTTTTCAAAATGCTACTCCTACAGTTTTTGACTGATTTCAATATAACTTGGCATACAAGTAGACTACACTAAGATACATAATTCTGTGTATCGATTTTTGATTTCGATGAACGGTGTTTGCGTTGTTACTAAAAATAGAAATTTCTGTGAAATTGTTTCAAAATGCTGCTACTCCTTCAGTTTTAATCTGAATTCAGTATAACTTCGAATACAAGTAATCTACACTTAAGATTCATAATTCTGTAAAATGGTTTTTGATTTTGATGAACGATGTTGGTGTTGTTACTAAAAATAGAAATTCTTGTGAAATTCTTTCAATATGCTACTCCTACAGTTTTGGTCCCATTTCAATATAATTTGGCACACCAGTAGACTTCACTAAGGTTCATAATTCTGATATCGGTTTTTGATTTCGATGAACGGTGTTAGCGTTGTTTCTAAAAATAGAAATTTCTGTGAAATTGTTTCAAAATGCTACTCCTCCTACAGTTTTGGTGTGATTTCAATATAACTTGGCACACAAGTAAACTACATTAAGGTTCATAATTCTATTTATTCGTTTTTGATTTCGATGAACAGTGTTGGCATTGTTACTAAAAATAGAAATTTTTGTGAAATTCTTTCAAAATGCTACTCTAACAGTTTTGGTCTGATGTCAAAATAACTTGGCACACAAGTAGACTACACTGAGATACACAATTCTGGATAATGGTTTTTGATTTCGATGAACATCATTGCCTTGGTTACTAAAAATAGAAATTTCTGTTGAATACTCTCAAAATGCTACCCTTAATACTAGGGCTGTCACGGGTACCCGAATTGACCCGGTGTCATATAATATATTGAACCCCGGGATATTTTGAACCCGGGTTCAAAATATCGCTGCGAGATATTGAACCCCCCTATACAATATTGAACCCGGGGTTCAAAATATTATGGCCATAAAATATCGACTCCCCCTGCTCTTTTATGTTTAGAGGAAGGGGGGTTCAAAATATTATGGCCATAAAATATTGAGTCCCCCTGCCCTTTTCATTAAGAGGGAGAGGGGTTCAAAATATTATGGCCATAAAATATTGAGTCTTTCTGCCCTTTTAATTTTATAGGGAGGGGGGTTCAAAATATTATGGCCATAAAATATTGAGTCCCCTTGCCCTTTTGATTTATGAAAGAGGGGGTTCAAAATATTATGGCCATAAAATATTGAGTCCCCCTGT
>PRKT01000013.1:3739898-3783828 GCA_003671525.1 Saccostrea glomerata
GAAGGGAGGGGGTAGGTCACATTAGCTAGGAGTCTAAGGTTACATTGAATTAAAAGAAAATTTTTTAAAAATGTCCTACTTAAGAACCACTGGGTCAGAAAAGCTGAACCTTATTTTGAAGCGTCCTGTGGTAGAGGGAAATCTAAATTGTTCAAATCATGACCCCTGGGAGTAGGGTGTAGCCACAATAGGGAATATAAGTTTTACTTCTCAATGTTTAAGAAAAAGTCAAGCTAAAAAATCTATATATTAAGTTTAATCTTCTCAAGAACAACTGGGCCAGAAAAGCTGAAACTTATGTGGATCGAAGCATCCTCTGGTAGTGTACTAGATTCAAGTTTATTTCAACCATTATACCCTTGAGGGTAGGTTATGGCCACAATAGGGAATCCAAGTTTTACATTGGAATAATTAAAACAATTTTCTCAAAAAAAAAAAAAAAAGGGCACACTTAACAGGGCTCATGACTTAATTAACACTGAAATTTTCAGCAAATGTTCATCATAATTAAGTGCATCTTAATTTTTTTTTTTTTTGTAAAATATATACAAAATTTTTTATTATACCCTACGCAACAAGCTTTGGGAGGTATAATGTTTTTTGACCCATTGATCAGTGTTTCAGTCAGTCAAACCTGTTTTTTTTTCAGGGCATTTCCTTATAAACCGCTTTTCAGAATTTGTCAAACTTTGCAGATATTTATAGGACACAATGTGTAGATTTGCATATTACCAGGAAAATTCTGATTTCTTAATTTTTTCTGGAAATTTTGGCACTTTTCAACTTAGATTTTTGGCCATATCTTGAATATAGAGATTTTTATTTGGTATACCAACTCAACTAATTAAGCTCTTTAGAATGACTCAAGGTTAATGACCTTGTGACCTTGAATGTGACCTATATGCTAAAAATAGCTTTTTCAATCTTTTTAAAACTTTTTTGAGGGGCATAGTTTTCACAAAACACATCTTGTTCTTTCATTATTCTTGCATGCTCATATTTAAGTGCATCTTGATTTTTAAAAAAATATATTCAAAAATAAAGATGATTTTATTCTTGAATACAAGGTAGAGACTCCTACAGTGTATAATCAAGAAAGCAGGGTAAAAAGATTTTACTGGACAACCCTCGTACATTAAACAATAATGTTATTTTGCAGTATGAGTGGTCTGCCACAATTTAATATTGACAAATCATTATGAATTAACATTTCTGTATGTATATTGTATAATGGTCTTGAAGATATATTACTGTATCTACATTTACTTATCTATATAGTTGCAGAACATGTCTATTTCAAAATCAAGAATCATATATAACTTAATGTTGTGTATTTATAATTATAGCTTTTGTTATTTTAGAATCATGGAACTTCGACGATCACAGAGGATTAGACGTCCCCCCCACTGGTTCTCCGACTATGTGGTGGAGTTTCCTGTAAGTAATAAAACTGAAAAATTCATTTTAGAAATTTTTTGGAAGGGCCGTGGTCAAGGTGGGATAATTATGATCATACATGTTGACCCGTTGGGTGCAAGTCTAATGCTTAAGACTCAGGGAAAACCTATACAGTCCACTCCTGTTTCATCCGTAGGGGATTAAAGATTGTGCTGCAAAAGGCAGTAGCCTTTAACATAGGATTAAGCTGCACACTGTTGATTTATGTCCATCAACAATTTTTTCTGTCAGTCCATCCGTCTGTTAATTAATACCTTTACTCTGATATATATTTTTATTTGCCCTGAAATCGATAGAACCGTGTATATTGTTTTTGTCCTGTCTGTCTGTTTGTCTGCAAACTTTAACCTTTGCCATAACTTTTAAACCATGAAAGATAAAAACTTCCTATTTAGTATGCATACTCCACTTATGAAGCTCTTTCAAATGACACTAAGGTCAATGACCTTGTGACCTTGACTGTGACTTACATGCTATAAATAGCTTTTTTGATGCAAACTTTAACCTTTGCCGTAACTTTTGAACCATTTAAGATAAAGACTTCATATTTGGTATGCTTACTCTGTTAATTAAGCTCTTTCAAATGACATCAAGTTTAATGACCTTGTGACCATGTTAAAGCGGCAATACGGCTGCAAATTGTGTGCATTTTCATTCAAATTTACCCAATATAACATTCAGGAATAAGGTAAAAAGTTGAAGTAAGCATTTGAGAAAAATAAATATTCTCTCCTCATGTAAAATTAACGTAATCAAAATCTGCCGGAAAATCAAGGGTCGTACAACTTAGTTCTGTTTATTTGTACCACGTGATCGAATTCTAAAATGGCACGTGCATACAATGTAGGGTTTACAATTATTATGGGATATTAAGTAAAAGCAATTCTGAGAATCAAAATATCTTAAATCTCCGGTAAATTAATAATTGTTAACATATTAGTCTGCATTCGGACGGATTTAACATGATTAAGTACACATGTTGACGTTTTGTATATTGGGGTGCAGGAAAGGAAAATCCACCAAATTATACGTCATCGCGGCAAAATGTCAAACAAAATATCTTTCTGCAATTCCAATACAATTTGCTTTTCAAATGGCAATAATTTTTATATGTCATAAGTGCATTTTTACGTTGAGTTTACACTGATTTTTTTCTTTGAAAGCCATGGAGATACGAGAAATAATAGCATGTATCAACAAAGCTGTAGGGTAGAACCTTCACGAGCCCCACGTCAATGTCGCGGAGATCACGTTTCTTTTTCATCCAATGATTATATTAATCTCCCAACTAAATTTTTGTCAGGAAAGTTGCTTTTTAATTTGAAGTCCTATTTTTGGTTTTGTTTTTCATTTGTCAATGTAGCAGGCCTACCGGGCTTCCCTCTCTTTCCATGCTGTTTTGTTTTTGAAAACTATACGCATGCGTGAATAGCATGGAATGTGGAACCTCGAACACGTTGCGATGTATATATTTATGAGCCATAAATAATTATTAATTTAAATGAAATAATCAGAATCATTTACTTACGAATTTTGTAATTTTCTGAAAGTGTATACATTTATGAGTATAAAAAAAATTCAAAATCCTTTAGGCCAGAATTTTTTTATTTTCTGTTTAACGGGAATTTTTCTAAAAAAGTTGGGTCGAGGGGACGAAATAAAAAAAAAAATAAAAGGTCAAAATGTTATGAGTCGGGACCAAAATAAAAAAAAAAGGTAAAAAAATGCTTCTTTTTTTTTTTTTTTTTTAAACTTCACAAAAACAAAAAAAATCTGCTTAATTATTGTTTTATTAGAATAAGACAGACATAATTCTTAATTTCTCCGTTTTTTAATTGCATTCCGAGTGGGAATTTGCTTCCCAGTATTTAGACAGCTTCTACATATCGGTCTGACAATCGCAAAGTTCTCTTGCAGTCTGCGGATCTCTTCAGAGTTGACAATGTCCAGGTCACCGCAGTGAAAACATACAGCATCGAATAATTGAGTTTTTCCTGTAACATAAAAAGTACACAGCTATTGAAGAATGTAGAAAAACGCAGTATTTACATGATTCACTTTTTTGTACAAACAATAAATCAATTTATAAATTGTGAACATAATATTGAAATACCTGAGTAATACGTTGTCTCAATGGGGGAAGAGCAGGTGATGTTCTGTCTACATATTATGACATCCTGGTATTGTCCCCCTGGGAACAAAGGGTTTCCGCAAATATAAAGTAATTCTTCTTGTACCCGTTCAACTGCCCTCTCCTCTGTTCTATCCAATTTTCTGGCTGCATATATGACCCTTCTTTTTCCGCATTCTGTACACAACACAAATCCTCTTACTTTAGCTGTAAAATATTTTAAGAAATGTCACCACAATACACAATGTAAAAGTATAAAATTTATCAACTAATACATGGTATTTGTTATATTGTATGTGGTCTTACTTCCAACCAAAACAGCTTTGAATTTCTTGTCTCTCTCCGACGACTCTCCATGCTTCCCGACCATACTTGGCCTATTCATGTCATTCGTTTCTGTACCATACAGGTCTTGAAAATCTTTGAACTGCCCATTTTCATCCTGTGTAGGATCTGGCACAAAATGAAGCCCACGAAACACATCATCTGGAAGCCTTGGAGGATTAAGAACACAATACCCACAGTTTTCTGCCATACACTTCTTGATCTAAAAATTAATTACTCTATCAAATCAAAGTTGCACTGTGTTATCTCACATTAATTAAATACAATGTATATACATGTATTAATTATATACAGCATGTACTATCAATCTTTTAAATATCTATCAGTATATTAAATATGACAATCATCCTTCATTTAAATACACACCTGGAAAGAGTATTGACGGCTTCTGGAATGGGTTTCCAGGAAAGCATCAACTGCTTTAGATTGCAGATTGGACAAGTTATCTTCACCTTGAATATTCATATCCAGTACTTTCAAGACCTCCACTAAATCATGCATTTCATCATGACCCACAGGGTCATGAACGCAAACATTCTCTCCTTTCCATTTAAGACGCTGAAATCTTTCTCTTATAATGTTCAATGAAACTTCAACTGCTTGTGAATACTCTTCTTTAAGTTTCTGGTTTTTACTTCCCAAATTTCTCAGTTTCTTCAATGAGCTTGCAGACTTCACTTGCATTTCACATTCTGGAGACATAGCAGTCCTTTCCAATGCTACGTTTTGTAATGCCAAATTTAGGAGACTCATGGTTCTTTCTGCTGGATTAGCATAACTCCCACAAGGTGCTGTTCGTGCACACACTATCATATCTAAGTCCAGAGCAATGAATTCCATAAGAGCACAGAGTTTAACACTTTTGTATGTCGTCCTGTGGTCTGGTCCACCATCAGTATAACGAATCAGCACAGGAGTTCTCAGGTTAACATCATCATCAGAGTAGTATTGTCGCATTAATGACACATTTTCAGTGGAGTGTCGCAGCGGTGAGGAGGCTTGAAAAACCTTATCTTTTACAGTAACATTGAGAAGTCCATTGTAAAAGGAGTCCTTTGGATTTTCTGGTATGTCATTAACAAAGCAAACAGAAGGAATAATCCCACCAACATGAAAATCGTGGTCCAGTGCTACAACTTTCATGCATCCACCTACAAGTCCACCATGGTGAGCACGTACTCCAGTTGAAACTGGGTGACCAGGTTCCCCCAGAGGTATTATGGCCTTATCATCCATGCACTGAAATGTTGAATAATCACGCATCTGGCAGGCAAATTCCTTCAACATAGAAAAAAGAACTGCACAATAATGGGAGTCTGGGTGCTGCACTCGAACCAATCTCTGTTGCACTGCAAATCTTACATTGTACTGTCCAGTGTAATTCTTGGCTGTTGTGTTGTACACATTTGATGGACTAAAGTTCAGTTTTATCCAAGACACTGATGGAGCCTCCGAACCCTCAGGCAATCTTTGCAGTATTTGACTTCTGAGATCATCAACAGAAATTGCAAATGGTAAGTAAAGTTTATCATTTGAACGTCTTTCATGAACAGCTGCTTTTTCATCAAAAAATTTCCCAAGCTCTTTCCAGAACGGCTTGAATTTGTCTTCTGCAGGTCTGCAATTATTTTTTCTCATATCGAAGATCAATTCACAATCTTCACTATCCAAAAGAAACTTCATGAAGCGTTCATCAATCTGTGCAGCATTTGCAGAATTGGCCTGATATTCAAACTCTGTGAGATAAGAATACATATTCCTTAATATTACTGGCTGTAATTTGGTACAGGATTTATAACGATCTATAAAGTCTTTTTGCATTTTTCGGGTTGAAAATTTAAGAATGTTTCTTTTTATTTTGTCAATAACTTGAACTTGCTTAACCGTTTCTCTGCAAGTTGGCCCTGGAATTTTCCACAAGACATTCATGTTGCCTAGATAGTTTCCGTATTGGAATGAATACAATGCAACAGGATTTGATAAGGATAACTGTTTTATCCATTTTCTTCTATCCTCCTTATCATCAGGTTCAAATCTAATGAGATCAATTGGTTGATATTCCGGCAGATCTTTAATGAACAAGTCCAGAGCTTTATACTCTTCTGACACATTTTCTACGGACTCAATGTCTCTGAGTATCCAGTTGTCTTTCAGATCTCTAACTGGCACTGTACTTTCGTGGTTTGCCTTCATCTTCTTATTGCAGTCACATAAATATTGATCATATTTCTTCACATATGAAATTAAATCTTCAATCGATTTGTACAACTCCTGAAACTGGGGATTCATCATCCAAGGAATGGTGAGAAGCGAAGACAATTTCTGTGCATTTTCCGTCAAGTCAATGGAAGTAACCTTAAAAATATATTAATAAAAAAATTAAATCCTATATACAATCTGGCTACCGACTTGTAACCAATGTGTTATATGTTTAAAAATCAGTTGCAAATGAGGAAAGGAAAATAATACAGATTACAGAAACATTCATTCTCTAATTTTTATTATTATGATTTAAATATGGTAAATTCCAATATAATTTTTTATAAATTCTAAATTCATAGATGTAAGGACAAAATACTTCCTTCATATTTGGAAAAAAAAAATTGTTGATAATTCTCATTAAGTAATTTACACACACCTGTGGAATTTTTTTATGCTGAACTTTCAAATCACGGTACCCAGATAAATCCTTGAAGAGCTTCGGCAGTTGAAAACCTCTTTTCTGAAATTTCTCGTGATGTGGATCAAGATACCAGAATGTCTGGGTCAATGTGGAAACAATGTGGTTACCTACACTGTCAACTTGGTGGTTGGTAAACCCAAAGCTGTGTCTCCTCATTATTGAAATTACATCATTGTATAATCTATCCTTGGAAGTATTTTCTTTTCTACAAGATAACAGTTATACCCAATTTTGATATCAAGGTTTTATAAGAATTTCATTTAATTTAAATAATTCTGCAATAATATGACATTTGGAATTTTCTTTTATATTTCATATATTACTAGAATTAATTTTATTGAGATATTTTAATACCTTTGTGCAGGATATTGTGTGTAGCTTCTGGTAGCTGTCATAAGTACATCAAATATACTTTTCCCCTTGGTTGTTTTGTTGTTGTTGGGATCATTCTCTACTTTGCACACCCATGCCGAAATCGTTTTACATCTGAAAATTTTTTTATCAATCATTACTGCCCTTGCGTGACTGATAATTAAAATATTTTTAAATGTCAAGTGAATCTAACTTACATCAATTCAGACAAAGACTTCGTTTTTCTTTTTTTTTAACTATTTTTAAAACTGTAAGGAACAGTAGATTGTTTAATTACTAAAGTCTTAAAGACTTACCCAAAATCTTTGAGGACACAAACAGGTGTCGTAGGGTCAATATCAGTACCCCCGCTCTCAATTCTACGTATCTGAACAGCATCAGTTTTACCGGATTCTTCCAGCAACAAAGATATGACCCGTCCTATATTTTCATCCAGATTTGCTTTCACAAATTTACTCTGACACAATGCAGAGTCGATGCATTTAATGTCAATCTTGGCATACATGTGGTCCGCCATTTTTTTTCCCGGGAAACTGTCTATTAAACTGGTTCTCTTAAAACTCGTGATCAGGTAGACGCTTGTTTATGTTTAGTTCAGAGGTGCTGAATACCAAACATTTCATTGATTTGGTTGAAAAAATAGAGCATAACGATCCCGATTTTATTTTTTAAAACGAATCAACACAGGATCGGCGCGATTTTTGAAAATAAAAATGAATTCAACGTCTTTTATTTTTATTTGGTATTTGAAAAAAATTGAGTCGGCGCTTCCCGTTAAACAGAAAATAAAAAAACTCTGGCCTTAGGAAAATTTTAACAAGTCTGTTTTTGAAGAGATGCGCCATATTGCCACTTTAAACTTTGTTGCCGCCGGGCGCATGGTGTTTCACAAACAGTTTTCAATGAAATTTTAAACAATGGTAGAATATAATACCATAAGAACAAAACACCAATTAATAGAGCTTATTTCACTACGTATGCATATCTTTCTCTAGGTATTTTAAAAATGTTATCCATGAACATGATGCTTTTGTTGTGAAGAGGTAACTGAGATAATGTATAGTTTTCAAAGTTATTTTTTCAGACTGTACACAGGACTTTACGAAAGAGAAAGGTTTTTAGCTCACCTGAGCTGAAAGCAAGCTCAAGTCAGCTTTTCTGATCACCTGTTGTCCGTCTATCTGTCTGTCCTTCTATCTGTTGGTAAACTTTCAAATTTCAACTTTTCAAGAACCATTGGGGGAATTTTAACCAAAATGGATACAAAACTTCGTTGCATGAAGGGAAGTTTGTATTTTACAAGTAAAAGGCTAAGACCTCATACAATGGGAGATAATCAAGAAAGGACAAAAATAGGATGGGGCTATCATTGGCCATTTAAAAATCAAATCTTTTCAAGAACCACTGGCTCAGAAAAGCTAAGACGGAAGAGAATGTCGAAGCATCCTGGGGTAGTGCAGATTGACACCCCAAGTAAAACCATCGTAAACCAACCTGTTAGCAGATGTTAAACTGACAATAGTTTTCCACAGGGTGTCAGAAAAAAAATTGTTGATCGTCTTTATGTTCACATTTAGAAAGGTTTCAAACTATCTGCTTCTATTTTATTCATAAGAAAGCTTAAATTCGAAAACAATTTACCGACCTATTATTTGTTTGTTAGATTCTCAGAAAATCCTTAATTTTCATTTTTTCTGCACCCGCAAGCATGTTTCGTCTGTCGTTGGTCGTTTTCAAGTAAGCTACATTGGACGCAACCTTTATTGATGTCATTTATTCGACTTCTTTCAACTGACTTTTTGAGAATTCGATGGTAAACAGTACGAGCATGATTTGCACGCATGTGACATTACTGTTGTGTTACCCGTTGTCACATGTGTTGCTAATTAAGGCTGAGGGTAATAGAATGGATAATTAACTGCGTCTAAACCAATCAGATTTTGGTATTTAAAATGAAAGTATAATGGAGTCATTTGAAAAGTGAGAGGGTATTTAGTGATCAGTATGCCCGTCCTTCTGTCCATCTGTCTGTCTATCTGTGGGGTACCCATCTTTTATCTGTAAATCCTCTTTCATCTCATGTTTACCCCTTTATCCCATGGATATAGCTCATGTGATATCCTTTTTGTATCCCACAGTTGTGATGTCACAATGGATTTTAATTGCGTTAGCGTATTAATTTATGCAAAACTGTGTAAAACATCGACTGTGAAGCATTTAAAATGGAATAAAAAGTTCCAAGGCTTGGGGATAAAAAAACACACAACTTGTTGGATAATAATCATATCCAACTACAAATCATGGGAAATCCGATATAATTAGCACTGAATGATTCACAGATTTCTTATATCATAGAGCCATTGTGAACCTCATATTTTACTTTTTGATCGTACACATTTTGGGTTTTCCATAGCAAAACTTTTTCTATGATATTGAAGGGTATAACAAAACCCATTTCTAATTTGTATCTCCTCCCATACCAGTGATACCACTGAATAAAATTTAATGAGACTTTCACAGATTCTTTATAACATAATGCATTTGTGCACCTAGCTCTTATTTTACTCTTTGATCTAAGACTTATTTCAGGTCATCCAGAGGAAAACATCCATTTTGCCATTATAAAGATATGGGAGGCTTGGTATCATTTAGTGAGCTCATTGTTCATAGTACATCTAGTTTAAAATGAGTTGATCCAGTATCCCCCCCCCCCTTTCCCTTGCATAAAAACCTCATTAGCATTTTGCTTTGGAAAACTCAAAATTATGTTATTTCACTGTTATTTATATATTATAAGTACAAACCCTTTTCATTTCTGTTTTGACATGGTCTTTTTTCTCTTAAAGGTGCGGAGAACCAGGGTCCAGCTGACTGTGAAGGTTGAAGATGATCTTCAGGAGCCTGAGAAGGTGGCAGTGCTGCCTCTCCCTGAGGCTTTACAGGAGCTTCCTGTGGAGAAGCTTAGGCAGGCTGAAGAGGTGACCGAGTCATCTCCTCAACCTGTGATGGCTGATCCAGAGGTAGAACTTGTTCAGCTTGAGGAAGAGTGTCTGCCATCCCCTGGGCCTGTTGTAGCCCTTCCTTGGCCAGAACTTGACCAGACTGTGGAGGTGGCACTGCCATCGCCTCAGCCTACTCAGGTTCTAGTTGAGGAGGAGGCTGGACAGACTGAGGAGGTGGATCTGCCGTCTCCCCAGGTTGTTGTGGGTCATCCTCAGCTTTCACCGATGATGGAGATACCTCCAGCTCGGCCACCACCAGCGAGGAGTCCACCGAGGCGAGGCTTAGTGGTAGAAGCGGTAGAACTTTTCTTTAGAGCGGTAGATGGTCCTCTGCTTACTGGGATATTCTTCCCTTTCTTAGCAGGTTGGTAAGAGTTACGCCCCCTTTCTCTTGTTTTTGTTTTTGTTTTTTACATTTATAAATAGGATTAAATTTACTTCCCCTGTTCTATAATGTTAATATTTCAAGATAAAATTAGAATAGACTTGCATGAATAATTTGTTTAAATAAGTTAATTAAACATTCATGTTTTTCTGATAAATAGGGTTAATAGGGTTAAATTTTCTTCACTTCATTTTCTTTATTAAATAAAATTTAATACAGTTATTAGTATTGATTTGGTTGATAAATAGGATTTAATACAGTAAAGTATTGATTTAGTTGATAAATAGAATTTAATACAGTAAAGTATTGACTACGTCGATAAATGGAATTTAATACAGTAAATATAAAGTATTGATTTAGTTTGGTAAATAGGATTTAATCTAGTATATTTATTATTTTGTTGATAGAATTTAATTTTATGGGGTATTAATTAAGTTGATAAATAGGATTTAATTTAGTAAAGTATACATCATAATCAGGTTAAATAGGATTTCAAAATTTAGTAATGTATAGATAATAGGACTTTACATAGCAAGTATTGCTTTAGTTGATAAATAAGATAAGATATTCAGTAAATAATTGATTTAGTTGATAAATAAGATATAACTCAGTAATATATTAAGGTAGTTGGTAAAAAGGATTTAATTTAGTTTCAGATTAATTAATTAAGTTTGATCAATAGGATTTAATGTAATAGAGTATTATTCCCTTTTCTCTCATTTCTTCATGTGGTAAAACTAAAGTATATATTAGGATTAAAAATTCTTCAGCTGCTCTTCATTTTATTTGTTCAAGATTTAAATTAGAATAAATTTAAATAGGTAATTGATTTTTTAAATATTAAATATTAAAAAATGTGTTTTTTGATAGATAGGGTTAAGTTTTCTTCTGTTATCTTTAAATATTAAAATTAATAAAAATGTATTAAAATGTTCCTTTATTGTCTCATGGATGCTGCGTCTAAATATCTCAATACAAGCACACACCGTTATTTAGACATAGTATTCAAGAGAGTAACTAAATGTTAAGGTTTAATTTAGTTTTATAAATTAGGGCAAAAGGCTTCATTTTCCTTCTTAAGTTTTCTTAATCTTAATTATTAAAATATAAGTTTTCCTAACTTATTAAGTAAAAATTGAACAAGAGGTTCATTTAATTGTAAATCTTCCTAACTAAAGTATAAATCTATAGATAATCAAAACAAGAGGTGAATTAAATTATAAATTTTCCCCACTAAAGTTCAGTTAAAACTTAAGATTATAAATTTTGTATTAATAGTGTTCCTTTAATGTCTCATGGATGCTGCATCTAAATATCTCAATGCAAGCACACACCGCTATTTAGATGTTGTCAACCATGAGAGTAACTAATGCTTGTGTAATTTGATAAAGGTCTTAAGTTTCTTCTTTTCTTTAATTACGGTTGATAGGATCTTGCAGTAAAACTAAAATAAGGTTAAATTTTTAAAAAGATCAAATAAAACACAAGGAATTAAGTTTAATATTTTTCTATCTCTAAAATAAGGATAAATTGAACATTTCCTGAAATAAGATTAACAACAAGAGAATAATAAAATTAAATTTCCTATAAATTAGTTTAATAATCATTATTGAATAGCATTTAAAAAAGTTATGTATTGACTTGGTTGATAAATAGGAACTATTGTAGTGCACTGACTTAGTTAATAAATAAGATTTAACTGTAATGCATTGACTCAGTTGATAAATAGGATTTAATGTAGTAGAGTATTGATTTAGTTCTTAAATAGGAGTTAATATGTAGTATAGTATTTATTTAGTTGACAAATAGGATATAATAGAGTATAGTATTGATTTATCTGATAAAGATTTACTATGTAGTAGAGTATTGATTTAGTTGATAAATATGATTTAGACTTAATATGTAGTATAGTATTGATTTAGCTGATAAACAGGATTTCATGTAGTAGTGTATTGATTAAGTTGATAAATTGGATTTAATATGTAGTATAGTATTGATTTAGTTGATAAATAGGATTTAATATTTAGTATAGTATTGATTTAGTTGACTAATAGGATTTAATATAGTAGTGAATAAATTTAGTTGAGAAATAGGAATTAGTTGACAAGTAAAATTTAATATAGTAGTGTATTTATTAAGCTGATAAATAGGATTTAATGTATTGATTTATATGACAAATGGAATTAATATAGTATTATATTGATTTAGGCTTTTGAAAAGGATTTAATGTAGTTTTGGTATAGATTATGTTGATAAATAGGATCAAACCTTTAAGACTAAATTATAAAATCCATCTGTCTAAATACTTGAAATCTTCCTTTATCATCGTATTTTCTGTGTGTGCATGATGAGAGGTTTTTTTTGACACTGTGTATGCATATTTTGTACAATATAGCACTGATTTTTGTTTCGTATATATCTTGACACACGGCCCTGGGAAAGATAAACTTAATGAATAAAGTTAATTATTGCGATACTATAAAATATAGTGATTTATTGCAAGACTTCATTATCTTTTCTTAATTTCCCCCTCTTTTCACCAGCTGGTATAGTAAAGTATACATTATAAATTCTGTTTCTCTTGCTAGTTAATGAATTCATTTAATTTAACTTGCATTTCATTGTCGTAAAGTTATCATTATTAGGGGCAGGATTATACCGGTACTTTATAAATTTATGAATCATTTTGTTTCCTTTCAAATCATCAGTTCCCTATTATAATGTGATATCAGTCATGGTTAATTCTCTACTTAAATATAGGTGTAAATCTTTTCGCTCATGAGTGCTTTGTCTAAATATCTCAACACAAGCACACACCATTGTTTAGACATTGTCATTTATGAGAGAAAAGTCTCGTGGTCCCAATTAATTTAGATAAGTAAAGTTATTAAGATCAGTTTTGATTAATTTATCGAGATTAATTCTTCACCATCTTTCTATCATAAGTTAAAAATAAATGGTCACTAAACAGGATTTCGGTTATTCTAAATTTAGGAGTTTCTTTGTTAATAAGGGTACATTCCCCCTCCCCCTTAATTTGTTGTTTGTTTGTTTAATATATCAATGTTTTGTAATTGATTTATATTGTACTTTAAAGTGTTTTTGTGCATCACAAAGGTTCCCTTAAAGTGAATTTTTCATCAAATAAGGTAAACAGTAGTAAATTTCATTCTCTTTCTTTATTTTTTCCTATTATTGTCTTTGTATTGGGTCTCTTTAATGATAACTTATTTCTCTGGGTTGGGAATAAGTAAGCTGATTTATTAACTGGGTGGGTCTCATTTATATCTTTTGTTTTCTTCCCTGTGATACCACTAGTTTGGGGTCTGTGATTGCATTGTGTTGTTGTATCAATGTATTACATGTATATCATATGTTATAGATGTAACAACTATTGCTGATAATTGATTGTCAATCGACATAAGGCTTATTGATTCCGTTCATCAATTTGATATTTCGTTATTGTCATCGTAGACATTTTTCTAAGTAAATCCTCTGTACAATTTGCATGTTTCTTGTACATTATTGATAAAAACGCGAAACCAAGAACGGTAGCTTGGTTGTAACGGAACGCGATAGCATATCGGCATGATTCTTCTCTGTTAAGAATTTAGTACATTTTTCCTCAAAACACAACATTCTTTAAAATACAGATCATTATTTTAAGACATCAATTATAAGCAATGATTGAATAGGAAAATTTCTGTATTTTTCAACACTTTAACTATTGTTGTATTGTAATCACAATAGCTGTCTGTCTGTTATTTGTCCACTATCCAGATCAGACATTAGAAGATGAGGTTCTAGCTACTGCTGCATTTGAAGTTCATCTTATGCTTGAGTTCTTTGTAAGATTATCAGATTTGTTCTCAGCTTTTCACATCTGTTATCCAAACCAAATTTGTACTCGATGCTTTTACTGATGTGGTTTCCTGAAACCAATTTGTTGTACGTACTTGATGCTTCTATGGATGCTTCCTGGATTGCAGTATCCAAACCAAATTTGTACTTGATGTTTCTATGGATTGATGCTTCCTCTGATGCTGTGACAAAACCAAATTTGTACATGCTGCTGCTACATCTGACCTTTATTTCTTGCATCTATGGCTCTGTTTATTCTTATCAGTTAGGTAATTGTTCTGACCAAAACTTGTACAGATGTTACTTCTGTGGATGCTGAGTCTGATGATGTCAGTCTGACTTGATAGTCACTTACAAACCACACTTGCATGTTTGCTGCTGCATTTGATAGATTCCGTTGTATTCAACCTACATTTTAGGTTTGTTTACTGAGGTTCATAGCTGTTGTATATTTTGGTATACTTGTATTTTTTTATATAAGAATATACAGTATTTGTATTTGTATCATGTGTGTTCATCATTATACTGTATTTAGAGGTTGTATGTTGTTTAAATGTCTCATCTGCACACACAATTCTGTATGTTTGTCTACCACAACTTGTGCCTCGCCTCAACTCCCCTCAGCCTGCTAGATGTACAGTAAGTGGTTTCTTGTCCTGTATGGTCATTGCCACTTAGCTGATGATGAGCATGTAGCTCTACTGGTCATAGATCAGAAAAGGTTATTGATTGCAATGGCAAGGTTCTGTTGTCAGTCCCTCTGTTTGTCAATTGGTCCTTATTGTATTCCTTTAATTTCAGTTATTATTTACAACAAAATTTATAGTTTATATGCAGTGTTGGTATTGGATTGATTTCAATTAAATTTTACACACATGTTTAGACAACAAAGTTTATTACTTAGATTAAGCATCCGATTGGGATTAGATTCCGATAAATTTTGAGTGATTTTGATTAGATTTAATTAATATACAAGTAGATAATAAAGTTTAAATATTATTAAGATTCAGTGTTAGTTTGGAATTTTAAAGTACTATCCTTATTCCCCCTTTTAACCAGTAGAGCTAGCCACAGTCAGAGACTAGAAGTCTTCATTGTATATTATATATATATGAAAAAAAAAAAATACAAAAATTACAAAAAAAATTTAAAAATACAAAACAAAAAAAAGGTGGTGGGTTGTGTGCAATATATGTGTGGTTACGTATATATGTGTTTGACATGTACACATGTAGTTTGATGATACACATTTAGATGTAAGACCAGGAGTAGTGTATGGGGTGATGATACACATTTAGATGTAGGATCTGGGGTAGTGTAGTGGGGTGATGATACACATTTAGATGTAGGACCAGGGGTAGTGTGTTGGGGTGATGATACACATTTAGATGTAGGACCAGAGGTGTAGTGGGGTGATGATACACATTTAGATGTAGTACCAGGGGTAGTGTAGTGTGGTGATAATACACATGTAGATGTAGGACCAGGGGAAGCGTGGTGATGTGATGATACACATTTAGATATAGGACCAGGGGTAGTGGGATGGAATGATGATACACATTTAGATGTAGGACCTTGGGTAGTGTAGTTTGATGATACACATTATGATTTAGGACCAGATGTAGTGTGGTAGTTTGGTGATACACATTTGAACATAGTAGAATGGGTTGTGGTGATCATACATATTTGAATATAGGATCAGGAGGGTAAGGGTTGTTATACACACGTTTGAATATAGGACTAGAAGGAATGGGTAGGGTGATTTTAGGATCAGGAGGGTTGAGGTGGATTGATTATAGGATCAGGAGGGATGGGTTGGGTGATTATAGGATGAGGAGGGATGAGTTGGGTTGTTTATGGGATCAGGAGGATTTGGGTGGGTGATTATAGGATCAGTAGGGTTGGGTTGGTTGATTATAAGATCAGGAGGGATTTTGCAGTGATTATAGAATCAGGAAGGATTTGTTAGGGGTGATTCTTTGGACAGGAGGGTAAGGGTTAGGTGATTATAGGCACAGGAGAGATGGGTTGGAGTGATTATAGGATCATGAGGGATAGGGTTGGGATGATTATAGGATCAGGTGGGTAGGGTTGGGGTGATTATAGGCACAGGAGAGATGGGTTGGGATGATTATAGGATCAGGTGGGTAGGGTTGGGGTGATTATAGGATCAGGAGGGTTGGGTTGGGGTGACTATAGGATCAGGAGAGATTGGTTGAATTGGGGTGATTATAGGATCAGGAGGGTTGGATTGGGTTGTTTATGGGATCAGGAGGGTTGGCTGGGGGTACTTATAGATCAGGAGGATTGGGCTTGGGTGATTATGTGATCAGAGGGTTGGGTTTGGGTGATTATGGGATCAGGAGGGTTGGACTGGGGTGATTAACAAACAATTTTCTAGTATTTGTCAGGTGATGAGACTTTCCAGTCCATCAGAAGCTGTATGTGATATGATAGATGTTTCATCTCTTAAATGATGAATGCACCATTTCATTATGTGTAAGTACTTCAGTTTCTTTATTTGCACTTTCCTTTTATGATTGTGTGTCATTCATTCTCTTGAATATGATTTTCACATGATATTTTGTGATACAGGAATTTTCTAGTCATTTTGCTTTAGTTTTTTTTGAACTGTACTAATCCTGTGTTAGTTTCTATCTGTGATAGCTAGTGCCCTCTGGAGGGATGGTCAACCAGACAGGGAAGAGGAGACAACTCCTAGGATTTGGATACAGTAAATAGACAATGCCTATGGACCAATGTTGGGCAAAATGGTAAGAAAGTAAACTTTTCATTTTGTGTTTTATTTCTTCTTAATCTAAAGAAGCACTCATTTAACCTCTTGATTGACTCTCTTTATTAACACAATAATGGTTACACAAGTTTTGATATCATTGTAGAGAAAAACTCCATCACCCAAGAGGAGTCCAGGAAGGGGAAGCAACTGCAGCCAACCAAGGATGAAAGGGTAAGATATAAACTTGTTTCTTTTACTTACCTCCATTTCTTATGCTTATAATTCACACTTCACACAGATTTAATGGGGGCTTTTTCTGATCCTATAGGTGCTTTCTCTTACAGAATTGATGAATTGAGCCATACTTGACCCTTAGGCTATGATTAGAAAGAGTGCATCACCAGCAAGATTACCAAGAGAAGAAATAGTCTTTGGCCAACCCTAAAGGTTACCATTTATGGTAAGGCAATGACTCCCATGTCTTAAATTCTATCAATTTTACTTTGCTCTTTCTGAGTAATTTAAGTTTTTGTACCTGTAAAAAATAATCTTTGGTGTATAAAAATGTCTCCTTTTCTGCTTCTCAAAATTACCACAGAAACTTTAGATAAGAACTTTTTTTAAAACAATCAGAAAATTTAAAGAATCAATAAAATTAATAAAAAATGGACTAAAATTTTAGAGTATCTCAAATAAATCTGATTTTCCAAGTACAGACCCCTCTTGAGTATCATAGCTATTAATTTTTCTGTATTATAATGAGCAATGTTGAATTTGCCTACCATTATAGGCAGGTTACTGTAGATTCCTTGTTTTTTGTGAGCAGATGTCAAATAGCAAGATTGTATTATCAGCCATGTAAAAAAAGGAGCGAAAAATTTTACTAAAGTATCTCATGGTATGATAAATAGAAATACCACAGAGAAAAAAAATCACTAAATTATATTCTCAGTGTATAATTAAAAATTATTTATTTATATGTAAATTATACATTTTGAAGATTTAACTCTTGAGATCCCTTTGAATCAAATTTTTTTCGTATGTCTCATATTCTTACAAATCAACAATTATTATAAGATCATAACTGGGTCACACTTTAACCTATTGGCTTCTATTTTACAGAATGAAGGAAGCAAAGTCCATCAGAAGCAGTAGACGTTAAACCACTCAGCAGCCAGATTAAGACTGGAAAAGGTTGGGTTACCAGACATAAGGTGAGTTGTATTTCTAATTACCATTTAAATATAGTAATCCTGGGGGCACTTGGCTTGAATTGCCCTGCCACCTATATACAAAAATCTACTACAGTGATACTTAGTACATCTCCTGTGAGAAGTACAGCTCCCCTCTCTTGTTTTGTTAACTGCTTGTAGGGACAGTATTGTTTCTGTCAGCTGCATTATTGTCTAGTGCTGCACTGTATATTGTAAGATGTAGATTAATTTAACATAGCATTTCCCTGTTTCTGCTGTCGTGTCACAATAGCTCAGTCTGTGGAGTACTTGCTCCATGATCCGAAGGCCATGAGTTTGAATCTCGGCCACGACTGACGTAAGTGGATAAAGATAGGATGCAACTGATCTTTTTTTCCAAGTGTTTAACACTTCAACGTGAAAGTTGTAAATTTTTGGGATGAGACCTTGAAAACCATGGTTTTATAGTTGTTTATTGAAAAACACTATTGGTACTGTGAAGGTATTTTAGTTTATCGATGAATTCAACACTTGGTCTGCTCATGGTAATTTCTGTTGCCATATGGATTATTTCAGAGATGTAAGATAATAGTATTTGTTTTATTTTTTTTTTGAACATATGTTTTATACTTGCATTTGTTGTTAAGCATTTTACTGTACACCTAAATTTATATCTTGCCCTTTTGTGAGTTGTTTGGTTAGATAGACTGATTTCATTTCCTCTTGTTTGGGAAGGGGGACTTTGAGGCCTAGTAGGTACTGGGTCACTCGGGTTCAGGGGGAATAGCTAAGAGGGCACACTCCATGGTAAGCTCTGCCTTCTTTAAGCTTGAAGTTTGCACCAGGTGTGTGTAGCACATCAAGGCCCCAGGGGAAGGAAATATGGTACTTCAGCAGGATAACTCAAATGCTTGCAGGAATTCTGAGGTCTTAAAAAAGCCTCAGTGGGTTACAAAATTGAAGGAGACAGAGTTTACCAACAATCAATCTGAAGTGACAAGTAGCTATTGGAGTACCAAGATAGAGCCTGTCTGTAGAGCAGCCTGTGATAAGTGTAGCAAGGGGGGTACTAGGACAGAGCCTGTCTGTAGAGCAGTCTGTAAGTAGTGTAGACAGGAGAGAATGAGGACAGAGCCTGTCTGTAGAGCAGCTTGTAAGTAGTGTAGCCAAAGGAGTACCAAGACAGAGCCTGTCTGTAGAGCAGTCTGTAAGTAGTGTAGACAGGAGAGAATGAGGACAGAGCCTGTCTGTAGAGCAGCCTGTAAGAAGTGTAGTCAGGGGAGTACCAGGACAGAGCCTGTCTGTAGAGCAGCCTGTAAGTAGTGTAGCTAGGGGAGTACCAGGACAGAGTCTGTTGAGCAGCCTGTAAGAAGTGTAGCTAGGGGAGTACCAGGACAGAGCCTGTAGAGCAGCCTGTAAGTAGTGTAGACAGGGGAGTACCAGGACAGAGCCTGTCTGTAGAGCAGTCTGTAAGTAGTGTAGACAGGAGAGTATGAGGACAGAGTCTGTCTGTAGAGCAGCTTGTAAGAAGTGTAGTCAGGGGAGTACCAGGACAGAGCCTGTCTGTAAAGCAGCCTGTAAGTAGTGTAGCTAGGGGAGTACCAGGACAGAGTCTGCTGAGCAGCCTGTAAGAAGTGCAGCTAGGGGAGTACCAGGACAGAGTCTGTTGAGCAGCCTGTAAGAAGTGTAGCTAGGGGAGTACCAGGACAGAGCCTGCAGAGCATCCTGTAAGTAGTGTAGCCAGGGGAGTACCAGGACAGAGCCTGTCTGTAGCGCAGCTTGTAAGCAGTGTAACCAGGGGAGTACCATGACAGAGCCTGTCTGTAGAGCAGTCTGTAAGTAGTGTAGACAGGAGAGTATGAGGACAGAGTCTGTCTGTAGAGCAGCTTGTAAGTAGTGTAGCCAAAGGAGTACCAGGACAGAGCCTGTCTGTAGAGCAGCTTGTAAGTAGTGTAACCAGGGGAGTACCAGGACAGAGCCTGTCTGTAGAGCAGCCTGTAAGTAGTGTAGCCAGATGAGTACCAGGACAGAGCCTGTCTGTAGAGCAGTCTGTAAGTAGTGTAGACAGGAGAGTATGAGGACAGTCTGTCTGTAGAGCAGCTTGTAAGTAGTGTAACCAGGAGAGTACCAGGACAGAGTCTGTCTGTAGAGCAGCCTGTAAGTAGTGTAGCCAAAGGAGTACCAAGACAGAGCCTGTCTGTAGAGCAGTCTGTAAGTAGTGTAGACAGGAGAGTATGAGGACAGAGTCTGTCTGTAGAGCAGCTTGTAAGTAGTGTAACCAGGGGAGTACCAGGACACAGCCTGTCTGTAGAGCAGTCTGTAAGTAGTGTAGACAGGAGAGTATGAGGACAGTCTGTCTGTAGAGCAGCTTGTAAGTAGTGTAGCCAGAGGAGTGTCAGGACAGAGCCTGTCTGTAGAGCAGCCTATAAGAAGTGTTCATTAGGAAGAGTGTGTCTGTTGAACAGCCTATAATTAGAGTGCTGAGTCCCAGATCTGAGTCCTAATCCTGAGGTCAGGTTTGTATCTGCAACTCAATATTCAATCACTTTCTTCAGTAGGCTACAGAAATTTGGGTTGGTGTTTGCATAGGACCATCATGTATGAATCATTTACATCAGGGGTCGCATTGGAAGGGGGGTCCCATACATCCCAGCATGGACCCATTTGTTATGGTTATTTTGCTTGGGTATTTGGCATGCCCTTGATCAAACCCACTGCATCAGTGTTTTCTAGTGCAGCTAAGTTGGGTAATCAGGGCTCGAGACTCTATGATGGGTGGGAAGGCCAGTCAGCAGTACCCAGTTTAATTCTTCCTTGTATGCCGAGCAGGATGAGCCACTGTATTTCAGCTGAAATCAATTGGATGAAGTAGGATAGGGACCATGTAGAGTGGGACCATTCTACATCCATTTAAAAGTCACCACAATTGCCAAATACCATTAATGGAGTGCCCTGATCATTGCCCCAAGTCTTACATTGGAGGGACTGAGGGAGGCAGTGCTTAAGTTCTTTGATATCATGCATCCAAAGTTTAATGGAAACTCTTCTCCAGGTTTGGGAAAACTTCCTTTAGAGCAGCATCAGTGCTGCTATTCATCTGGATAGCCAAGCAGTCAAAAAGCGGAATATTACAATACAGGATACAGAGTTCACCTTTTCTGTCATGCCAAATGTCAAGGCCACATTAAGGTTGGGGAGCCAAGGTTATATCTCCAGTGCATGTTGTTTTCCTATTAAGAAAGGCCAGAAAATCAGTGGCACTATTGATACTGCTAATATCATCTTGAGTATCTTAAGGAAAATTGAGTCACTGTAAGGCCCTTGACCTAAGATTAGCTGGTGAGGGGGCAGGAATGACTGACCAGTATTTTGGAAGTCTTAATTTGAGAATCAAAGACTATGACTAAGTGTTGTATACCTTTATGATGCATATATCTGCTTTTTTTTCACTCGCACTATTTATAGAACAAACAATAGAATGAAACTCTCAATAGGGAGACTATTGAAATTACGTCACATTTTTTGTGTCAATTTGTAATTTGAGTGTCCATCAACTTTAAAAAAAATTGAGTTTAACTTAATAAGTGAGGTAATAGAAATGATTCTAAACTCTGCAAATCATACCCTAAATGAATCTGAATTGAAGAGGATGTTTAGGTAGTCTTAGGTCAACAATGTGAGTATTTTCAATAAATTTGACAATTTTTTGTTGTTATGTGAAAAAGGGTACAATAAAAGTGTGCAAGGTAGACTATGGTGGTTCAATGAGAAAATACAAAAAGTGGGTAAGATGGTGCGTAGTGCGTAGAATGAAAATATTGGAAGAGTGATCAAGAGTCAGATTTTGATTGTGACAGACAGTGGAGAAAGAATGCAGAAGCTAACAGTCCCCATTTGGTTTGTCTTTTATTGAAGAGGAGAATATCACTAATGATCTGGCAATGCATGCGTTTTGATGGTATGGAACCTATAATTATACCTGAGAAAGGTAAAACTAGAGGTACTGTGAGCACTGAGCTCACTAAATGATACCATCCCCTCCCCCACCCCCCAAAAAAGTAAAATAGGAGGTAACCATGGCATTATGTTATGTAGAATCTTATCATGAAAGTTTATTTGGTGGTAAAGGAGGAGTTGCAAATGAGAGATTAATTGGTACCCTTCAATATGTAGAAAGAATGGCAGTGTTCAAAGGGAAATCCTAAATATGTGTCATCTCAAAATGTAAAATAAAAGGGGCTCAATGGCATTATGTAACAAAGATTCTGTGAAAGTCTCCTTAAATTTCATTCAGTTCTAGAAGGGGAGTTGTGGATAAGAGATGGGTACCACAAAGCGTAACAGACAGACGGATGGACAGATGGATGGAGGGACATCTTGATCACTGGACTATATACCTTTCACAATTTTCAAGTGGGGGAAATTTACTCAAATATTTGGAAAGAGTTAATAATAATTAATGGCTTTGTAATTGCCAAACATTTTCCAAACCAAGACTAAGTTTACCAATTAAGTAAAAATTACACTACATGTGCATAGGGCCTCTTAAAGAAAATACACATGAAATGCTTTCCTGCAAGCACATGTTGCTAAAGTTTACCATGAAGTTGGAAAGGTCAAGGGCATAGACACAATCCTTAAACTAAGTACTTAGGCATCAGTACCTCTACTTAATGTAGTTTCAGCCCAAGGGTATGAGTGTAGGTAATAATATGTGACTTGAGAGCAGATATGTTAGAATTTATACTGGAATCTGCCATGTATTTGGTAAAGTAGTTTTATGAACATATAATGCTGCAGGACAAAGAGCTCTGTTATGTATATACTGAACCTTAAAGATGTAGACATTACATCAAAGAGACAGGTACCAAAGTAGAGGAAGTAGCCTCTGCTGTATAAGTAAATTGCTACTCATAGAGGAGTATATAGACACCCAAGATAAAAACTGATCCTCGTAAAGGATGATATGGACACCCTAGTGTAAAAACAGCTGGTTCTCTGAGTTGGTTGATTCAAAATAGCTCAGGAGGACTTGAAAAAGAAATGGAAAGCCTTCATCAAATTAAGTAAGTATGGGTTATCTGAATTCACAAGGATGTGTTTTAGTCTGTGTGTTGCCCCTGTGACCTTTGCTAGTGCAGTCAGCCTAGTGTCACCTGGACTGACCAGGAAAATAGCCTATTCCTGGTCAAAGTCTTAATGTTGGGGATGTCAGCAAGAGCTAACCAAGACCACCTACAACAGGTACTGGAGGGATTCAGAGAGTATCGATTATCAGTTTAAAGTTTTAATCTTAAAAGTTTGATCAAGTTTGAGTTCTTAGGATTTAGAACAGTGAGTGAGGAAAGAGGTGAGATGGGGGACTAATAATGAGGCAGTACGTTACTGGCCTGAACCATATGTGATATAAAAGATGGGTATTTTCCAGGTTTTGCTTACTACCATTGCAGTTATATTCTCTAGTTTTCATGCATTGCTGTCAACTGTATGCAGTTACTGGTAAAAGTGGTTTCTGAAATGGAGATTGAGCAGCAGGATGCCTTTAAGGACTACAGAGGTCTCCAGTATTAATATCAATCCCAAATGGTCAATGTGACTTTATTCTGGACACTGATGCCTAGGATCATGCTGTAGATGGGTAATATCAGCAGTGCAATGCTAATGTGTACTATCAGAGGAGAGTTGCTGGCAGTAACTTTTTTAAGTTTATCAATAAAGCCATTACAGTTTATAGTCATATCCCATCATCATAGTTTGGTCTGCCCAAGTAAGAAATACTTGTACACTAATGTTATGGCAGATCTAGGTGTGCAGTTATGGATCACATACATGTATACTCCCAAATATAAAACATGGTGACCATGGTTATGACTAATGAAGTGTAAGAAACATCCATATGGGTATTGCCACAGCAGTGTCACAAACTATGTGTACTTGACCAAACTTAACCTTCAAAAAATTGCACAAAATTCAATATATATGAAATTAATTACAAAATATGCAATATGATATATATGCAAACAAAATGAATGCATCTACCTCCTTGTGCCTTGTCTTCACAGTGTATGAGGGGTTTTTGCACTTTGTCGCACCATGTGCTTACCCCCATAAAACATGACTAAGACTAAGAGTAGTAATATAAAGAGTAACCTCACTCTACAATGTTCTTACTATGTATGTATCATATGCGTAAGTGATAACATGCCAGAATTTACCAGAATTTCATTACCTTGAAAGGAATTACCTTACAGTGGATGCACATATTGCTGCAGAACACGTAAATGCTGCGGCACCACTTTGATACCAAGATAGACTATGTGATTCCTATATCTCATCCTGTGTCAGGAATTGGTTGTGAGCAGAAAGTCAGTCCACTGTGGAGAGTATAATTGTGAGACACAAGACCCTACTGACCAAAGCTATTATGATTAACACATGAGACCATGATCTGTTGACTGAAGGTGCTCCTTGGGTTTTGAGTTTTGAGTTTGGATCGACAGGTCCTTATCCTAAGATTGAAGAGAAATATATGGACTATTGTGTGACCATGATCCGTTGACTGTGGCTGTCCCAGAGGTGCTGAGTTTTGAGATTACTGTCAATGAATTGACAGACCCTTATCCTGAGATTAAGGAAGTCAAGTCTCAGATTTGTACTGTATCTCAGGATGCTGATGCAGGAATTTCCTTATCATACAGTCCTGTAGAGTTGGTTAGCAAATAGAAGTCTCATAATGCCATTGTGTACTAGTACTTGAGACAATGTAGACAATCTAGGTACTTGAAACAATATCTAGAGTCTGGGGTTTTACCTTCTGACATCAATCATCTCGAGTCCAGAAGAGGAATGTTATCTTATGGGAAGAGGTCGTTTTTTACTTAGATGAGACTGCAAGTTAATTTTAGGGAACCAAAGAATTTAAGCATGTCTTGTCAGTTATTAGTTCTGAGAGGTGTTATGTCCAAGGTGATACACCTGTGTCATGATATTACATTCTCTTGCCACCAAAGATCCAGAGGACTATAAGGAATATATCAAACAGCAGTTCACAGAACTTCATATAAGTTGTGAATGCATTTGTGGAAATATGCTTCGGTTGTTACTAATATCAAGACTGTGTACAAATATGCATTAGTATTCATAATTATGCATTGAACTATAGGTAACATTCTCTTCCTAGCATATAACTAGTTCTGTATATTAATTAAATCGATTTTTGCTCAAAAGTCGAGGTAGCTCATTCAGTAGAGCACTCGTTCCAGGTCGGAAAGTTGTAAATTTGAATCTCAGCTGTGACTGACCTAAGTTGATAAAATTGGTAGCAACTGTTCCTTTGCCATGGGCTGGGCACTTTGAAGTGAAAGTTGCGCATACTGTAGAGGACTATTTTCCACAGTCAGAATTCCGTAGGCCGCAGGTAGAAAATTGCACTGATTTCTTGAACTCTCACTGTATTCCTTATACGTAATTCAAGTACGATGGGACAAATTTCCGTGGAGAAATTGTGACCGCGTACATAGCGTAAATTGATACCACATGGAAAAGGTACTTCTACAATACTTCGGATGAGACCTTAAAACTGAGGTCCTGTGTCTTGGCAGATGTTGGCACGATAAATATTAATCACTGCTCAATGACCCTAAGTGCCAACTCAAGGTCAAAATATGAAGCCCTTCACCAGTATATAGTAACGTCTATGTGAGTGAAAATGGACAAAAAACTGCAATCAACCATTTTCCTACATGAATATACACTTAAAAGCATTTGAATAGCGACAAATAAACCATGCTGGTTTCAAAAAAGAATTTGGATGGCAACAAAAAAACCATGCTGGTTTCATAAAAAATATGTAGATCGGAATAGATCATTATTTGATTATTTTGAGAAGAAAGACTCTGCAGTGTGAGGTACATATACTACAGATACAGTCAAGCATGGAGAATATTACTACAACTGTTATAAGGGGAAGAAACATGGTGGAAAAAGTTGCAGAGAAAAAAAAAGATACCCGGTGCAAAAAGTATCCTTGCCAAAACCATGGTTCAGTTTACATTGAGAAAGGGAGGGAATCCTATTAAACTCAATCCACGTAATCTGGTGCTGGTACAATATTCCTAAAAGAGTCGAGCTGTCTGGTGGAAGAACAGTCCAATATTTAAACATTTCATGTTCACATTTGCTCTCTACATGTGCCTTACTGGTGCTTTTATGCACACTCATTTAAAGTCTGAGAGGAATAGTTGCCCTTATTTGGTATTACTTGTACAAAGACTCAAATAGTTTTCATTTGCTCTGGCTTTGTGTTGTATTTTGGTCTGTTAAACAGATTTAGCATTTCCGTCTTACAAATTCTCAGTTTCCACAATGGAAATTATGAGTGTGCAAAGAATTTGAAACTTGTGTCAATGGGGTGACATTGTTTATGCGCTGAAATTTTCTTGGATGCTAAAACGGTGTGTGCACATTAATTATTATTTTTATGGGTTTAACAGTGTTCTTGAAAATTTTTAGTTAGCATAAATGTATTGCCTCCCTGACATAGGTTAATTCTGATCCTGATTAAACTTTAGATTCGGGCCAGGGCTTGTAGTAGCGGTGAGTTAGTCACAATGACTTGCCTTATTTTCAGGGAACTAGAGGGAAAGGTTTTCTGTGATTAAGTGGATATAGCAATCGAAACCTCATGCAGTTCTAGTGCTGGTACAAAAACCAGGCATATTGTATCACTGATGAGCATATATCTGATCTGCATACCAGCTAGTACTAGTTCCATTGTAACAACTCAAGTGTTCATATATATAACTACCTCTGGTGCTTACAATCTTTCAAAACTTTGTAGAAAATTTGCATTGAAAGTGAATGATTAGGACAAATCTTGTTATGGAAAATAATAAACCATGCTGGTTTCCAAAAATATGTAGATCAGAATTGACTGCTTTTTGATTATTTTAAAAAGAAAGACTGCAGCAGGCACCTTTACTACAGGTACTGTCAAGCTTGGAGGATACTGTTACAACTGTTATGATGGGAAGAGACATAGGATGTAAAAAGTTGTGGAGAAAACAATGGATACATGGTGGAAAAAGCATCCTTGCTAAATTCTTGGTGAACAGTTCAAGGTGAGGTAAATCAGAGAAATGTATTACATTTAGAACATGTAAAAGCTGAGAAGTTAAGCTGAAATGGCCATGCTATATTAGAAGAACATCATGTAATTATTGAGGCTAGTAAATCTCTCACCATAAGCAGTGATGATGTAAAACTTTTCAATTTTCTATGCATGGAAGAAATGACAAATGACACAAATGACAAAACTTGCATGGTGCACTTATCAAGTAGAATGTAAGTTGGGATAGTGCATTAAAGGAATTCAAAAAGTCACATAATGCAAGTTTTTACAAGGAAATTATTAGGGAAATTTTAGAGTCCTCTGTCTATGCTATTATGACCGTCATGATAACTCAGTCCATAGAGCAATTGCTCTGTGATCTATGGTGGTGAATAAAAATCTTGAATGCGACAAACCTAAGTCGATAAAAAATGGGTAGCAGCTATTCCTTTGCATGTGCTAGGCAGCAGGCACTTTGAAGAAAAAGTTACAGATCCTTTGAATGAGACCTTAACACCTGAGGCCCCATGCTGCAGTAGGTGCTGCTCAATGGCCCAGAGTGTCAAGTTAAGGTCAAAATTTGAAGCCCTTAACCAGTATTTGGTGACATCTCTATATGAGTATAAAAAATTCTCAAGTAGGAAGTAAAGCAACATACCATCAGTCAGTCAATCTATGCCATTATGATTGAGAAAAGTATTTTCAGTGACTTTTCAAAGTACTTTTTAAAATACAAAACAATATTAATGGTTGCGTTAACTTTGCACTAGATATGCATGGAGGTTTGGAGTGTTTGAGTAAACAGTTACAAAAAAAAGATATTGTTTTTAGTGATTTTCAGCAATTGATGGATGCCACACTAGGAAAACTTGATTTTCATGAGGGTAGAGTTGGATTAATAAAAAGGTTGCATAACATTAAAGACTTAAACAGGGTTCAGAGGTTGACTTTTTGAAGGAGGAAAGCTTATCTATTATATTCAGAAAAAGTTATTTAAATAATCTAAAAAATAGTATATGGCAAAGACTCGATTGCGCGATCAGAAAAGAAGACCATCAAATATTTAATGACTCTAAACTTCTGCTAGAGCCCTCAATGTTTTATGATGCCAAGGAAAATGAATAACCATTGAAGTCTATGGTGAAGAGAATTAAAAAAACTGTTAAAGCTGAACACGATTCGTAAAAAGAATTTAGGCCATATTTTTTAATCTCTTGCTCTATATCTGCTGGCCCCTATAAATAGAGCGGGTCACTTTGTCACTGTTCGGTGTAATGAATTGTCACTGGCTTACATGGATGTATGCTCTACGATTCTCAGAAGTGACAAAAATAACTACTTCTTCCCATGCAGGAAAGATACAAATTGAAAGACACTTACAGAAGTTGCACAGGTCAATGCAGTATACAAACAAACACAAATATGTGTAACTGAAATTAAAGGTAAACAAAGGTACTGCAAGAAATCCAGCACAAACACGGGTTGGCATTTCATGCCGATACCCAAGACAATAAAACAGTAAGGTGTATTGAATGCGAAGAGTATACCATGATGCTCGTAGCTGCATGATACTGTACTGAGTCAGTAGATAGAATTAGATTAAATATGGGGTAGGCCTATCGACGAGTCATGTTCAGGTTTAAATAGAATAGTTAAGTTCAATGGGATATATGTGAATAATGGAGACAAGGGATCAGGAAGAGATTAATCTGGTCTCAGGTCTACTGAATGCTTAAGAGGATGCGGTACGGATTATACAAAAAAACTAACAGTTACTGCATGCGCAGTCTAAAAAAGTCTTTTCAGGGCAGATATTGTTTTCTGAATATTAAAATTGTTGTGTGTATATTTTTGTCGCATGTAGAATGTATTTAAAAGAAAATCCAATGCTCAGAACAGAATAAGGTCCAAGAAAAGGAGCTCTTTCAAGACAGAGAATTTGAATAAGCACCATTGCTTAGAATGGGAATAGTTTGACAAAATATGGTCCCTGAGATTCAGTTAAATGTTATAGAAAATCAAGAAAAGAAGAAAATTCAGGTTGACCCAAATGTTAAAAGCAAGAGTTACAAAGAAAGTCAAATATCAATTCAATTTTAGAGACGAGGAATATTTTAATACATTTTAAAGTTGTATGTCAGGACATGTAGAGAGTTGAACATACAAGCAACCTAGATATCCCCCCACAGTAGGAAAGGAGGGGGGGTAAGGTGGTGAGATCTTAGCCACATGTAGTTTTCAGAGCAGGCTTGACATTATGTAAGAAGTTAAGGACTGATCAGAAGGTGATGAAAAGAGCTCATGATATTAAGATCTTCATCTGGAAATTCAAGATTAGGGAATTAGATTTGATGGTGCCACATTGCAGTAAAGAATGTAAAATCGGTCAGGAAAGGTTCAGGTATTGTAATAGCAAGACCAAATCTGAGGTCAGGGTGATGCAACATGACAAAATGTGCGAGTCCACACAGCTCCTGAAATGGTTTGTGTCATATATGTGCAAGATGTTTGGAGAAAATGCAGACTGGGACAGCTCCTCTTTGCATGATTTAGGTATTCAGGAACACCAATTAGGGTAATGCAAGGGTTCATAATTCCTGGGGACCTGGGCATGAAATTGCAAACAAAAGCTGAACAAAGTCAATGAAGTAGGTGAGGGAAAGCTGAGGTCATATATACCCAGTATGCCTTACTTACATAGGCTGAGTGCTAATGGGGAAACTTAAAGTGAAAACAATGCTGTGGTTTTTGTCTCGCCTGCGACGAATGTCGCGAAGCGAGACATAGCGACCATAGATTCCGTCGTCGTCGTCGTCGGCGTCCAACTTTTGGTTAACCCAAATGTCAAAGTTTTATAAACTGCAATAACTTTCTCAAATTTTATTCAGTCTTCTTGAAATTTGGACACAATATTCAGTATGGATAAAAATTTATATCCCAAGTATGATTTTGAAAAAAAAAATTCAAATTTTTCCGTATTTTTTCCTTAAGTTGGACTTAGTTTTTTCATGATAATTTATGGTGAAGACCTATATTCCAGCAACTATAAGTTATAGGGATATGATAATTAGTCAGTGGATACATCATGGGTAACCACAAACGTCAGTACCAGAATTAGGTCATCTTGACCTACATTTTTCTGCATGAGTGACTTTGGTTAAATTTTTGGTGGAGGTCCATATCTCAGCATCTATAACTTATAATGGCATGATGATTTGTCATTGTACAGGTTATAAGTAACCAACAACATCAGTACCAGAATTAGGTCATTTTGACCTACATTTTTCTGCATGAATGACTTTGGTTAAATTGATAATGGAGGTTCATATTTCAGCAACTATAACTTATAGTGGCATGATAGTTAGTCAGTGGATACATCATGGGTAACCACAAACGCCTGTACCAGAATTAGGTCATCTTGACCTACATTTTTCCGCATGAGTGACTTTGCATAAATTTATGGTGGAGGTCCATATCTCAGCAACTATAACTTATAGTGGCATGATAATTTGTCAGTCTACACATCATGGGTAACCAACAATATCAGTACCATAATTAGGTAATCTTCACCTACATTTTCTGCATGAATGACATTTCTTACTAACCACAGCGACAGCAGGCGAGACACAGGGTTGCGGGCAACCCTTACGAGATTTTTTTAAAACTAACATAGAGGGATTAATGGTGCAGTTTGATATTGGTCTTGCTATTTTGCGTCTTTTATTTGCAAAACCTATACCCCAGAGTACATACCCTGAGTGTAGCACAGTTTGTGTTTGTGATCATTGGAGCGGGGGGTTAAGGTTTGAGACAAATTAATGTTGGATATAGATAAATTACATATACATACCTATTCCTTCCGGTAAAGAAATATGTTTTCCCCTAATTGAGAGATGAAGGTGATATCCAGATCCAGTATTGTGATTTTCCTGTTTGATTTACTTACTTGTGATGTCTACACTAAGATATTCTCGGAAGGAGAAAAAGCAGAGCTTCGTTACGTACCTGTTCACGAATTGAGGGTTTATGGCAGATGTGGCCGTAATGTCAAAGTTTGACCCCATGTGATTGATGAGACAAAGATAATGCTGGACTTTGTGGTGGAAACCTTCGATGACTACAAAAAAGGATGTTGGATAAGAGACTTATGTGATGGATCATTTTATGAACTAATATTAATCATCATAATACTGTGAACACTTAGAAATTTATAAATACATGTACACTGATTACACATTGGTGTGAAGTGTACAGCTCCTCTCTCTCTTTTCTGTTAGCTGCTGACTAGGAATTAAGACATGTTTCAGTCAGCTTTATTATTGTTTTAGCACTGTAAATTGTATAATTGTACTATGCTCATAAATTTGTAAATATAGAGAAATCCTTGATTTCTAAACCTTTTCCTCTATATCATTGTCTTCTTTTCTGTAATATTGTATTCATCAAATGATGTTTTGTATTTTGATTAAAAAGTGCATGAATTTTATTCTGTCATTTTTGCTTTTGCTTTTGAATATTACTAATCTTGTGTCAGTTTCTATACATGACAGGGGTACAGGGACAGACAGACTGTGGCCAATTACTCCACCCAGAGGAAACCATTGCCAGGATACAGCTAGGGTATCCACAATGACAACAGGTTCTCGTTAGCCTAATGGGTAAGAGATTGCACTTTTGGAATTTTGTTTTATATTCTTGTTTGAACCAAGTTGAACACTTGTTTTGATCTGTTTATTGTATGTTTTAGAAGAAAGGTTACACCGATTTCAATCCCTTTGGAAAAAGACTCAGCTACTTATCAAACAGAGTCCAAAGAACCAAGATAGACTGTAAACAATCGAGGAAAAAATGGTACGATTAAAAATTTCTTATACTTGCTTTACTTTCTTATGCATCTCCATACCTGATGTAGATTGCCACCATGTGAGCACTTAATTAACATGAATGATTTATAATCCATTGAAAATTTTCAATTTTTTAGCAAATTACTAATATAAGTAGGGATGTCAACGAGTACCCGGTTAACCGGGTACTCGATCGAACGTCCGAGTATCGAATACTAAAATCGGTACTCGGTTACTCGGATGTATATTTTTGAATATTTCAAATCTTATCTATTAAGGCATTAAACAATCTGTTTTAAAACATAAAATGCTCATTGCACTTGTACATACAGTAATTAGGGTTTACTACGACTCTAAATGACCGTTATCGCCTGTGGCAGTGTTTATACAGTAATTATCGTGAAGAAGTATCTGGGGTACCTCAGCTTTTCTCACCTTCGGCTGCCTTCTTCCCTTAATTGTTATTTTTTGTTTGGCTTTAATTAATTGTTTATTGAACATCCTTTAAGATCCATTATCATGATTATGTTTAAATAAATTAGATAATTCTCCGAGAAGCCGTATATTCTCGGGAAAAGAGCGGATGATATTACACGTGCGATTGTTGATATGGTTGTGTTTGATTACATGCCAATACAACTGGTTGAAGGCAAAGGCTTTAAAAAAAAAACTGATGTCCATCGTTGCATCAAACTACAAAATACCGTCCCGTAATACTATATAAATCTCGGATCGAACAAGTGTACTAAAATCGTAAATCCGCTGTGTTAGGAGAACTTGATCAAGTTCAAGTTGATACTGTACGTATAGCTCTGACGACTGATACCTGGTCGTCAAACGCGACAAAGAGTTACATTACAATTACGGAGCAGATTATTTTTTTTAAACAAAAACAGTGTGGACAACTTATGATTTTATTTCTTGTGTTTATCTGATAAATGAATTGAATTTAAAAATTGTTATATTAAATTTCGTCGGGCACGAAGTGCTCATCATTATTACAACAGATAAGCCTCCTATCAGTGCATCTGGTTTTATTTCTACAAGAGTTTACAATGTTTTACAGTCTTCAATTTACTTGTTCATATTTATTTACACTTTTACCGAGTACCCGGGTACTCGATCGGAAAAACGTCCGAGTAACCGAGTACTGAAAATTGACCGATTTGACATCCCTAAATATAAGTTTTCATTTATGTACCATTATTTTTATTGAACTAGGAAGGACACTTGTTTGACCTCTTGTTCCCTTATATTGACAGAATACAGATTTTAGGCAAGCATCAATTTAGCAGTGGAGGAGATTCCACCACTCATCAAGAGGAGTCCAGAGAGCAAAGATCAACTATAGCCAGCCTTGGACCCATCAAGAGGAGTCCAGAGAGGAGAGACCACCTGTAGCCAGCCAGGGAAGATGGGGTAATTGAGAAATTCAATTTTTTTACTAACCCAACTCATAATGTGATCCTCCGCTCTTGATTTAGTTTGGGATCTCTTTTATCTCTTTTCTTTATCTTCTGTAGCAAAACAGACATGCCTTTATGCTTAAGAAGAGTGCATCACCTGTCAGCAAGAGTACCAAGACCAAGGACTGACCAATCTTGTAAGTAGATCAGTCCCATGTACACTATCAATTTATGCCTCTTTTTCAATGAATTAAGTCTTTGTGGCTTTCAAAATTAACATTTTTTAATTCTTTTTAACAGGTAGAGGCCGGATTCTGCATACCACTACCTTATATCCAAGATACTCATGTTAGAGAAAAAGTTTAAAGGTTACTAATCAACAAAGGTCCAGTCAGAAAGCGAAGGTAATATCCTAATTCTACAGTATTCACTTTGAAGGATTTCATTCTTTTTGCTTGATAAAGTCAGTGTTGCCTTTTTTTAGAAATTGATATTAATGTGTAATTCCTACTCAACAGGCAGATGATTATGCAAGCTGAGTCCATCCTATGTTTCTGAGCAGATCTTCATCTTTAGTTAGTAGATCTTGGTAGCAGACTCAAGACTACCAATTGCCTGCAATCTACTTTAAACTGAGGGTAAGACATAAATTATACTCTTTCACTCTTATTAAAGATTTTAATTTCTCTTAATGCTGAAGTCTGTGTATATATACTTTAATTTGTTAACCTCTCAATATTCTGTATTAACAGGTGGAAAATCAGACTGACTTTGTTCTCATGTTAAAAGGAGATGGTAATGCTTCAACCAGGAGTGCCAATAGTATAAATTGACTGTGGCCTAACTTAGACCTAAGGATAGGCACAAACAATTTCATCTGGCAAGGTAGGCTAACATAAAAAAAGTTTTTAATATTAGATAAATGAAAGAGGAAAATATAAAATAAAGTATCTTTTTGTTTTCTGGGGTAGTTACAGATTTTTCTTACAAAATTATTATTTTTTAAGTATAATATTTTGTCCTGTTGATATAATGAGGTCCATGCATATAACATTCTTCTGACTAATCATTTAGTTAAAGTGAAGGAGAGACATGTTGTAGATTCTTAAGTATTATTGAGGAATTTATCATTATTTTGTAATTTTGACTAGCGCCCATGCTTTTGGTGCACATTGCATTCAGTCTGTTTCATTCAATCACAAACATAGTTCTAATGTTTAAGGTGGCAGCTCTTATTATTGCATGAATATTTTGTAGTGGAGGGAAGAAAGGTGGATCGATGTTTGACTGACCATACATTGAGGATATCACACTAGGAAGGATCATAATGAAAGACTTACAAGGGAGGATGTGACATTGTAAATAATCGTTTATTTCATGTTTGATATCTTTTTTCAAGGATCATTGTAAATTCTGTTTTGTTAATTTTTTTTTGCCAAATATAGTTGTTTGCTAGCCCTTTCTCACATTTACTGTTCAATCTTTGTATTTTTAATCTTGTTTCATTTAAAAGTTACACACATCTACACATTATCAAATTTTCAATATGGACATTTTTTTGCTGCAATTCAATGCAAATCCACTTGTTTTGGGGATTCTATTGAAGTGGGCAGGTTTAAGGGGGGGTGGGTTCTGGGAGTTTAATGAGTTGAAGGAATTGCAATTAATCTTTGGATGCACTTTTAGTGCTGGTAGGAATATTTCATATGTATGATGAAGATGCCATGTCTAGATACTGTTATTTGAACATCTTAAGTGTCCATACTTCTGGTGGCAAGCACAATAAGTGCCTACATGAGTACTGTTTTAAATCCATGTCAAAACTGTGCACCAATTTCAGCTAGAACATCATCAGATTACATTTCCTCTGCATTGACTTTGTGTCATATTCTGGTTTTGTAAAGCAAAGCATTCACATCATATATCTTACGAATTCCCAGTTTCCACTATGGAAATTTTGTGTGCATGTGCATTTAAAACCTGTGCCAGGTAGGTGAAATGTTTGTGCGCTGAAATTTTCTTGGATGCAAAAACGGTGTGTGCATATTTTGTGGGTTCAATAGTGTTCTTGAAAATTTTTAGTTAGCATAAATGTTTTTCCTTTCTGACATGGGTTAAATTATATGCGTATTTGCTTTTGATGCAACCCCAAGGTCACTGTGACTTGCCTCATTTTGGAATTATCTAACGTGCACTACTGGGCAGAAGTGACTTGATTCATCTACAGGGACTATGTGTTGCAGTCCAAGGGTAGGTCAGGATGACTTCTAGATATGTATCTGAATGTGTGCAGCATTTAGTTTATTGTATGTTGTTTAACATCCCTCTCGAGAATTTTTCACTCATATGGAGATGCCACCACTGCTGGTGGAGACCTACAAATTTTGTCCTATACTCGGCACTCAGGGCCATTGAGCAGGGAGGGATCTTTTTCATGCCAGCATTTACTGCAACACGGGACCTCAGTTTATACGGTCTCATCCAAAGGACCAGTCTCCACGTCCCACAGTGGGATTCGAACCGGTGACGTAAGGATCGACTCCTTTTCGACTCTAGAGCAGATGCTCTAACCACTGCACCACGCAGACGACTGCAGCATTTGAATATTACTCCAGTTATTATCATGTTAGAACATTGCTTAGGACTGGTTATTAAAAGTATATTAATTTTAAAGCAGGTTGTATAAATTTTCTCTTGGTAATACTTAAATGTACACTTGTCTGTTTATAGATAATAATTTAGTTTACATTGAGAAAGGGAGGGAATCCTGTATGAGGGCAAGTTTTGTCTTTAGATAATAGGTGTTGAAGGTAACAGAAATTTAAACTTCAAGGACTTCTTGTGCTGGTACATTAATTATGCTTATTTCATATCTTGGTTAAGAGTGAGCCTGGTAACAAAAGCGGTCCAATATTTGAGCATCTCATGTTCACATTAATTGCTCTCTTTATGAACATCTAGCCTGGTGCTTTCATGCACACTTATTTCATATCTGAGAGGGATATTTGCCCTTATTTGGTATTAGTTGCATTAAGACTCAAGTAGTAGTCATTTACTCATGCTTTATGCTGTATTTTGGTTTGTAAAACAGATCTAGCATTTCCGTCTTACTAATTCCCAGTTTGCACCATGGCCATGGAAATTATGATTGACTGCAAAGAATTAGAAACTTGTGTCAGTGAGGTGACATTGTTTATGCGCTGAAATTTTCTTGGGTGCTAAAACGGTGTGTGCATATAATTATTTTTATGGGTTTAACAGTGTTCTTGAAAATGTTTTGTTAGCATAAATGTATTGCCTCTCTGACATAGGTTACTTCTGATCCTGATTAAACTTTATGATTTGGGCCAGCTTGGGCTTGACTAGTTACAGCCATTTAGTAAGGGTTGGTCACAATGACTTACCTCATTTCTAGCTAGAGAGAAAGGTTCTCTGTGATTTAGTGGATAAAGCATTTTTAACCTCATTAATTCTAGTGCTGGTACAAAAATTAGGAATTTTGTATCAATGATTAGAATATATCTGATCTTAAAACCACTAGTGCCCCCTGAAGAGTAGATTTTAAAGTTGCAGGGTCAAAGGTCAAGGGTCAGTTTACTAAGATTAATAAATGAAGGCCACATTGTTGTGAATGTTGCAGGAAAACCTCCAAGATCGAGAAAGGTTGTTTGAAAGATAAAAGTCAAGGGGTGTTTCACCCCCAAGAATAGGTCACGTTGACCTCCAGATATTTTTAGTTGTGAATTCAATTGTTTTGGGTAAAGGGGAGTAAACCTCTTGGGGGAAGAAGTGTTTGGTTGTAATGTTAATGTGTTTATTCAGGAGAGAACAGTTTATATAAATTTCATGCATGTTTGGTGCTTGTATTAAGATACTCATTTCAAATCCAAGAGGAAAGTCTGCCTGATGAAGAAACTGGTCCAGTATGTGAACATCTCATTTTCATATTGGCATTCTTCCTGAATGTCTGTCACTTTTATGCAGCACGCTATTTTGAATTAGTGTAGAATCGATAGTTTTCACTTGCTCAGGCTTTGTGCTGTATGTTGGTCTTTAACATGTACATCATATTTTGTTAGATAATATTTCCTCCATGGAAATTATGGGTAAAAGCAGAAGAACTTAAAAACTTGTGTCAGTGAGGTGAAATGTTTGTGTACTAAAATTTTCTTGGATGCTTAAAACGGTGTGTGCATTATTATTTTTTGTGGGTATTGTGTTCTTGAAAATTTTTTAGCTAGCATAAATGAATTGCCTTGCTGACAATTAGGTTAATTTCTTAGTTTATAGACTGTTTGCTTGATGAAACCCTGAAATAGATCACAATGATTTATTTAAATTGACTTGTTTTGCATTTTACTTCTCCTATTTAAAGCATTGATGTCAAATAAACTGTGACGTTTAGGATCTGAGACAGTGTGAGTCTAAGCATCTTGGGGGACAAGACAAACTAATGCCTTATTAATTATTTTGAGTTAAAGATGATCAGCTTTGTATTGAGCTAATCTTGCTTCATATTGCAGTATATATGCCATATTATTGAATTCGTGAAGCATGGGATATGGCTATGAGACCTAATATTATGTGACCCAATGTGCCGGGGGTTGAGTGGGTAGTCCTGGGCCACCATGCGTCCAACAGTCATGTACACATAATTAAGATAATCTTGAATGTATGCCCCATTTGTATATACATTCTAGAAGGATCCATATCTGTTTGATTTGAGAGACGTGATTTGATTTTGCCTCCCATTTTTGGGATTGTAAGCTTTGTAGTTCATGAGGAGATTAATTTTGAACTGGAAAGGGGGATTGTGAAGATTCCCTTTCTTGTACTATATAAATAATACTACCAGGTATATACAATGTAATTTTATAGGCTTTGTATGCTTTTAAAGGACATAAAGTAACACTGATCATGCCTTTTGTTTTTAGGGGTTAATTTTTCCCTTAGGGTGTTATGAAAATTTAATTGTCCTTGTGTACATTACAGAATAATTTACATAATTTGCATCTGGATTAATCTTAAATCCAGTGGCTTGATTTATGGATAATATGCTCTTTTGCAGAGGGATGCTCTGATTTGCAGGGCCTTGACTCATGTAAGGATGTTTCTTATTTAGCTCATATATGATTCACCATTAATAACCTTAATTTTAGAATACATACACAGGTAGCCTTGATTATCGATTTCCATGTTCGTTCATTTATATTCATTATAGAGAAGGGATAATTCCAAACAAACCCTTGTTTAAAACCTGGGTAAAAATAGTCTCTGAAGAATAAAGGAAATGAAAAAAAAAATACAAGTATATAACACAGTATTACATGGAGGACCATTTTACCAAATTGAGTCTTCTAATCATCAGGACTTATCTGCTTAATATTCAGAGTAAAGAGTTAAATTAGGGTTATTAGCACACTTGAAAGTTTAGATTAATTTACTCTGGGAGATATGAGATTCTATATGTATGTATACAATTTACTGCATCAGTTGATTTTTTTTCTCTCAAATAATTATTTTAGTGGACACTGCTATACTTTATTTTCCATGGCATTACATAACACATGTAATTAGAATGTGAAAGGGCTAGCATATGATATTTTTTAATTGTGTTTTTCTAAATATATCATATTCTTTGACTGTGTTCGTTTATGCATATCTTTTATAGAATAAAAATGTATTTTGAGACAAATTGCAATTGATACAAATTTTTTTGTTTTTGTTTGTTTGGGTTTTTTTTTGTTTTGCATTCCGAATCATTATGTATGTAACTTGTATATATAAATTAAGGGGTGGCAATTTTCAATTGACTTACTTCAAACCATATTCATAAAGGTCAATTTAGATTGAGATTATAATGTACATATTTTTGTGTTTATTAAATAGGTTAAAATCTGCATAATTGATTACCAGCTTATATAACAGACCAGTAAGATTCATGTGGAAGGCAATATATTTTTCAGCAATCAATAAATGATAATTTTGATATAATTTAATCATGACAATTAATGGTGATTACAATCTGACCGTTACATTACAATCAATCTGGACAACCGTAGCTTTCTCAACATTTAGGGCTGGGCAATAATATCGATATTTCAATATATTGCAATACACTGAAAAACAATATCGTATCGCAATACGATTTTGTAATATCGATATTTTGGCAATATGCTTAGATGAAGGAATTTTGTCATTAAATATAAAAGTACGTAAGGGTTGCCCGCAACCCTGTGTCTCGCCTGCTGTCGCTGTGGTTAGTAAGAAATGATTGTCTGATAAATTATCATGCCACTATAAGTTATAGTTGCTGAGATATGGACCTCCACCATAAATTTATGCAAAGTCACTCATGCGGAAAAATGTAGGTCAAGATGACCTAATTCTGGTACAGGCGTTTGTGGTTACCCATGATGTATCCACTGACTAACTATCATGCCACTATAAGTTATAGTTGCTGAAATATGAACCTCCATTATCAATTTAACCAAAGTCATTCATGCAGAAAAATGTAGGTCAAAATGACCTAATTCTGGTACTGATGTTGTTGGTTACTTATAACCTGTACAATGACAAATCATCATGCCATTATAAGTTATAGATGCTGAGATATGGACCTCCACCAAAAATTTAACCAAAGTCACTCATGCAGAAAAATGTAGGTCAAGATGACCTAATTCTGGTACTGACGTTTGTGGTTACCCATGATGTATCCACTGACTAATTATCATATCCCTATAACTTATAGTTGCTGGAATATAGGTCTTCACCATAAATTATCATGAAAAAACTAAGTCCAACTTAAGGAAAAAATACGGAAAAATTTGAATTTTTTTTTTCAAAATCATACTTGGGATATAAATTTTTATCCATACTGAATATTGTGTCCAAATTTCAAGAAGACTGAATAAAATTTGAGAAAGTTATTGCAGTTTATAAAACTTTGACATTTGGGTTAACCAAAAGTTGGACGCCGACGACGACGACGACGGAATCTATGGTCGCTATGTCTCGCTTCGCGACATTCGTCGCAGGCGAGACAAAAATGGACTTATGAAAGTTCGTTATTAAGCCAAACAGTAAGTCAGAAGTTGTTTTGGTGGAACATTTCAGAGCATAACTTAAATAAAATCAAGATTTTTCCCCCTTGTTGGTTACTTATCATAGTTATGTACACTCTGCATGTAAATTAAGGTAAATATAGTAAGAAAATGCCATTTTTATTACATTGAAAATATTGCAATACATATCGCAATACGAAATCTCCGGCCAATACCCAGCCCTATCAACATTATAATACTTTCAGAAAAAGAGACATTTTCATCACCTGTTATTGTTTCTTCTTGAAATTCTTGAATTTTAAATAAATCTGTTAAGAAAAATACATTCCTAAAAAAGAGGTATAAAATATTTTCAAATACTGTAAACAATTTAGCTGTATATACAATAGTGTCTTTTGCAGTATGCAGCTGTAGCTTCTAGTAAATTAAAGTACATGTGCATGTATTATTTGATATCATGTTTATTAATACATATTCATATACAGCTCATTCAGAAGTTGCTAAATAAAATCATCAATTGATTTTCACTTACATGCACTCCAAATAAAATATCTTTAGTTACATTGATTGATAACCAATTTTCCCAGAATTACTGAAGTTCTTATCATTAATTACTTTTTACCTGAGTGACTGAATGCTATCCCTAATATTAAGTATGTATAGTGTATGTAAAAACTGTTTCTTTTAGAATTGTCCTAATGTATAAAACATGTACATATGTACTTGAATGTAATTTTTTTTATGTATGTATATGAGATTTTTTATTTACATTATGATATCTTTTTCTATACATGTATTTCTTTATTATTGCATGTTTGCATTTTCAAGTGACAGTTTATTTGTTTTTTATCATGCCTATATGATTCTGTTGTACATGTAAGCTTCTTAAAATTTTGGGGCTAAAAAGTAAGAAATGTAAATTTTTTCTAACCAATTTCTTACTTATTTTCAATAATTACTCAGAGAGAGTATACTGATATAGGCTACATTGGAGAGGGGAGATAATTCAATCTATATCCTAAAAGTGGCAATTTTCCCAGCTTTAAAAAAAAAAAGAAAGAATTATTAACTGCACAAACTAGATGTTTCATGATTGCTGCATCTTATTGTAGCTTATTCCCCCTCCCCTTAATTTTAATAAAGAACAAAAAGCTTTTACCCACATCACCAAATTTGCATTGTCTGCTGCACACACTTTTCATGTAACAGATATGTTTACACTTCATGTACTAAAACAGAGTACAGATGTACCTTGAATGGGTCGTTTGTGGTATGTTAAGGGCTGGGTAGGGTATTCAGTACACTGACGGGTTCTGCTGATAATTTGGGGGTTGGTTATTTACTCTCTGAGGAGGTTTGCCAAAAATGATATTTTCCCACGTTTCCATAGTATAGCGGTAAAATGTTGCATTAATGACAAGATGTTTTATGCACAATGTGGATTGGTCAGAGAGTGACCAATAGCAATTTATTTTGATAGGTAGTAGACAACTGGTTTTTAAAAGTTGGTCACTCCTAGCCGTCGACATATGTGAGCAACAGCTAAATTTTCATAATTTATGGATACAGTGTATAAGTAATTTTTTTTATATTAATTATTATTTCTCTTAGGGTTTATAGGCAAATGTATGTAGGTTGTGAGGTCCGTCGTAACTATTTTTGCATCCAGCGGCACTTGGCAACGGACACAGGTTTCTAGATTTTTAAAATCATTTTTATTTCTAGTTTTTCCTGGCCGTCCCTGATGCTTTTCACAAGTTTTCACACAGTATATTATAGAATTATAATAGATGCAGCAGCTGTGGGGAGATTTGATCGTTGATTTACATACATGTATCTGCATTTGCATTAAATTAGTGCACCACTTCAGATGTGAACACTAGAATTTATAAAGGGACCATTAAGAACAGTGTAAAGATGCATAAGTTGAAATTTGTGATTATTTCTGATTGCTCTATAAATTATAGGTTGCAAATAATTATATTCAGAATTGATATGATGTTCAATTTAATAAATCTTGTATATTATTTGAATCAGTGTTTTGTTTTGAATTTAATGTGTTGATTTATGATTGCTTTATTGTTACATATCAATTTATACTGGTTACAAATATATATATTTGGATGTTGTTAAATTTAATAAATCTTGTATATAATTTGAATCTGTGTTTTGTTCCCAGTATTTTCTGACATATGATGAAGCATTATTAAAAAGGTTTATTGCAAATGTTGACATCTAGCACGAATTTGCACTTGGACTACAATGTAAATACTTTAGAGCCAAGGTCAACTCTCTGGTAAGGGAGATAAATCTTACCATGAGAAATTATTGCTCAGGCAATCTTAAAAAAATTTGCCTTCTCTGTCATCCACTCTCGCCAAAAATGGCACCACAAATGTTTTTTAAAGACCATCTGGAAATATTTTTTATGCACTCCAGTAAATAAATTTAAAAAATTCAGCATTGATGCTGAAAAATTTTCTCGGAACAAGTCTTCCCACCTTAGTTAATACTGATCTAGTTTTTATCCTGAATCAGAAGAGGGTTAACAGACATTATTTCAAAGAAGGCTTTAACAAATTACCATTAATAAAAAAAAAAAGGAAATGCTGAAATCATTGGCACTTAATGTAAAATATTTTTTTATCAGAAAAAAGTATAACCCCAATTCTGCTATTAGGTATGGGGTTATAAGAACAATATGTAATGTCAAGTGCCTGTGGCTGAATTGAACTTTATTTTGAGAACTTGGAAAAACTGTCAGTAGCTGCTGGATTAATTGATTTAAATTTTCTATATGAATGAAAAAGTTAAAAATGAAAGAGAAAATCCATTGCCAAGTTGCTATAAGCTTTATATGATGACTAAACTTGTAATGGTGATACATTTAGGGATGTACGCTAATACCGGTAGATGCATTGTTTGCTTTGGATGCTTGATCTGGCTAGCATTTTAAGTTAATATTTGGAGCAGGTCCACTCCTTAGTAACTATAAATCTTGCCTAGGCCAAATTTGCATAGATGTTTTAACTAGATGCACACTACAAAAACATTTGTGTCGTGAGAGCATACGTCTTGCTTGTAGATATAAAATCTGTCAAGGTGAGCTTTGTATTCTATGTTTCTGTTGAATTATCTCCCTTTGGATGCGTTTTAAAAGTTTTTGTTCACAAGAACTGCATCGTGGCTACAATTTATAATTTTAAAAGAATTTTTGTATAAGTAAAATTTATTCAAATTATGGCAAACGTTCTACAGTGAAAACATGGATGAATAAGTATAGCATTTTTGAAATAGTATACTAGTATAGCAAATGTTAATTAGTATCATTGATATTTAA
>PRKT01000013.1:3784745-3820409 GCA_003671525.1 Saccostrea glomerata
TTGATAATTCAGTGAAATGCATAAATTCTTCTACACATGTAAAAGAAGACAAAAATTGGCATACGTATGACTAATTGGAGGGTGCCTCTTCCAATATTGTGAAATTCATAGCCCTTTGGTCAGAGGTTCGATTGGACCTCTATTGGTCCTTTAGTGAAAATGCATCATTCTTTTGAAAAAAAAACCCCTGCTTCTTGGTATAAAACATCCAATCTAGTTGAATGGGTATGAAAAGTAAGGTTGTTTCATCCCAAAACAGATGAGCGAACATTGCGTGCAGAAAGCCTATAGCTTCAATTTCATGTTCAATTTGTAAATTTAGTATTTAGAGTAAAGGTCTTATTATTGAAATTTATGAAATCAGTCCGGAATAGGTAACCAGTTTCCAAATCGATTCCTAAAGATTTTGATCCTGAAAGGTAGCTTTCTAAACCAGCAATTGGGCACGTTAGACTATCTGAAAATCTCTTTATCACAAAAGTGTTTGTCTTCCCATCACCTCCTCTTAAAGTTTTCCCGAAAGTATGCCTTACCATAAATCCCATATTATCGGATAAAGATTTTGTACCTTGAGTCAGAAAATTCGACAGATCAGAGGCTCTAATACCCGCAAAAAAAATAAAGCTTGAACATCGCTTAGTCTTAAAGCAGAGTAAACTTTTCTCGGAGAGTTAACAATCAAATGAGTCTAGTCTATTCTGTATATAAGCCGCAACAGAATTTAATTTCCGGATAAACATCGGTTTGGCTTGCTTGGGTAGAACTCTGGCCTTTGCTTGCTCTTCTTTCACAATTTTCAAGTGCTGTTTTATAAGTATTGAACTACCACATTGCCTTCCTGATTTGCTTCGTCCCATGATTCACTTTTACCCTCGAACACAAGTCTGGTCGAGACGCAGTTACAGTTCTGATTAGGAAATAGGGCGGGAGGGCAGGGAAATCTTTTAGGAATTACCCGTTTATTTAACACTATTTGAGAATGTATACCCGTCTCGTATTATTCGTATACTTAAGGTTCGCCCCCTCTTCTAGAATGATAATTAGTGCTGCGCTTATCACGTGAATTCGCTGAGGGTAATCTAGAGTTGGGGAGTAAGGAGCTGATCCTTACTTTAAGGGTTTAAATCCCTTGCGGGATGTGGAGATAGGTCCTTCAGATGAGACCATATAAACCTGAAAAGGTCCTGTATCACGGAAGGTTTTACACAGAAAAGACCCCTCACTGCTCAAAAGCCAATTGTACAAGGTATACATGTGTAAAGTAGCCGTCTATTGGTTAGTGGTGGCATCTGCATATGAGTGAAAATTCTTAAGAGGGACGTTCAACGATGAAAGATGATTTGAAAAAAATACAATCTATACTATCCCAGGAAGTTTCTTAATAAATTCAGTTTCTCTTGTCCAGCGGGTTTTTGATAATTTTTAAAAAGGTTTTATATCGTATATCGGTATATCAAATTATATCGTTATAAAACTTTGATTTCCAGTTGCAGGCCCATCCTACTCCCGGGGACCATGAACTAAACGACATAATCTCAGTTTAAGACACATATTTACGAAAATTTACGAATATACCATATCTAGTCTACCCAATAAGCTGCTGCAGATGTACGAAAAAAATAAACTCGTTTTTATAATTACATTATATACTTTATTGATAAATATCATGTTTAGTAAGTTATACATGTGTACAACATTGAAAGCAAGAAACAATATCATGGTCATATTATGTGCAAATGTTTTTTTTTAATATCATAAGTTCAATTAAAGTGTGCAATATAAGCATTAAAGAAAAATAATAATGCGCTATACTTCATAAACAACACTAAGAACTGATTGTGTTAATACATGTATATGATAATTACATGTAATTATGTATGTATAGTGAGTAAGTTCATTGTAATATAATGATTAATATTGTTTTCATACATTTTTGCGAGTTTTTCATAGGTTCGTTTGATATCACGTGTCAAAATATAGAAATGCGGATAAACCTCGGATAGATATTGATTTTTCAACCTTCGCATTTTGCAGTTATAAATTTAACAATACAATATAAAAGTTTGCCCATATTATAGTACGATAAATCACGGTTGTCAAAAATGTTTTCTGAAATCACGTCATTTTGCTGTCATCATTTGAATCTTAAATAAGAACTGTATTTCTTTTCCCTATACGATATGATTTAAGGGTTGTTATTGATGTATATAATGGAATCTGCCAGCCCCCTTCGAAAACCTAATTATATAATAAGGACTGTCTATTTCTAAATTCTGAATTAAAAAAACGCGATTATTTACATTTAAAATATATTGTTATTAATCCAAATAGTTCATAGTTTTATAACGGTACTTGATGAACTAGTACATTGTATTTGAAACAGACGAATTGATGCGTATATTAACTGAGAGATAGATTATGAAATATTGGAGCAAATTACAATTTAGATTTGTGAAAATTTACAATTTTAAATCCATTTGAACTTTACCATTTTGTATCATATTTCACACGTTTTCCACTTCCCCAGTTGCAGGGGCGAAGTAATGTAATTATTTGTTATTATGTTATTGTCACAGGACTGGGGATTATGCTTCAGTCTTCTCAATCACTTTCCACTTTCTATACACCAGAGGCTGTGCGTCGTCTTGAAAAGTTCGTTCTGTCCTCCACTCGGCTTGTTTTCTGTCAACAAAAAAAAAATGCCATGGTTATACCAGTAGTTTTATTCAATCTCTCATGGAAAAAACCCTCAATTCCAATATTTTAAAAGGTCCTTTACAATTACTTTAAATGCACTGCAATTGCTATGTACTTTTATTCTGAAATGTAAAAATAAGATCTTGGATTCTTTATGGGATGTTTTTTTTAGAAAAAAAAACCCCACTTATGTTGTTTCATACGAAGTTTTTTAAGGGAACCTGTCTTTTTCACGACAGTGTATCACTTTTGTTTTTGCATATACATGTACAAATGAATAGAATAACCGAATGCTTTGCAGTTGAATAAAAAGAACAATCAGGCTTTAGCCAAAAATACCTGTAAATGCGACCAGACGTTAAATCTTCAGGGGGCCGATCATGGTAGAAAGGTACTTTCTCTTTATTCTGATCCGATTCTACTATTTCGGTCTTTTGGTGGTAAGTAACTGGAAATGCTGAATCTGGCATTGTTACATATTCTCTCCTTCCATCTTCTTTGTATCTAGTTACAAAAATAATATTTAATTCACTCTGGACGAAAAGAAGTAATGCTAAGTAAACTACTTATTAATAAAGTTTTGAATTACAGGATACTCTTGTCAATAAAATATGAATACAAATATTTTGGATAGTATTACCTGTATGCTGTTCCTGTGGATTTGTAAAATGTCGTGCCCTCAATCTTATTGACATATTCAGAATTAAAACCCAAATCTCCATCAGTTTCATGGTGTACTTCCGAAATCTCTGATCCACTCTGTCTGAGATGAACTAAACTCTTTTCTCCTACTTCAGATTGCTGGCGATTGTTATCAACTGTCTTTTGGGGGAGACGATTTTTATCAACTGTCTTTGGGGAAAGAGCTATAGGCATTGTTGATTCTTGCTTTGTCAAATACTCTTTCGTCCCATAATCGTTGTATCTAGGATTGGATTGAACACAATTATATATATATATTTACAGAATATTTATTTTGATAAACTACAAAGGTACTGCTTTCTTATATTTTAATCAATTATGCAGCATAAACTACCATCAAATACATGTAATAAATCCAATTACCTATATACATTGCCTCCAGGTTTGTAAAAAGTTGTGCCCTCGACGTCAAAGGAGTTTTCCATTTCATTTCCACCTCCTGAAACAAAGACTGAATTTTCTTGATTTGTAGAACCCATTTTTAAATGATCCGATTCTACTTGCCCAAAATGAGTAAAACCTTTTTCTTTTTCTACCAATTTCTGTTGACTTTTTACAACTGTTTGGGGTTCATTAGCACTGTGGTAAGTAAGGATTTCTTGGGTGCGAGCTGATCTTTGAAATCCATCCTTGCGTGATTTTAAGCCTCCATCTTTCAGGCTAATAGAACCTTCTATTACTTCCTCTGCTAACTGAGAATCATTGAGAGTTGGACTTAATCCTCTTTCTTTGTGGATGCGATGATGTGTTCTCTCTGAAGTATGCTGTTCGATAAGATTTTTTCTTTCATGATACCTCCCATCTTGTAGCAATTCTGGTTTTATTTTGGATTCTACAGTGCTATTGCTTTTGAGATATCCTTTCTTATTCATTTCAGTGTAACTTTCAACCCTTGTATTTGTCCTTTGTGGGACAATAGACGAATGTGATATCTGACTTTTTATGGGTTCTTTTTTCATTTCATCCCCATAAATATACCAAGATCCATGCCCTATTCCGCTTGTAATTTCTTCTTTTGTCACAGTGGTTCTCTCCTGCTTGTTTTCTTTCGGGATCCGGACTTTTCTTGTTTCGTATGTCTCAATTTCTTTGTTATTTGATTTTGCGTCACCCTTCCACTTTTCGTTACTAGTATATGCTTCGTCGTTTGTTATGTAATGTTCCATATTTGGTCTTGGTCCAGGCAAGACAACTTCCGATTCTGATGGCTTGTGGTTCATCAGTACATGCCCGACTTCACCATCATAAAAATATCCCCATCCTCCTTCTCTTCCAGTTGAAATTTCTTCTTTGGTCAAAAGTGTTTCCTTTTGATTCTTTTCAATGGGGACCCATTCTGTTCTTATTTCATAAAATTCTTTTTCTTTTCTCCTTGGTTGTACTTCAGTCTTGACCATTATTTTCTCCATTTCGTGCAATGTCTGCTCTGGAAGTCCTGACGACATGCTTCCTTCATCATCACTTTCGAACTGAATCAAGACAGACTTTTCTTGTACTTCTTCGCCTTTTTCAATGGTTGCCGTGATATTTTCTTGTGCCAAATATTCCATTCCAGCGTGCCTTCCTTCTATCTTTTGCCCTGCACCCTCAAGGCTAAGACTACGCATGGTATCATTTTCTTTGGTTTCTCTATGAAGATTAACATCAGAACTGTTTCGTTTGTTTCCATCTTGATTGATGTTAGTAACGTATTGTTCTCTACTGGATGATTGAAATCTTGCAACAGAAGGATATGCACTTCTTATGTAGTGATGGTGGCTCTCAATGCTTCCATATCCTCCCTGGTTCATTGATTGTTTGTTTATCCCATCATCTTTGCTGTATATCGCATTACCTTGCAATGCTGATGCAGATGATGAAAAATCTGTTTGACAACTGCTGTCAACTGACTTCTTGATATTTTCCGACGTATAATTTAGCATGCTATGTTCTGCTTTTGTATGGCCCGTACAGCATGTACAGTATGGGCATATTTTTCTATTTTCTTTTGACCTATGGGCAATCATTGATTCATTAATGGCTTTTGCAGTAGATGTGCTCTGATGGAATTTTCCAGTTTCTATCAGTTTGGTAGTATCCACACTTGGTCTTAATATTTTCTCACCATTTACAGAGGACTGTTCAGTGACTAATCGGAGATTATGAGGTTTAGTGTTCTCTTCAGAGCTCCTATAAACAGCACCGTAATTTTCAAAATCTATGGTCGAAGACCAACTTGTGTTTGTTTGTAACCAATTACTAACTACAGATTGTGTTTGTTCCTTTTCACCTACTACCAAATCAGACTTTCTGTTCGGAGTTTTGTACTCGGTTTTTGTTTCATGATAATCTTTTATTCCCATTACCCCATTATCTGATGATTTTACGTGAGATTGAGTTTGGTTTGTGCTATGGATGACCTGATCGTCTTGTCGTACTCTCGAAGTTTCATTTAATAAAAGTTCAGGTTGGATTATAACTGGATTTGAACCTCTAGATCTTTCTATTTTTGTTGTTTGCTCTTTTGCTGTTTTTGATTTGACTTTTTGGGACTGTCCTTCTGCTTTATAACTATGTAAAGAATGACAATTTCTGATATATTACTTGTAACACATTCATTTCGTTTTGTTTTAGTATATTCTTGAAATATACAGCAACATTGAAATGTAAATAAATTGATGTAGTTCTTTATGTGATCTGATGAATAAAACAAAACCATTTATACCAGTAAGCATGCCATCTTGGTGCAGAAGAATAAGTGGATCCTCCGTGACATTGTTTCCAGAATACTGGAAATCTGGTCTTCCTCGATGACCCTTCTTGAAAATCTGTGCTTGATTCTTGACTTACTAGACGAGCAAATTTTTTCTTTTTCTTTCGTCTTCTGCATCTGTTAAAATGTAAATTTTGTTGAGGGAGCGAAGTATTCCAAATGTATTTATATTTCCAACTGTTTCCTCATATCTCTTTACAACGTATGATTATTTTTCGACGGTTACAACTTAATTAATGTAAAACAAAGTTAAGGTTTTTCAGACAAACAGACAAATAAAAACCCAGACATGCCCAGAATCTTCTATGATGGGACATGAATAATAACCGTGAATAATAACCATGGGCAGATCAAAGATCAAAACTAAACATTTTTTATATTTACAGACTCACCCACAAAGTATACAGAATATACAGGTTATACAAAACAAAGTTCCAGCGATCACTGATGTCGAAATGACGGCTGCAGTGACTTCCAGCCTTGATGACACAACGCATTGTCCTGGAACTTCGGGATCTGAATTTACCCGTGAAAAATAATTTTAATCACATCTTTTAATAATATCTTGTAGCAATTAAGGCAAAACACTACTTTTAGAAAAGATAATTTAATTCATAAATTATGCTTTAAAAATTGATATAGTCTAAGCAAATAAGGTGTAAATGAATAGGTTGAGGAAGGTACAGTTGTCTGATTTAAGAAGATTTGCTACAATTTACGAAAAAAATTTTGACCATGTTTAAACTCAAATTTTGTAAATTTACCAGCAAAATTAAAAGTTTTGGAATAAATGTGAGATGGTGACTTGTTAATTTTTTATTATCTACCTTTGAATTTCAATCCGGTCCTATTTATAATATCCTTTCCCGCGCACACAAATGTAATGGTTTCTATCATCATTTGGCAGTTTTGTTCTTTCTTTGATGATCCACCAACAATGAAGTTATTAAAGACCGTGTAATTAGACGCAAGACGAGAAATGCACTTCTCTGTGGAGGCTTTGACCTCCTGATCAATGCTCAGCTGTAGGCCAAACTGGAGGCTCCAGGACATTTCCACCACCATGAACTCCTCCAGTTTGACAGAAGACGTGGAAGTGACCCATTCTGACCCTTTATTACTGACTCTAGCATATAGTCTCTTATTCCCAAACCAAATGGCATAACCATAGTACTGGTCATCGTCTCCCCCATTACTTAACAAGAAACAGGTATGTGTGTTTGTCATAAGCCTAACATTGAACGTTATAGTGATACCAAGAGAACTTTTTGCTATATCGCCAAAACAGACATTTGTCAAGTCCCCAAAAGACAGATATTGACGTCCGTCCAGTATGACAGCAGTTCCTCCGCTCACACCTGTTGTAAGCGTCGGAGTACCCGTGCCCCCGATCATCACGTTGTCGCTCGATGTTATCAGAGACTGTCCAATAATGTTTTGGAAATTGTATCTCTTTGTAGAGATTTTTTCAACTAAAAGAAAATTACAAATATTATTATTGATATCGTATTTTATTTACTTTTGGGAAAAATCACTTTAAGGGTGAAATCTCGTAATTGTTATGTATTATGGCTTAGTAACTAACTTTTCACAGTTTCAGTTTTCATGTACCTGTCACATCAAAATAACTTTGTAGTACGTTTAAAGTTTTAGTATGTGATGAACACAAGTACCTTGTTGTAAAGGTGTAGTCTTTATCTTATTTCATTTGAAACACATGAAATTTTAGATCATTTTCTTGTTTTCAGAATTAAAAGCCCAATATTTTACGCACCTTGCAATGTAGACCAGCGATTATTTGATATGCTGATATCACAGACCTCCAAGACATTTTGTGGATTAACAAAACCATGGACAAAACAAACACCACCAATTCTGCAAACATCAGTCTGAAAGAAAATGCACTTTATAAAAATTACAATTTATTTTTTCAACAAAAAACATTGTTGAGCATAGTATCTGATAATGCTTGACATCCGTCTAGCCTTCCGATCTTTCTGACATTTTACGACATCTCAGATTGACTCGTATCCTTACCCTGACTGTACACCCACTGCTTGTACACTGATGACAGTGGCTATTGTAGATGATGTAGATAGTGTATAAACTGGTGGTCTGACCATCGTTACTGACCGCTACTTCGTACAATCCATCATTAGGGAACGCGCACTTGACAGTCTGGGAATTCAAATATTCAGCCTTACTGGTCGAAGCTGATACTGCTTGCATGTTAATCTACAAAAAGGCATTCAAAAGTCACTTCATCAAGAGCTGTCGGGCTACTAGCTAAAATTCCAGTATTCCATAGAAAAGAAAATTATTATTAAAAAAGATACATTGTTCAAAAGATTATAACAATTAAAGAATTATTGAACAAAAATATGAAGGATTGAATGTAATCAAAGGTAAATAATACGAGTAGAAGGAATGTCTGCAGAGAAAAGATGGCAAAAAATACAAAAAGTCTTATCATAACTTTATGAAAAATAAAAAAAAAAGAATGATTAAAAATAAAAGATGTTTTTACATCAAGAGATCTGTAATGACACGTAAGATTCTCAACATCAGCAAAATTATCTCCATAAAGATTAACCGTGGTGCAATTGGTACATATCGAGTCACATGGTTCTCCATTTCCTATTTCAAAGAGATCAGGCGGAGCAGTAGAGTTAATCGAACAGTCGTCACCAATCCACGGATGAAAACACTGACAGAGTCCTACAATGTAGACAACCAATATTGATATCACCATTTATGTGATGATTTGACGATGACTTACAATTAAATAAAAGGATTCACCAAAAAAATGAAATGTTAAAATGTAAAACCTATACTCTTTACTGTCTCTAGAAAGTAGTGGTAACGTTTCACATTTTTTTAAAATCAAAGACCGAACCGAAATAAGCAACTTTCTCAAAGTTAAAATATTAGTTTCTGCAAAACCTTTTTACTCATGTATTAAAAAAGACTTGAAAAAAGTAACAGAATAAAAATAAAAGCTCTTGAACTAACCATCTGTACAATTACCGTTTTCCGTGCAGCTGTTAGGACAGATGACACCAACGATTTCTGGAGGCGGTATGGAATCCCCGGTATCATTGTTAACAGTCCATTGATCTGGGTCCCCCTCCACAATGGTCGTACATTCTTGTTGTAAATTGTCAAAACTCTCGCTCGCCCAGGATTTATCATCAGTTAGCTTTATCAAATATTCATAAAAACACATTTTATCACACAAATACACACAATTATTCTCTTGGGGAACAAATTTATATACAGTAGTATTTAATAGCTTGCCTGTAAATCGGTTATGCAGCCTTGTACAATAGGAGTCAGATCCAGCCCAGGTAGAGATGCACATTTCTTTCCGGATTCCTTGGCTTCAATAAAGCCTTGACAAAATTTCCTCGCCTCGTCTTCAGTGATATTACCCGGAGTTGGCCAAACAGGGTCCTGTTGTGGTAATACACCATTATTGTATGAATAATTGTCATATTAGAGGCCCATGGGGCAACATAGCTCACCTTAGTAACTTTGGCCATGCTGTTCTTTACCAGAACCCAATACCGTTGTGTCCCAAACCTACCCCCAAGGGTCATGATTTGGGCAATTCAGATTATATTTTACCCCAGGATGCTTCCAAATAAGTTTAAGATTTTCTTGCCCAGTGGTTTTTGATGATGAAGTTTTTCCTACATATTTCAATGTATAACTTGGATTCCCTATTGTGGCCCCGCCCTACGCCAGGAGTTCACGATTTAAATAATTAAAAATCTACATGATATAATGATGCTTCAACATAAGTTTTATCTTTTATGGACAAGTGGTTCTTCAGAAGATTTTTTCCTAACGCTTCGTTTTCCTATTGTGGCACAACACTACCCCTGTGGCCATAATTGTAATAATTTAAAATCTACACTACCCCAGGATGCTTCAACATAAGACTCAGCTTTTCTGGTCGGGTGATTCTTGAGGAGAAGATTTTAAAAATTTTTTCCCTATTGGGCCCCGCACTATTCCCCCGGGCTCGTGATTTCAATTTAGAGTCTAAACTACTCAACAATGCTTCTATGTTAATTTCAGCTTTTCTGGCCCTGTGGTTCTTTGGAAGAAAATTTTTTTCGCGACCCTCCCCATTTTTTAAAAAATCTTTTCTTGATTACCTTTCCTTGTATTAAGGGGACTTGGCTTTCATTTTAACAATTCAAATTCCCTTTACTCAAAGTTGCTTTGTACCAAGTTTACTTAAAATTGACCTAGTGGATCTTGAGAAGTTGAAAATGTGACAAGTTTACAGACAGACAATGAAATACGAGGGTTGATCCAAAAGTAATGTCACAACCTCGATAAAATTGCTTCTACTCGACGTAAATTAACAAAATTAAAGATGATGGTAGCTACATTTATTTCAACTCAATTCTGAAAAATTCAAATTGAAATGATTTATACTTTTCAAAATATCGAATTATATACAAAGTGCAATCATGGTAGTCGCCGCACCCCAATAACGTCATATGACGGATATGCGCCGTCACACGGTTTTAAAAACGCTTCCCCATCGTTTCATTAAAAAATTGATATTCGAAAACACATTCACACATTTTACTTTCTTTAAGAATTATAGTCACCAATTGTACACTCTATCAGTAATTTAGTCCTTCATCAAAATTTTTTTAACAGTACCATAAGACAAACTTAAAAGTTTCTCATACAATGTATCACTCAAACCGTGTGACACGAATCTCTTTTTTACAACGTCGACGCCATTGAACGTTTCCACCCGACCTCGAACCTTTCGGTCTTTCTGTCCTTAGCTGATCAATTAATTACCCATAATCCACCCAAAAATCTCTGAAACCATCTATGATCAAGTCTCGTTTTAACATTATTTCCTCTGCGAATCTGATTTGCCATCGTAACTGAATCTACTGGCGATTTACCAATTTTTAAGGAAAAACGCATTAAAACTCAGTTCGGCGTTTTATTCAAGTTCGATATTTCCTTTCTTCAATACATCAGATATAAACAACAATATTTATGATAAAAAAACAATGTCGCCATTTTTTTAAACTAAAGACTAGATCGAAATTGACAATTTTGTCTTTTTAAAAAATATTGGGCGATTAGACGCTTTTTTAAATGCCTTTTTAAATGTGTTTGTCTTTTTTATTCTAACAATATACCCTTTAAAACGTGACGTTTAGTTTTGACGCGGCGGCACCCCCTATGTTTAATGTTTTAAACGTCTATAAAATGAATTCAATTAAACATTATTAAATGAAACTTTCCATTTTGATTAGATTTCTTTTTCTGCGTCTTTTGGTGCATTATATTTGATAATGTGACGCCAAATATAAAGGATATGGACACAGTGACATTACTTTTGGATCAACCCTCGTACCATTACAATATATGTTATAAACTACCGGTTCGATGTATGTTTTATGTGTTTGGCTACTACTGTATTCCATAAAAAAACATTTGATGCATGCAACAATTCCTTGAAGGTACATACAGGTTGAGTATAGTTTGGCACGTAACCGAATGGTTCTGGGGGTCGTATAGACTGGCACCGGGCAGGAGGTGACTCGGCATCTTTTATGAGATCAAGAGTGACCAGTTTGGTTCCTGCGATAATGCAAAAATCAAATAATCAGTAAATAAAAATTAAAAAAAATAATAAAGACAGTTTAAGAAAGTTTTTTTAATTACAGTTTCAGGAATTTAATAGTAATAGTAGGTAATGTATGTAAAAGGATGTCCCATTCTTCTAATAATTTCGAGATATCTAATTTATTAAATTAGATTTTGAGAAAAAATTAATTTTGTTGTAAATAATTCCTGACTTCTGTTGCCAAGCAGTCCTTTCCTTTTCTGAATTTCTACACATGTCATTTTGTCCATCCCCTCCTGACACGCGGCAGTCTCCCCCTTCAAACAGTCACAGTACTTCTCCACTTTGGGGATCGTGTCGGCAGAAGACTCACAATATCCCCGGTATAAGGAATCCTCTTCTGGTACCCTGAACAGATGTAAAACATTAAGGTTTTAGTTATTGTTTGTGGTACCCTGAACAGATGTAAAACATTAAGGTTTTAGTCATTGTATGACCTCTTCTGTAAAGAAAATAATGTTTTAGTCATGCACTAGCATCTTCGCTAGCCAAGGGATTCTGATACGCTACTCTTGTCATATTCCCGCTTATGAGGAGATTCCAAGAATAGCGTATCAGAAACCCTTGGAAATAGCGAAGATGCTCTATAGCTGGACTTTGATTGATTTCAAAAGTATAATTTTCAGATCATGTCTCAAATAAGGACTTGATCATATAAAAGACTTATAACCTCCATGACAGAGAGAATTCATTTGGTTGTTTTCCTCCCCTTGTATACAGTTCCCCGTCTCTTTTCCTAAAGTCGTTGTTTCGGTCACCATCGAAGTTACCACACAACCCTACAAGTAGAAAGGTACTAATCATTAATAATGAAATAAAGGGAAAGAAGTAAATAATCTTTTTAAAATGCATATTATTTTAAGCTTTGTTTATACTTTTCTTTTAATTATTCATCCATATATTATCTTTTTATTTAAACTATTGGGAGAAAAAAAACCAAAAACATCAGTATCATTGTTTTAATCTGACTTTAGTACAGAAAGAGAAAAAAGTGTCTCACCGAAACGTTAGGAAGTGAAATGTTTTGAGTGTATATTATCAATGTCTTTTTATATGCTCAGTTTTGTATCAGCTTTTTTGGAAAAAAATAATATAGATTTTTCTCTGAAAGTACCATTTGCCAAATATTAACATCCCACATATGCTTGAAATGCAATTTACCTTCAGTGTTATTATAATCAAGAGTCGATGCTAACATTTTAACGTTGAAAAACCGACTCCCTCTAAGCAGTTTTCCGGTAATCACGTAGACCACCGCTCCAGTTGGCAGAATTACCTGTACATTAATTAAGACTGTGTTCATAACTGTATAGCATAACGAATATAAAAATATAATCTACTAAATAATGATTAACCAGTTGGTTTAATGTGTCGTACACACAAACAATTTTATGAATTAATGATTTTTTTTAACTTAGTGTTCATGTTCCCCTTTAATAACCCCAACCAAGCAAACACAGTGTAGTTGATGTTAAAAATTTAATATTAGGGACCTCATATGTTTTTCCTCCTCCCTTCCGAATGACATCAGTCCCTGGGGTCAAGTCTCCATTCAGAAACATCTTCATGGTGTATCGTGTACGTCTGGAAGACTTTCCCATTGAAGGACCACAAACGTCAAATAAAATGACGTCATCTCCGGACCGAATCGCCACAGCACAATTGCAGGCTGCAACCTTATTACAACGGCGGTAAAACGTTCGTACCTGGAAAAACTTTTTCATATGAAATGGATCTATCATCATGCAAAAAAAAGTAAAACATTATGCCCATGACAATCCTAAGATGAAAAAAACGGTCTTCACCAACAATGTGAAATAAATATGGTATTTTAGAACGCACAAATGTCAACAGTATACCATAAAAGAAACAATTCATTGGATTTCACGGAGAGGAGACGAGCGAGTTATATTTCTAGTATGAAAGCTGGAAAATAAGCAAACGGAAATTGTACAGATGGTTAGTTCAAGAGTTTTAATTTTCATATCTCTTATATCCAAGTCTTTCTATAATATATGAGTAAAAAGGTTTGTAGAAAATTATGTTTAAACTCCACTTAAAGAGACTTGTTTCACTTCGGTCTATGACTTAAAAAATTGTGAAACGTTACCATTACTTTCAAAGGACAATAAAAAGCATAATTTTACATTTTTGGTGAATCCTTTTATTAAATGTCAATTGTTTGTCATTGTCAAATCATCACAAGAACGCTAACAAATGGTGATATCAGTATCGTTTGTTTACATTTTAGGACTCTGTCAGTGTTTCCATCCGTGGATTGGTGACGACTGTTCGATTAACTCTACTGCTCCTCCTGATCTCTTTGAAATAGGAACTGGAGAACCATGTGACTCGATATGTACCAACTGCACCACGGTTACCCTTTACGGAGATAACTTTGCTGATGTTGAGAATCTTACGTGTCATTACAGATCTCTTGATGTAAAAAGATCACCTTTTACTTTTAATCATTCTTTTTTTTATTTTTCATAAAATTATGATGGGACCTTTTGTATATTTGGTCATCAATTTATGCAGGCATACATTCTTTTATTTATCATTTATTACATTCAATCGTTAATCTTTTGAACAATATATCGGTTTTTTTAAAAGAGTAAATTTCTTTTCTAAGGAATTTGGAATTTTAGATAGTAACCCTATAGCTCTTGATGAAGAGATTCTTTAATGCTATTTTGTAGATAAACATGCAAGCTGTATCGGATTCGACCAGTAAGGCTGAATTTTTGAATTCCCAGACTGTCAAGTGTGCGTTTCCTAATGATGGATTGTACGAAGTTGCGGTCAGTAACGATGGTCAGACCATCAGTTTATACAAAATCTACATCAGCTTCAATAGTCACTGTCATCAGTGCACAAGCAGTGGGTGTACAGTCAGGGTAAGGATACGTGTCAATCTGAGATGTCGTAAAATGTCATAAAGATCGTAAGGCTACAATAATGCCAAGCATTATCAGATACTATGCTCAACAATGTTCTTGTTGAAAAAAAATTGTAATATTTATAAAGTGCATTTTCTTTCAGAATGATGTTTGCAGAATTGGTGGTGTTTGTTTTGTCCATGGTTTTGTTAATCCACTTATTTGAGACATGATCTGAAAATTATACTTTTGAAATCAATCAAAGTCCAGCTATAGAGCATCTTCGCTATAACCAAGGGTTTCTGATACGCTATTCTTGGAATCTCCTCATAAGCGGGAATATGACAAGAGTAGCGTATCAGAATCCCTTGGCTAGCGAAGATGCTAGTGCATGACTAAAACATTATTTTCTTTACAGAAGAGGTCAAATAATGACTAAAACATTAATGTTTTACATCTTTTCAGGGTACCAAAAACAATGACTAAAACCTTAATGTTTTACATCTTTTCAGGGTACCACAAACAATAACTAAAACCTTAATGTTTTACATCTGTTCAGGGTACCAGAAGAGGTCAAACAATGGCAAAAACATTAATGTTTTACATCTTTACAGGGTACCACAAACAATGACTAAAACCTTAATTATGTTTTACATCTGTTCAGGGTACCAAAAGAGGATTCCTTATACCGGGGATATTGTGAGTCTTCTGCCGACATGAGTCCTAAAGTGGAGAACTACTGTGACTGTTTGACAGGAAAGACTGCCGCGTGTCAGGAGGGAATTGACAAAATGACATGTGTAGAAATTCAGAAAAGGAAAGGACTGCTTAACAACAGAAGTCAGGAATTATTTACAACAAATTTAATTTTTTCTCAAAATCTAATTTAATAAATTAAATATCTCGAATTTATTAGAAGAATGGGACATCCTTTTACATACATTACCTACTATTACTATAAAATTCCTGAAACTGTAATTAAAAAACTTTCTTAAACTGTCTTTATTACTTTTTTTTTCATTTTTATTTACCGATTATTTGATTTTTGCAGATGCCGAGTCACCTCCTGCCCGGTGCCAGTCTATACGACCCCCAGAACCATTCGGCTACGTGCCAAACTATACTCAACCTGTATGTACTTTAAAGGAATTGTTGCATGCATCAAATGTTTTTTATGGAATGCAATAGTAGCCAAACACAAAAAACATACATCGAACTGGTAGTTAATAACATATATTGGAATAGTTTTTCATTTTCTGTCTATAAACTTGTCACGTTTTCAACTTCTCAAGATCCACTAGGTCAATTTTAAGTAAACTTGGTACAAAGCACCCTTGAGTAAAGGGAATTTGAATTGTTAAAATGAAAGCCAAGTCCCCTTACAAGGAAAGATAATCAAGAAAAGATTTTTAAAAAATAGGGAGGGTCGCGAAAAAATCTTCTTCCAAAGAACCACAGGGCCAGAAAAGCTGAAATTTACATAGAAGCATTGTTGGGTAGTTTAGACTCTAAGTTGTTAAAATCACGAGCCCGGGGGAGTAGTGCAAGGCCCAAAAGGGAAAAAATTTAAAAATCTTCTTCTCAAGAATCACCCGACCAGAAAAGCTGAGTCTTATGTTGAAGCATCCTGGGGTAGTGTAGATTTTGAATTATTACAATTATGGCCACAGGGGTAGTGTTGTGCCACAATAGGAAAACGAAGCGTTAGGAAAAAATCTTCTGAAGAACAACTTGTCCATAAAAGCTAAAACTTATGTTGAAGCATCATGATATAATGTAGATTTTTAATTATTTAAATCATGAACCCCTGGCGCAGGGCCGGGCCACAATAGGAACCCAAGTTATACATTGAAATATGTAGGAAAAACTTTAAAAAATCTTCATCAAGAACCACCGGGCAAGAAAATCTTAAACTTATTTGGAAGCATCCTGGGGTAAAATATAATCTCTGAATTGCCCAAATCATGACCCTTGGGGTAGGTTTGGGCCACAATCGTTATTACGAGGGGGTTCTGGTAAAGAACAGCATGGCCAAAGTTACAGCATCATGATATAATGTAGATTTTTAATTATTTAAATCATGAACCCCTGGCGCAGGGCCGGGCCACAATAGGGAATCCAAGTTATACATTGAAATATGTAGGAAAAACTTTAAAAAATCTTCATCAACAACCACCGGGCAAGAAAATCTTAAACTTATTTGGAAGCATCCTGGGGTAGAATATAATCTCTGAATTGCCCAAATCATGACCCTTGGGGTAGGTTTGGGCCACAATCGTTATTACGAGGGGGTTCTGGTAAAGAACAGCATGGCCAAAGTTACTAAGGTGAGCTATGTTGCCCCATGGGCCTATAATAGGACAATTATTAATACAATAATGGTGTATTACCACAACAGGACCCTGTTTGGCCAACACCGGGTAATATCACTGAAGACGAGGCGAGGAAGTTTTGTCAAGGCTTTATTGAAGCCAAGGAATCTGGAAAGAAATGTGCATCTCTACCTGGGCTGGATCTGACTCCTATTGTACAAGGCTGCATAACCGATTTACACTGAAGACGAGGCGAGGAAATTTTGTCAAGGCTTTATTGAAGCCAAGGAATCTGGAAAGAAATGTGCGTCTCTACCTGGGCTGGATCTGACTCCTATTGTACAAGGCTGCATAACCGATTTACAGGCAAGCTATTAAATACTACTGTATATAAATTTGTTTCCCAGAAAATAACTGTGTGTATTTGTGTGATAAAATGTGTTTTTATAAATATTTGATAAAGCTAACTGATGATAAATCCTGGGCGAGCGAGAGTTTTGACAATTTACAACAAGAATGTACGACCATTGTGGAGGGGGACCCGAATCAATGGACTGTAAACAATGAAACCGGGGATTCCATACCGCCTCCAGGAATCGTTGGTATCATCTGTCCTAACAGCTGCACGGCAAACGGAAATTGTACAGATGGTTAGTTCAAGAGTTTTAATTTTCATATCTCTTATATCCAAGTCTTTCTATAATATATGAGTAAAAAGGTTTGTAGAAAATTATGTTTAAACTCCACTTAAAGAGACTTGTTTCACTTCGGTCTATGACTTAAAAAATTGTGAAACGTTACCATTACTTTCAAAGGACAATAAAAAGCATAATTTTACATTTTTGGTGAATCCTTTTATTAAATGTCAATTGTTTGTCATTGTCAAATCATCACAAGAACGCTAACAAATGGTGATATCAGTATCGTTTGTTTACATTTTAGGACTCTGTTAGTATTTCCATCCGTGGATTGGTGACGACTGTTCGATTCACTCTACTGCTCCGCCTGATCTCTTTGAAATAGGAACTGGAGAACCATGTGACTCGATATGTACCAACTGCACCACGGTTACCCTTTACGGAGATAACTTTGCTGATGTTGAGAATCTTACGTGTCATTACAGATCTCTTGATGTAAAAAGATCACCTTTTACTTTTAATCATTCTTTTTTTTATTTTTCATAAAATTATGATGGGACCTTTTGTATATTTGGTCATCAATTTATGCAGGCATACATTCTTTTATTTATCATTTATTACATTCAATCGTTAATCTTTTGAACAATATATCGGTTTTTTTAAAAGAGTAAATTTCTTTTCTAAGGAATTTGGAATTTTAGATAGTAACCCTATAGCTCTTGATGAAGAGATTCTTTAATGCTATTTTGTAGATAAACATGCAAGCTGTATCGGATTCGACCAGTAAGGCTGAATTTTTGAATTCCCAGACTGTCAAGTGTGCGTTTCCTAATGATGGATTGTACGAAGTTGCGGTCAGTAACGATGGTCAGACCATCAGTTTATACAAAATCTACATCAGCTTCAATAGTCACTGTCATCAGTGCACAAGCAGTGGGTGTACAGTCAGGGTAAGGATACGTGTCAATCTGAGATGTCGTAAAATGTCATAAAGATCGTAAGGCTACAATAATGCCAAGCATTATCAGATACTATGCTCAACAATGTTCTTGTTGAAAAAAAATTGTAATATTTATAAAGTGCATTTTCTTTCAGAATGATGTTTGCAGAATTGGTGGTGTTTGTTTTGTCCATGGTTTTGTTAATCCACAAAATGTCTTGGAGGTCTGTGATATCAGCATATCAAATAATCGCTGGTCTACATTGCAAGGTGCATAAAATATTGGGCTTTCAATTCTGAAACAAGAAAATGATCTAAAATTTCATGACTTTGTGTTTCTAATGAAATAAGATAAAGACTACACCTTCACAACAAGGTACTTGTGTTCATCACATACTAAAACTTTAAACGTACTACAAAGTTATTTTGATGTGACAGGTACATGAAAACTGAAACTGTGAAAAGTTAGTTACTAAGCCATAATACATAACAATTACGAGATTTCACCCTTAAAGTGATTTTTCCCGAAAGTAAATAAAATACGATATCAATAATAATATTTGTTATTTTCTTTTAGTTGAAAAAATCTCAACAAAGAGATACAATTTCCAAAACATTATTGGACAGTATCTGGTAACATCGAGCGACAACGTTGTGATCGGGGGCACGGGTACTCCGACGCTTACCACAGGTGTGAGTGGCGGAACTGCAGTCATATTAGATGGACGTCAGTATCTGGCTTTTGGGGACCTGACAAATGTCTGTTTTGGCGATATAACAAAAAGTTCTCTTGGTATCACTATAACGTTCAATGTTAGGCTGATGACAAATACACATACCTGTTTCTTGTTAAGTAATGGGGGAGACAATGACCAGTACTATGGTTATGCTATCTGGTTTGGGAATAACAGACTATATACTAGAGTCAGTAATAAAGGGTCAGAATGGGTCATTTCCACATCCTTTGTCAAACTGCAGGAGTTCATGGCGGTAGAAGTGTCCTGGAGCCCCCAGTTTGGTCTACAGCTGAGCGTTGATCAGGAGGTCAAAGCCTCCACAGAGAAATGCATTTCTCGCCTTGCGTCTAATTACACGGTCTTTAATAACTTCATTGTTGGTGGATCATCAAAGAAAGAACAAAACTGCCAAATGATGATAGAAACCATAACATTTGTGTGCGCGGGAAAGAAAATCATAAATAGTACCGGATTGAAATTCAAAGGTAGATTAAAAAAAATTAACAAGTCACCTTCTCACATTTCTTCCAAACTTTTAATTTTGCTGGTAAAGAACTTTATTCGGTAATAACCAATATTTGCCCCCCCCCCCCCAAATCAAACTTTCATGGAGATATATTTAATTAAGTCCTTAAACAGGGGGGGGGGGGGTTATGCTGACTTCAAAGCACTGCATATTTTCATTGGTAATGATGTCATATGTACGTAATGACGTCACAAACATACGTAAATTTCAGTTTTTTTTACGAATTTTACAGAAAAATGTACATATTTCGTCGATATTTTGAGTAAAAATCACCGAGCGCATGTGTGTTCAGGATCAATTTTTTGATATAATGTGTAGAATGATAATATCAATGAAATATGTCAATATTGTTCCTGAACAAACTTGCGCTCTATAAATTTTAAAGCTAAAATTATTGAAAAATTTGTCCATTTTGTCCTCTTTTTAAAAAAAAACATAAAATCGGACTAGTTTGTGACGTCATAAAAACAAAAATTGTGAATACACTGCTTTGAAACTATAATATTTTCTGTTAATTTATATTTCTCATACAATTTATTGAATTCAGCACATTTCAGGAAGTTTTCAAAATTTGACTTTTGTGGGGGCAAATATTTGCAATATACCGCATATAGTTCTTTACAAAATTTGAGTTTAAATATGGTCAACAAATTTTTTCGTAAATTTATTGTCTCAATTCTTCTCAAAACACATAATTGTTCCTTCTTCAACCTATTCATTTACACCTTATTTGCTTAAACTATATCAAATTTTAAAGCTTTTAAATGAATTAAATTATCTTTTCTAAAAGTAATGTTTTGTCTTAATTGCTACAAGATATTATTAAATGATGTGATTAAAATTATTTTTCACGGGTAAATTCGTAAAAATGTTTAGTTTCGATCTTTGATCTGCCCATGGGTATTTATTCATGTTCCATCATCGAAGATTCGGGACATATCGGTGTTTTTTGTCTGTTTGTCTGAAAAACTTTTTTTTAAAACTTTGTTTTACATTAATTAAATTGTCACTGTCGAGAAATAATCATACGTTGAAAAGAGATATATGGAAACAGTTGGAAATATAGATAAATATGGAATACTTCGCTCCCTTAACAAAATTTGCAATTTTAACAGATGCAGAAGACGAAAGAAGAAGAAGAGATTTGCTCGTCTAGTAAGTCAAGAATCAAGCACAGATTTTCAAGAAGGATCATCGAAGAAGACCAGATTTCCAGTATTCTGGAAACAATATCATGGAGGATCCACTTATTCTTCTGCACCAAGATGGCATGCTTACTGGTATAACTGGTTTTGTTTTATTCATCAAATCACATAAAGAATTACATCATTTAATTTACATTGCAATGTTGCTGTATATTTCAAGAATATACTAAAACAAAACGAGATAGATGTGTTACAAGTATTATATCAGAAATTGCCATTCTTTACATAGTTATAAAGCAGACGAACAGTCCCAAAAAGTCAAATCAAAAACAACAAAAGAGCAAACAACAAAAATAGAGAGATCCAATACAGAAAGAGGTTCAAATCCAGTTATAATCCAACCTGAACGTTTATTACATCAAACTTCGAGAGTACGACAAGACGATCAGGTCATCCATAGCACAACCCAAACTCAGTCTTACGTAAAGTCATCAGATAATGGGGTAATGGGAATAAAAGATTATCATGAAACAAAAACTGAGTATAAAACTCCAAACAGAAAGTCTGATTTGATAGTACGTGAAAAGGAACAATCACAATCTGTAGTTAGTAATTGGTTACAAACAGACACAAGTTGGTCTTCGATCAGAGATTTTGAAAACGACGGTGCTGTTTATAGGAGCTCTGAAGAGAACACTAAACCTCATAATCTCCGATTAATCACTGGACAGTCCTCTGAAAATGGTGAAAAAACATTAAGACCAAGTGTGGATACTACTAAACTGATAGAAACTGGAAAATTCCATCAGAGCACATCTACTGCAAAAACCATTAATGAATCAATGATTGCCCATAGGTCAAAAGAAGATAGAAAAGTATGCCCATACTGTACATGCTGTATGGGCCATACTAAAGTAGAACATAGCATGCTTTATTATACGTCAGAAAAGATCAAGAAGGCAGTTGACAGCAGTTGTCAAACAGATTTTCTTTCATCTGCATCAGCATTGCAAGGTAATGCGATAAACAGCAAAGATGATGGGATAAACAAACAAGCAATGAACCAAGGGGCATACGGAAACATTGAGAGCCATCATCGCTACATAAGAAGTGCATATCCTTCTGTCGCAAGTTTTCAATCATCCAGTAGAGAACAATACGTTACTAACATCAATCAAGCTGGAAACAAACGAAAGAGTTCTGATGTAAATCTTTATAGAGAGACCAAAGAAAATAATACAGTATATAGTCTTAGCGTTGATGGTGCTGGGCAAAAGATAGAAGAAAGGCATGCTGGAATGGAGTATTTAGCACAAGAAAATATCACGGCGACCATTGAAAAAGGCGAGGAAGTACAAGAAAAGTCTGTCTTGATTCAGTTCGACAGTGATGATGAAGGAAGCATGTCGTCAGGACTTCCAGAGCAGACATTGCACGAAATGGAAAAAGTAATGATCAAGACTGAAGTAAAACCAAGTAGGAAAGAAAAAGAATTTTATGAAATAAGAACAGAATGGGTCCCCTTGGAAAAGAATCAGAAAGAAGCAATCTTGACCAAAGAAGAAATTTCAACTGAAAGAGAAGGAAGATGGGGATATTTTTATGATGGTGAAGTCGGGCATGTACTGATGAAACACACGCCATCCGAATCGGAAGTTGTCTTGCCTGGACCAAGATCAAATATGGAACGTTACGTAACAAACGCTGAAGCAGATACTACAAGTAATGAAAAGTGGAAGGCTGACGCAAAATCAAATAACAAGGAAACTGAGAAATACAAAACAAGAAAAGTATGGATTCCAAAAGAAAACAACCAGGAGAGAACCACTGTGACCAAAGAAGAAATTACAAGCGGAATAGGGCATGGGTCTTGGTACATTTATGGGGATGAAATGAAAAAAAAAACCATAAAAAGTCAGATATCACATTCGTCTATTGTCCCGCAAAGGACAAATACAAGGGTTGAAAGTTACATAGATATGAATAAGAAAGGGTACCTCAAAAGCAATAGCGCTGAAGAATCCAAAGATAAACCAGAATTGCTACAAGATGGGAGGTATCATGAAAGAAAAAATCTTATCGAACAGCATACTTCAGAGAGAACACATCATCGCATCCACAAAGAAACAGGATTAAGTCCAACTCTCAATGATTCTCAGTTAGCAGAGGAAGTAATAGAAGGTTCTATTAGCCTGAAAGATGGAGGCTTAAAATCACGCAAGGATGGATTTCAAAGATCAGCTCGCACCCAAGAAGTTCTTACTTACCACAGTGCTAATGAACCCCAAACAATTGTAAAAAGTCAACAGAAATTTGTAGAAAAAGACAAAGGTTTTACTTACATTGGGCAAGTAGAATCGGATCATTTAAAAATGGGTTCTACAAAAGAAATGAAAAACTCCTTTGACGTCGAGGGCACAACCTTTTACAAACCTGGAGGCAATGTATATAGGTATTTGAATTTGGATTTATTACATGTATTTGATGTTAATTTATGCTGCATAATTGATTGAAATATAAGAAAGCAGTACCCCTGTAGTTTATTAAAATAAATATTCTGTAAAAAAAGAAATTATAATTGTATTCAATCCAATCCTAGATACAAAGATGATGGGACGAAAGAGTATCTGTCAAAGCAGGAATCAACCATGCCTATCGCTCTTTCCCCAAAGACAGTTGATAATAATCGTCTCCCCCAAAAGACAGTTGATAATAATCGCCAGCAATCTGAAGTAGGAGAAAAAAGTTTGGTTTATCTCAGACAAAGTGGATCAGAGATATTGGAAGTTCCCCATGGAACTGATGGAGATTTGGGTTTTCATTCTGAAAATGGCAATAAGATTGAGGGCACGACATTTTACAAATCCACAGGAACAGAATACAGGTAATACTAACCAAAATATTCGTATTCATATTTTATCGACTAGAGTATCCTGTAATTCAAAACCTTATTAATAAGTAGTTTAATATATGCAGTTTACTTAGTAAATTTTTTGTAACTAGATACAAAGGAGATCGAAGGAAGGAATATGTAACAATGCCAGATTCAGCATTTACAGTTACTTACCACCAAAAGACCGAAATATTGGAATCAGATCAGAATAAAGAGAAGGTGCCTTTCTACCATGATCGGCCCCCTGAAGATTTAACGTCTGGTCGCATTTACAGGTATTTTTGGCCAAAGCCTGAATGTTTTTTTTTCTTATTCGCCTGCAAAGACAGAAGTGATACACATTTGTGAAAAAGACAGGTTCCCTTAAAAAAAACTTCGTACTAAACAACATAAGTTTGTTTTTTTTTTTTGTTTTTTTTTTAAACATCCCATAAAGAATATTCAGCTGTGCCCAAGATCTTATTTTTACATTTCAAAATAAAAGTACATAGCAATGGCAGTGCATTTAAAGGATTTGTAAAGGACCTTTTTTACATATTGGAGTTGAGGTTTTTTTCCATCAGAGATGGAATAAAACTACTGGTATAACCATGACAATTTTTAATTTTTTTTTTACAGAAAACAAGACGAGTGGAGGACAGAAAGAACTTTTCAAGACGACGCACAGCCTCGGGTAAATAGAAAGTGGAAAGTGATCGAGAAGACTGAAGCATAATCCCCAGTCCTGTGACAATAACATAATAACAAATAATTACATTACTTTGCCCGTGCAACAGGGGAGTTGAAAAATGTATGAAATATAATACAAAATGGTAAAGTCAAATGTAATTTATAAAAATTATAAAGTTTAACATTTGTAAATTGTAATATGCTCCATCATTTCATAATCTATCAGTTAACCTTCGCATCAATTCATCCGTTTATAAGACTGTGAACTAATTGGATAAATAACATTTATATTTTAAATGTACACAATCGCGTTTTTGAATTCAGAAAGTAGAAATAGACAGTCCTTATTATATAATTATGTTTTTGAAGGGGCTGGCAGATTCCATTATACACATCAATAACAACACTAAAATCATATCATATAAGGGAAAGAAATGCAATTGTTATTTATAATTCAAATGATGACAGCAAAATGACATGATTTCAGAAAACATTTTTGACAACCGTGATTTATCGTACTATAGTATTGGCAAACTTTTATAATGTATTGTTAAATTTATAACTGCAAAAGTCAAACGAAGGTTGAAAATATATATAATATATATCCGAGGTTTTTCCGCATTTCTATATTTTGACACGTGATATCAAACGAACTTATGAAAAACTTATAAAAATGTATGAAAACTAGTGCTAATTGTAACGGGGACCGTTACAGATGTTCCCCAAACGCTCCCCAACTCCCTTTTGGTGCCATATTCCCTGTAAGCTTCAATATTTACATTAGCTGTGTTTTTCTAGTAAGCAAACTGTGAAATTGATTTGAAAACCATATTCGTGTATACTCACGCGTAGAAATTTACTTTAGGCATAAGAACTAAATGATTGATATTGATATATGAAAATGATCAGTCCACTTTATTTCATGAATAACAAACCTCTCTTATTTCCGAGTAGTCCTCTTCGCCTCTCAATTTCTACACACCTCATCAGATCCATACCCTTCTGACACATGGGAGTCTGTCCCTCTAAGCAGTCACAGTAATTGTCCACTTAAAAACTTGGTTCAGTTGTCTCACAATAGCCCCGGTATAACGATTCCTCCTCAGACACTCTAAGGTGTGAGTACATTTCATAACTTGTTGGGTATATATTTCCCAAATGATGAATGTTTTCATGGGTAATTTATGATGTTACAAATGATTTTATTAAACAGAGTTGATCTATTAGCAATAATGCCATTATTTACACATTCCTGATATAACGACATTTCTTATGTAATATATATGTCGTATTATCGGGACGACATTTACATGTACATTCTAACATTTTAAAAACAACATAGAATTCATAGCACTCAAATGAACCATCTTGAAAAAAACGACTTTTCTTATCAGCTTATATTACGTTTTTAAGAAAAAAAACTTTTTCATAAAATATTAATCTAAAAATAAAAAAAAATGGATATTACATATGTAAATGTTTTCTAGTTTTATATAGAATTTATTTCACGTGTTGGACAGGATATTTTGACATCTTCACGAGAGCGAAAAAAATTTTCTTCTATACAATAAATAATTTACAGTTTTTCACTGCTGAAGATGTTATAAATATATTCATCTAATCATAACATTTGTACCTCCATGATGATGAAAACTGATTTGGTTTAAGCCCTCCTTCAGTAAAAATGTTCCCATTTCTTTCCGTGAAATCGTTCGCCCTGTTACCATCAAACGTTCCACAAAGACCTGCAAAATTTTCAATTTGTTTTATTATAATATCAAACACACACACTTGTGATTTAACTTGAATTACCCTTTCATAATATATATTTAAAAACTAAATATTTTTATCGATATAATTTTGTTTGTGTATTTTGTGTTGTTGTGGTTTCGGGAATTACTTGGTTTGTCTGATCACTAACCCGCGGTATTATTATAATCAAATGTTGAGGCTACAACTTTTACGTTTAAGAATCTTCTGCCTAAAATTGGTCTACCATCCATCACAATCACTTTTGCTCCCGTTGGTAATATAATCTGTTCAAAATGTAAAGCTTTAAAAATACTAGTATGAGTTGGCAAGTGATTTGAGAAAATCAAAAGTCACATGATAGATTTTAATGCACTAATTTTATTTAAACGAACATGGAAATGTGTTTAATAAAGTATTTGATTTTTTTATTAAATTTTCTGACATGATAGTAATTATGTTTTAGATTTAAACAATTTTTAATATGCATATTTTCTTTTTCTTTTTATCGAAATCTCCGATGAAAAGTTGTGGTTTCTTTACAAACTATGCAGCAGACATACTTCATACGAATTTCCTCCAGCAATTCTTATGATGCCTGTCCCTGGTGTAAAATCTCCATTGAGGTACATTTTCAGATGATGTGGCGTGCGTCTGGACGATTGTCCCATAGAAGGCCCGCAGACATCTATAAGAATGACGTCATCTACAGATCGCACGACAACTGCACAGTTGCAGGCGGCTACATTGTTACATCGGCGGTAGTATGTTCGAACCTGATGATAACAATGAAATATTGAATATGTTGTTGTTACATCTAGATATTAGATAAAAATGTATGCGTGAATACTCAGTATGCAAGTAGTTGAATTAAACACAAGGCGAAAGATAATGAAGAAATATATTCCAAAAAGTCATAATATTGGTTTTAAACCTAAAATGGAAAAATTATTATCTTATGATTGTAAAATAAAGTAGATATTAATAACAGTGACCAATACAGTAAATACTTAAAAATTTTAATATTTAACGGGGAAATAAAAATGAGAACAGATGCCATAATTCTGGCATCCCCTACCAACCGTGAACCCTCTATAATAAAAACCAGGGGTACGTGTAATCCATCGTCAATGGATAACAGTATGTTACTATTTGATGAAAGTATAAGAAAAAGTAGACGTACAATAATAACAATAATAAGTACTTCCACAGCTAAAAATATACTGATCATCTTATAATTAAGAGAAATTGGAGTAGTCACTTTACAAGTAAATTAGCTGCTAGGGAAGGACTTAAAAATATAACTGTGTCATTTTGATTAAAAGTACCTCATAAGGCAAGGATTTATGTCTGTATAGAATAAACTCTCCTTCCAAATAGTTATCGTAATATCTAAAAAAAAATATGAAAATTTATTTCAAAATAAGAAACATGTTCATTTTCAATAAGAGAAAACTATCAAGTGACTACAAACCTTTATAAATAATAATAAATGTATGACTTTATGTACTTTATCCAAACTTTAGGTGTATACCTTCCGTCAAACGTAGTCATGTGTGGATCATTAATTGACGAACATACGGCGATTTTATCTCCATCCACAATCGTAACCTATGATATGTGCATAAAAAATTATAACGAGAAAAATTATTTCATTTTCCTGAAAATTTATTTATGGCACGCCAAATTCACAAAAATGAGCTAAACTTAGTTTCACAATTGATAAACTAGGTTTCTCGACTTTAAACAATAGTTAACAAACCGTAAACTAAAGTTAACGATTCGTTAAGTATAGTTTTCATTTGTAAAACTATATTTAACGGTTGTTAACTATAGTTTACGAATGTTAATCTAAGTTTATCTGTCTGTAATAAAACGTTAACAATAGATTTTGTTGTTAAACATATTTTCACGTCTGTAAACTATAATTTACGATCGTTAACTATAGTTAAGAGTTGTAAACCATATTTTACAAATCGTGAAACTGTATTTATCAGATAATCTATGTTTTGCAATTGCAAATGATTGTTTTCAGTGTTAAGTATAGTTTACGGTTGTGAAACATAGATAATCGCGTTAACTATGGTTTCAAGATGTAAAACATAGATTAACGTTGTTAACTATAGTTTACAGTCCGTAAACTATAGTTTACAACCGATAAACCTAGTTTATCGACTGTGAAACTATGTTTTACTCATTTTTGTGAATTTGGCGTGCAATATTTATTACCTTCACCGCTCAACTTCAAATATAAAATTCAAGTAATACTTTTTTAGTTTATATTTAAATACTATACCGGAACAGTAGATATGAGTTCCGTCTTGTTAGAATTGTTGAGGTAGATTCGGATATTCCTGCCTTGGTTTCGGTCCTTGAGACCATCTGATGCCGCTTTGACCGGAATCACTACCCCCGAGTCCCAATTGTCCATGGTAATCGGGTAAGAACATGGCTTCCTGTGAGATTCGAACACACCAAACACCGCTTGACTTACTGGGCATCGTGATCCGGGGCATTTTATATCCCATCCTGTGTACAATAGTTTTAAATGAACGTAAAGATATAATTTCATTTAGAGCTTTATAAAGTAGCATCTTTTTTGTTCAGATAAAAAATTTAAATTTTCACTTAGATTTAATGATGTCAAAGATGTTATGCTTAATACATTGGTACATGTTTCCTTGCTTTTCTTCAAATTTTCTTTTTAAAAACTAAACTAAAACACACTGTTGTTAACTAGCTCAGCAGATACAAATATTCCACAGTTGTTAAACCGGTTTTTCTGGTCACAGAACAGAATAGGCGGCACGGTGCTGGTCACATTCATATTAACAGGGCCCAATCCTTCATGTATGGTCATTGGATTCTCACTTACAACCTTTATCAAAATGTAAAACTAATCTCTAGCTTATTCTATACAACAAACGCTTATTCTTTACAATTAAAGATTTCAATACAACAAAGATAAATGTCCCTTGTAAGTAAAATATCTAAAATCTAAAAAAAAAATACCTGCATGATGCATTATGATTATTTTCTCAGTTTTCATAAAATCTGAGTTTACATTTTTTTCATGCCATAATTAGAAATACTTCAATTCAGATTTTTGTATTATAAAATTATACATACATGTGATTTAGTATATCTTGTTTGATAAAATTTCACAAATTTCATGAGGAAAGTGAAATAATTTGAATTTTGGTAGAAACAAATTCATTTTTTTTAATTTCTTATCATATTTAATTAATAATTGTAAATAAAATAGATTTATAAAACAATTTCATTTTATTTTCATTTCAAATAGTTACTTGACATACCTGTACTTATACTATATCTAATTAATTATTGTAAATAAAATAGATAAAACAATTTCATGTAAATAGTTACTTGACATACCTGTACTTTAGCGGTGAATGATTTACTACTTGTAGGTAATCCTTCTCTTGTACAGTTCCCCATCCAACAAAAGACCAGAATACATTGAATCTGAAAAACACTGGCTTATTTATACATATATTCAATAACATTTTTTTTCTAAGACTAAAATAACACAAAGAATTACATTTTACTATCTGAGGCGTGTTTGCAAAAATTAAATACCAGTTGCTTTGGTTTCAAACAAATAAATTGTTAATTTTATTCTTGCTTGTTTTCAGGAAAAAAAATTAAAGAAATATCACCATATTTTATTGTTACCTTGTCTCCATGGTACATCATGTGCATTTCATCACCTCGTAGGAAACTACTGTTCTGGTTTTGCATGGTCTCCTCTTTTATTGTCTTGTCGTTCAGACTCCAAAGCACCCTAACCTGAATGTCTGAGGGACTATATAGGAATGTGCACATAAACCCTATGTCTTGTACGGCCTCACCAACATACAATGTGAGGACATGTTGCATCAGCTGAACAGCATCTGAGTAAGAATAAATTTTATTAATCGATTTGAAAGCAGAGAAACTTGCTTTTGATGCCGATGGAATTCTCACGGCGTCACCCCACACTACACGAGCTTGAGAATGGAAGTGTAGGACAGCGCAAGAATTCATCGGCATCTAAAGCAAGTTTTTTGACTTTCCTAGATGGCCGAGCGACCTTTCTTGAACTTGTAGGATCAATTTCTGAGGTCGAGAGTTAAACCCAGGGTCGGGGCAGATGTGAGTTCCTTGTACTGAAGTTCTCTGTGCTTTATCTCGAGAATTATGATTATGAAAATGAAAAGTCTATCCTTGTTAATAAAGAACAATCGGAGACTTTCTTTGGTTTTAGGATATTTTGGGGAGAAGTGACCTAATTATTATTTTTTTTATTGAAAAAAGTTAATGATAATAAGTATAATTGAGTACATACTATTTTTTCCACACATGAACATGTATTGAGCAGAACATCTACCATCGTCCCATTTCTCCTCACTACCGATTTTCACTGCACAATCTGCATTATTTGCATTGTTCGGCTCACCTTTAATAGAAAACAATCAAATTCAAAGAACTGTACATTTGGTCCCCCTCTTTCGGTGTCTTAGTGGATGGGGTGCTATCATTTATGGAATATTGAGTCAAATATGAAAGCCCTATCATTGGTCATTCAAAAGTTATCACCAAAGTTATTTTTTTTTATTACATATAGGTCAAACATGAGGGTCAATTTCAGGGGGTCAACAATCATAGCATCCTCAAAAACAACTTGTCACAGATGATGCGCTTGTCAAAAATGAAAGCCCTATCTATTCTCAATCAAAAGTGATAAGGAAAAATACATGTGACATATTTGAAAAGTAGGACAAACTTCAAGGACAAGGTCACAGGGTCATAATTCATAGTATTTTTAGAAAGATCTTGCCACAGGTAATATTCTTGTGTATTATGAAAGCCCTGTCTTTCAGTCATGACCAATTTAAAGCATACTTCAAGGTCAAGGTCACGGGGTCAAAAACCACAGCATATTTTGAAAGGTCTTGTCGCAGGTAATATACCTTTGAAATATGAACACACTTTCTCTTCTCATTCAAAAGTTATGAACAAGGTTAAAGATATTTATGACCGACTGACAGACGGACAAACTGACAGACGAATGAGATTTAATGTACTCTCGCTTTTTCGAAAGCGGGGGACAAATTATGAATCAATTTCAAAAGCTCACACTAATAATCACAGTAATAGATAAATCCTTCATTTATCAAAAGAAAACTGAGAAATTTGATCTGGCAAAGAAGTTGAACATATCATCCTAAACTCTGCATTCAACTGATTTTTCTTTTTATTCATAATGTTGTTCATTATAATATCTTCGCAACATGTTTCATAATAGTAGACATAACATTTTTTTCTCTTAATAATTAAAATGAAAAAAGGCCTCCTATACCACTGAATATAATTTGAAAAGACTTTCACAGAATCTTTATTTCATTTTATTTCATTCTCCCTTTGTGCACATCCAATTTTACGAATTCGAATCTATAGGATAGATATTTACGGTTTCGTGGAAGTTTGCATTTGACAAAACTGACTTAAGGGAAACCAAAGATATCTTTCTGATGGAAATGTAAAATAGGTGCAATATGGCTCTACATAATATACATTATGTGAAAAAATTAAATTGCATTCATTGGTATAAAAGGAGTCAAGGATAAGTCATGGCTACCCCAAGTGTACAATGTAAAAAGCTGCCTCATCATGTTTTGCGTTCAAAAAAAAAGTAAAAAAAAAAATGCCTCCCTCCCTCATCATATTTCTTGAAAAAGTCCCGAGAACCAAGGAATTGACTTTGCATGGCCTTAAATACTGTATTTACCTGTTTGCCAGTTGGTATAATTCCATTTGGCGCTAATTCCTTCCACGCCCAGTTTCCTTCCCGTGGTCCGTCTGTGGCACCCAACCAAATAGCCACTCCCTCTGACAAACCTTCAAAAGTCTTAACATACCGGTATTTAACCTTGAAGTTATAACGTTTCCAAATACCCCCATATCTAACAAGACGGCGATTAACTTGTCCGTGCGGTTTGCCGCTGTTGCAGATTCACACCATCCAATTTTTTTAACTAAATTTCATAGATGAAAGATACATTTATCATAAAATAGGGAATAATTTTATGTCAGTCAACGGCATACAGAAAAATATTCATAAATTAGTACACTTTTATACCTTTTGGCACACTTCTCTAAAGAGTGAAATTGTAACTGAAAATTGTTTACCTGGGGCCTGTTTCACAAACATTTCCCAAGATATATCGTAAGACATAACTTAAGATATGCCTAAGTTATAACTTAGGAAGTTCTTAAGATTTGTCACAGCTGTTTCACGAAACAATCTTATCTTAAATTTTTCCTAAGTCATTTCTTAAGTTGTACCTTACTAATGACAGGTAATTCATTTCCTCCTCTAATTACACGGATCAAGGCAATACATGTAACTTCTCCCTCTATGGCAGCGAGGCTTAATCATTACTATTTATTTATTTATTAATTTATATATTTTCATATATTCTTGCAAAAACAAATACTTACATATTTTATAAGTATCTTTACGATTCATATTCTATATGATTAATCTATATATGTCGATGACTTTGTATTTATATAAATATATAATTTTTCACATATACATATATTAAATATACATACCCGGTATCTATGATATAATTTATCCGATCCAATGGGCCCCTGGCACCATTGGTGAGGATTAGCCGGGATTATCTTAGGATATATTATCCCAAGTTCTGTTGTAGTTGAAAAAAAATTTCCGCTCTATCTACTACTCTCAGTATGCTATGCAAGTCAGTATGGGTTATATTTTTAGCTTCAAAAATGGAGGGGCGAGGGGATTGGGGATAACCCCCACTTTCAAAGGACTTGGACAGTAGTATAAGCTGCTTGAACTAAGCATTCACAGTGTGAGACACACCCTTTCATGTCCTCTTCCTTTCCGGGCACACGATTTTTGTATTTTTTAAACATTTGTTCTACGTGTTTTACGTTTACTTTATTTTGCTCTTTTTAGGGTATCTACTTGTAAATGAAATTAAAAAACGATTGCTTCGTAGGGCATTTTAAAATGACTACCCCATGTTAGTTGTTCGTGCCGTGTTAAGCTTTCTCATATACATGATATATATAAGATAAGAATGCCATGACAGAAAACATCTCAAATTCGCAACTACAGATATGGAAATACTACTACCCCATGTTAGTTGTTCGTGTCGTGTTAAGCTTTCTCATATACATGATATATATAAGATAAGAATGCCATGCCAGAAAAAATCTCAAATTCGCAACTACAGATATGGAAATACTAAAAGAAGTTAAAAAAGGAAATCTATTTAAATCTCATGCATAGCTGCAAATTTTATTAAACAGAGAGGAAAACCGGTTATAATCTCATGGCCGTAGGAACTGGAGGAGCACGGGAGGGAGGTAATAATAATTTTACCGATGTATAGAATACCATAGACAACAAAACAGCGTTATGCTTGTGTCCCCTCAACAATAACACCCTAGAGGAGATAGATGCAACCATTCTTGGGAGAAACATCGATCAACAGTATATATATATCCAAGCTTGGTAGGGGGTTCATCAAGAATCATATACTTATAGAAAGCGAACAAGCGTTTCCATTTATTTAAAATATCATTTTTCAAATTCTAATCTAATGTCGAATAAAATACTAGCAATAATATATATACATGTGCATGTAGATAAAAGCATAATGTATACATGCATGTATAAATCATAATGGATCAAGTCATGTGCTTTTTATAATTACAAAGGCGTGCTCTTCAAACGATGGGGAATTATTTCAGCATGTGTACCATATATTTCGCCAGCTCCAGTTTTGTGAACGCACATTTTTATACATGTATACCTTGGACTAATTTTGACACATGTTTGCTAATTATTGAAATCCTAATAATTCCATGCAAAGTAAAGCAGTTTTAACCTGTAGAAAACACAATCATTCATATACTAGTAGTCCATTGGAATTTCTCTTACCAAAGACATCCTCTATCTACATAAAAAATATTGAATATGCAGTCGCAATATTTAATTTCTTCCTAAGTCATCAATTTACCTGTCCTAAAGTTACGACATAACTTAGGAATATCCTAAGATAAGACGAGGTTAGTGAAACGGATAAGTAATGAACTTAGGAAAAAGTTCTTTCCTAAGATAGAACTTAGTCCTAATTAGGCTTTGTGAAACGGGCCCCAGGCTACAAAGCCAGTTGCATGCAAGTATTTTATATTGCTTACCGAGATTTTTATTCATTCAACAGGTCGGAGAGAATACTCGAAAACGGGTATTATTCGTGAAATCGCGTATAATACTCAATAATAGGCATTTACAGATTTCGCGATCTCGAGACCGTACTCGCACACTGACTCTGACAGTTGTTTCAAAATTTTTAGGGGGCGTGACAAAATTTGATTTACTTTCAAACAAAAGAAACACTGTTTCCTAGATAAAACAACGTATTAAGTAGCATTTAAAGTCATATATCTGGCGTATTTTTCATAAGTTCGACTATCTAAAATCAAAATGATCTTTCTCTTTGTTTTGTTACTTTATATAAAGATAGGACTTTCCTGTAAATAACAAAATTTAAATTAATGGCGTTTCATAGAAATTCGAGGTTTAAAACAATAGTCGATTTATTTCCGACTCGGATAAAAATACCATTTCAAAAAAAGTTTAAAGTCAATTTATCCTACATGTATAGAAATATGGGGATGATATTTGGGTTCAAAACCGATGATTTTATTTTGAATTTAGATAGCAAATATTATCTTAATCTTTGTTTAATCTCGAGTTTTACTTTTTTAGTTCATATACGCCATACTTATTATATAGCTCTCTAACCCTTTTAAAAAAACTTTTTATACGGCCCCTTATGTATCGAAATACAGATTACAAGTCCGAGCTCGTGGCCCTCTTAGCTGGAAATGTCTATTAGGGTATCGTTGAATCCGCGAAATCGGGTATAGGAGCTGTAATCACCTAATAAATCTTAAACGATGGGATGGCGCACGTTGCCGAGTTAACTTTCATCTAGATACACATGTTTTCTAAAGGTATCACTACCCAAGTAAGAATTTGGGCTTCAAGATTAATGCGCTCGCGACAACAAATATCCGTGGAGCTCAGTACATTTCATGATCTGCACACAAAAAGGCGTTCGATTTGCTTTATATTTTTCCTTATGTTGAAAGTATATGCATCTTCCTAATGTTCATTCCCAACACAACAGAATTGTAAAGTATCAGAACTCGGGAATTTATAATAATTCCACATCAACACGACAAACATGAACAATTTGTAAATAAATCAAATTATACGGAAACACATTTCACACACCA
>PRKT01000013.1:3827970-3912827 GCA_003671525.1 Saccostrea glomerata
AACTTATTTGAAAACCGTATGAATTAGGTTTAATAAACATAAATCCACAAGATACTGATGTACAAGTAACAGTTACTGGCATAATGCGCCGTTGCTTTATTCTTTAGTTTTTATAGAAAGTTGCACGGAATACCCGATTTCGCGGATTCAACGATACCCTAATATCGAGTATTATACGCGATTTCACGGATAATACCCGATTTCGAGTATTCTCTCCGACCTGTTCAAGATCTTGAAAAGAACGTGGGCGCTTTTGATGGGCATTCGGCAGGAATCTAGGCGTACTTGAAAAGTGAAAATTTTATCGACATATCACATGAAATTTTAACATTTTTTTCATTTATCGGGTTCCTGTGCAACAGGAAAGGAAAATATTTTCCTGAAATTGAACTCGGATTAGCTAAAAAATAACTTGAAAATTGGCCAGATCAGACATTTGGTACATTTGGTACATTTGGACCAAGAAGGTACATTTTTAGACACGTTTTTCTAAAATTTTTCTATCTCTGGGTCTTCTCTCCATGATTTTGAAACGTTATTCGTGTGTATTTGAATTCAAAGAAACGAATACACTTTTTTAAAAAATGGAGAGAAGACCCAGAGACCACGAAAAATAAACTTTTCCCAAAAAAATCCAAATGTGTGAATGTGGTGCTTCTTTGTCCTTTTAAAATTGTCCGTATAAATGTAGCTGTGATAGCTCAGTAAGTTGTGTTGCCTGCTCACTGCACTAGAAGCGAAAAGATTTTGGTTCGAGCCTGGCATGGGGCGTTAATTTTTTTTTCATGCAAACAACCATTTATTTTGTCAGTTTTATTTTATGTTCTTATGTATTAAAATTTTGAATTAGATAAATTTTGGTTCAGTTTGGTTCTCGAGCGAAATCAATTCAGAATCTAATCTTCTATTCTATAATGTACATGCATCTATGCATTAAATATTTTAGGTGTTTATTTTTGGTGAAACATTAATATGTTACCCCCAGAAAAAACGGACGTAAATGTTACAATTTCACACGGTCTTTCAAACTAAATGAAAAAAAACCTATGGACGTGCTTGAAAAATCTGACCAGCTATGTTCAGCCATCCAAATCATGGACATTTAAACCATAAATGTTTCGTACAAATGATTCCTGCAGATTACTCGCCAAATGCGCCCATCTTCTTTGCACTGTTACATAATAAATGTGAAATATAATTTTTCTCTTACAATTCTCAAACAGCTTTATAGACAGATTATCAGCTATACAGTGTACAGCGTTTTTTATCGTCCGATAGCGACAGTGATCTCGTATTTTACTCATTATAATAATATGACCAGCCGTAGGTTTCCGAGGATGAAAGGTGTTATGAAGTAAGAAAAATAAAACGTTGATATTTATGAAATGTGTTTTACCATGCACAAACATCATCTCCGATGGAGTCTCAATGTTGACCAATGAGGCCGAGTTTTGCTGACAGGTTTCCATGGCATTAGACCACTTCATCTGTGTTTTGAATAACTTGTAACAATGTCCATCGTTGTACGTCCAGGTGGAATCACACAGGGATAGTCCAGCTTTCATCAGCAACAAGAAATAAGACGGTACAAAAAATATAAAAATAACTTTTTTAGATTCTTCAAAGTGTCATAAAGAATGAATAAACCTGAAAATTCTTACCCCTCTGTTCACATATGTACGGCATAGGAGGGGCTCCTGAACATACGTAATCATTCCATAAATCAGCATTCCAAAAATGGAGACAGTCTTCGTTACCCCTATAGTCATCTGGTTGTCCTGAATAACATAAGAATTAAAAAATATTTCTAACAATATAACTTGTAATGTCCTTCATTCAAAATTTAATTTTCAACATGCATGTAAATATTGTATTATTTTTCGTTTCGCCAGTTTTGCATGTCAGGCACATGGGGATCACTTACTTATATAACTTTTGAAACATACCGTATAAGTAGAATTTTTAGAGAGGATTTAATTTTGGCATTATTAGCGAGGGTGCAGACATCGCTAAAATTGAATATCGCTAAAAATTAATTGCGTATTATTTGTAATAGCTTCTTTAGTTAGCATTTTAAAATCGCTAAAATTACTTCTCGCTAAAAATAAAATACCAGATTTTAGGTAGAAATCGCTAAATTTGCGTCTCCCTAAAATTTCCACTTATACGGTATGAGATAGAGACTTCATATTTCGTATGCATACTTCACTAATTAATTTCTTTCAAATAACATCAAGGTAAGTGACCTTGTGACCTTGACTGTGACCTATATGCTAAATATAGCTTTTTCGAACTTTGTTACTCCGGGTGCATAGAGTTTCACAAAGACATCTCGTTTTTAATTTTTTGTCGTAGATTTCAAGCAGAATGTATGGAAAATAAATGAATTTGTTTTGCGTTTATGTTTCTTCAGTAGAATTTTGCTAGCATCATTTGACTTACTTGGTTCCCAGTGTGTATACCAACAGGACTGATCACTGCTGTACCAAAGCCAATGACCCTCCACTGATGCATCAGATGCTCCTAACCCAGCCTGAAGTCCCTTAGACAGCTCTGAAATATCAGTGTTAAATCTAAAATTAGAGCTTGAAAATAACACGTTATTTCGCTGTCAATTCTTCTCGGTGTCTAATAAGGGAATTGGCATTTTATTTATCAGCAAGTTTCAATTCCTTGTGATTAGAGGACTATGAAATAATTTTCCCTTACCGTACACAAATACTTGTTCGTCGTTTGATGCAATGTCCACCAGGCTACTGTCTTCAGCCTGACATGCCTTTAAAGCATCCATCCATGTTTTTGTAGACTCGTACAGTTTGTAACAACTCTCACCAAAGTTAGACCATCCAGGTTTGCAAGTCATTGCACACACTCTGACCTCTGTTAACATAATTTTTTTAAAAATGGAAATGTAAAACGCACTGTAAAATTAATGTATAAATTGGTCTTAAAATATATTATTTGATGCGATTTCAGTGTCCTGACCTGAATTGGTAATGTTGAAAAAAAATGAGTGTACGAAGAAAGCTAACAGTGTCCATTGAAGTAATTCAAATTCTGAGCAGACCAAACAATCAACTTTAAAAAAGGAGATGTAGGACCAGGTACTAATTAGGAGTCAACATCATCTGTCGACCGGTTATACCCGCCCTGTACATGTACATGTACTCCTTGTCATTATGAGGGAAACCAAAATTCTGAAGACATTTCAGTGTAAAAATGGCCTAGCAATTCCATTGAAAAACGTTAGCCTACATTGGAATAAACGATCCATTGTATTTGTTAACAAGGTCATTGTATCTACCAAAGGTTCGACTTCAACAAAATGTTGACTTCAAACGAGTGGAATCTGGAAATCCGAAGAGAGGCGTGACCTTGGAAGCAGGATGGGCCTTCTATGTACTAAGTGTCTATATGTATTTAGTCGGTGCAATCTGAATGAGGAGGTAGATACCAAATACCCGGGTACGAAAGCTACCACTGATAACTATGGGCTTCAAGTTGGCCTCAGTCAAACCCATATAGGCAATGATGGGATGATGCAAATTCTTCTTTCTACCAACACTCCCCCTCCTACGCGAAACAGGAAACAGGAAATTTTTATAATCTGTTTTCTTTTAAAAACATGTCCTGTGAAAAGTGTGTTTCCAGACCTTTCTGAAAGACTTTCATGATTTTCAACAGGAAAGGGTGGTTAAAGACAGGGGGTTAAAAAACAATTTATCTTATCATAATTTACGGGGAAATTAGAGCTCACTAGTGACCGATACGCTGGTAAAAAAAATAATAATATCATCTACATGTAAACTGACAAATCTTTGTTTGTCTTGTATGGCTATTGTTATTAATGCGGACAAGAGGATCTTACCACCAGCAACTGACCAATCCTTGAAGGAATAGCAACGTTTACGCCAAATACATGTTTTTAGATTTTACTTCGAAGACTAGATTCAGGTAAATCTATGATCATGTCAATGGGGTGCAAAATTTTTACATGTATACCCCTCGCTTGAAAAGTGGGGCGTGGGGTAATATAGTCCTCGGGATGTCCGTCTGATCGTCTGTTAGGCTTTCAGGTACCCGTGTCTTAGCCACAACTCCCCTATTATCACTGAATTACTTAATTAATACTTTCACAGGATCTTTGTTACATAGTGTCATTGTGCACCTCCTATTTTTCTTTTTTGATCCGTCACATATTTTGGGTTTCGCATAGCAAAACTTTGGGATTGCCATTCTTCCTATAATATTGAAGGGTACCGATCTCTTATTCGCAACTCCTCTCATACCACTGAATAAAATTTAATTATACTTTCACAGATTCCGTTTTACATAATGCTATTGCGCACCTTCTATTTTACATTTTGATCTGACATATATTGCGGGTCTCCAAGAGGAAAACTTGGACTTTACCATCGTAATCGTTTGGGAGGAGGGGTGATCATCTAGCGAGCTCATAGTGCCTCTGGTTTTTATCGTTTCTACCAAACCATCATTGACCAAACACTGTTTACAGTATACATGTATTTATAAGTTGCACATTTTTTCCTTTCATTTTGGTGCCATCATTAAATCGTATTCTTAAATCTGAAAAGAATTTCAGATCAGATCTCAATTTTAATTTAATTTCTTTTTTAGATTAGGTAATAATAAATATTTCTGCAGATTTTTTTATTGTGTTAAATCATATGCTTTACAACCCATTTCCTTTTCTGAAATCTGTTTCTTGAAAATTGAGGCAAAATTGCTTTATTGTAATAACTGATATATTTTGTTTTGTTTATTATACAGCTGACATCACAATATGCCGGTGTATAGTTCAATTTTTCATTTTCAATATTTTTTTATGGGTTCCAGTTTATTTTATTTCTTTCAACGATTTTGCAAGAACCCCTCTTCAATTTTAAACGGTATTTTTGCATAGATAATTCATTCGACAACTGCTGGCCAATATTATGGTACATTTTGAAACAGAAATGATTTTAGTTACACAGTAATATTGATTGTCATATCAAATAATGATTTTCAATACCCTTTAATAGGCTTCCCGGGATATTACCGGAAAATCTGGCACATTTTTTAAAAAGTAATTTATCATACATATCATGTTCACGTTCCTAGAAAATATAATTATTTCTAAACAACAAATGTACCTTTCAAATTCTCTTTTAAAATGTTTTAAAGTAAATAAAAATGATGAAGAGAATTGTGTAACATGTTTACCTTCAAATTGAATAAGCCCCATCAACAAAGACACTATCATCCATACTATAAGACTGTATAAATATTGGTGAGTTTTCATGTTGAAAGTTCAATCGTTACTTAAGAAAATTACAGCTTCCATTTTATCGCTCCCAGAGATGAGACGAAATGTAAAAATGGAGTAGTACTTGAAATGAATAATTGAGACTGTCAATTAATGTCACGCCACTCCCCTTTTCATTGTAAATTAAATATTATTCATTTGACGTTTAAATAACTTTTTTTCAAATAGCCTGTTAAAATATTTTAAAGCTAAATATTGAATACTGAGTTATGCATTTATTTGAACATATGCAGCTATGAATTTATGAGGTTTTTCGGAGATAATAAAATAATTTTCCTCATATTTTGTCTGTCAATTTTGCTTCATCCCCTTTGACGTTCGTTGAAAAAAAGTTTTTGTTGATTTTCAGTTAGCTATAAAAATCTCCGTATGGAAGCTTTTACAATAAACAGACCAAAACGCTTAAGAAATGTCAAAGCCTTTCTCTAATGTGTTTCCATTGTTCGGGGTAATTGACACAGTGTGCTGCATATATTTGCTAGTTTACAAACAAACAGATTAGTCAAGTCAAAAATTTTATCCCGAAAAGAACATTTTAGGAAGCATTGGCGTGAAATATTATTTTTTACATACTGAAATTGTTTGAGGTTTTAACCAATTTAAATTAAATCTTACTTAATTAAAATTGTTGAATTAAACATTCTACAAATGCATTATACAGAGATTTAATAGTATATTGAAATGTTTAAATCTTATTAAGTTATGCAAATATCTTTGCATTTATAAGCAAACGTTCATGTTCGAAGGGGTATTACTGAAAAGTAGAAGAAAATACGTGTACACAATAACATGTATATCCAAACTAGATAAAACATAAAAAAAAAGATTCTTTAAATTTATGGGGGCCAATTTTCAAAGTAACTGTAATTCAAATTCAAGTATTTGCGGTAATTTAATAAACTAGAAAATAATATGAAATGACTAAAATTTCTAAGGTGAACCACTAACATCATTATGTGTTGCATTTAGACAAGGACAATGACATAGAAACATGAATTAAATTGTTATGAAACATGCTTTAAAAACAGCGTACACATGGACTAAGGAAATCAGATGTCAGGAAATGGGAGAAAGTGCAACACAGTGACTTTTTAATTCACAACTGGGTTAATATTTGATTCTCGTGTACAGAGATAGTAAATTGTCTGTAGTTTATTCATAAATAGAAATATTATCGTAAAGCACTCGGGAATACTAGCTGAGTAGAGACCACTCTTTCAGTTGAACAAATATCAGGTGGGTGGTATTCAATTTCAAATAAAGATATTGTTTTTATCGTAAAAAGAACATGAAACGACTATGCATATCTTTCTTTAAGTTAGATTATGTAGCCAAAATAATCTTCTTTATAAATAGAACCTTTACAATCAAGTAATATTCAGTTTCTTTATTTTTACGAATGTTTTATGTATAGACAGTTAAGGAACTCGAGTAACGAAAATTTTCATGTATAGATTTGTGATACTGGTATTTCAGTGAATGAGTCAAGGGTCAAACATTGACCTGTGTGTAAGACAAATCCAGATAAAAGTTATATAGGAATAACATAAAGAAACTTAAATCACCCATAGTTACTTCAACAATTTAATAAAATGTTTAATGATTAATCTCTAGATGACATAACGATGCAGTACATGCCTTAGATAGGTGAAATTTTCTCTGGCATAATGTGCATAAAAGTACTAAACAATGTAATGTATATATTTCCTGTACATGTTATATAATCAATACAATTGTAAGAATTATGTGCTCCTTTTTATTTCTTTCTTTAATTTTTGCATATACATGTATCTCAATCATTTATACACCATCTTGTCATTCTAGGCAGTTAAATGTGACCAAAGAAAATGTGTATATTATCTCAAAAATATTCACTTTGAAGAAAAACTAATATCAGCTACTTTAAAAATTAATTTTCTCATTGACTCTTTAACTATAAATACTTTTATAAACTGTAAACGTTTTGACTTTATACCACACATAATTTTGGAGCTATTGTAAAAATAATTTTAAGACATGTTGACCTTTGACGAAACCTTAATCATCTTAATCATTTTTTTTCTATCATTATGCAGTTTACGAGATCGATCCTCTTTCTATTTAATACAACATAGGTTAAAATAAGCTTCATTCCTTATAATAATCTAATTTCGATGTAGTCAATAAGATATTATTTCCTCTAAAATGGCTTCAAATTGAGCATATTTTTTAAAGTAACATACCAAGAGGAATAATACGTTTTTTGACATGACTCATTGTGACGTAGGCAACTTATGTTATACTATATAATATAAATCTTTCATCCAATCAAATGTCATGTTACATCTAGAATTAAATTATTTAACAATATATTTTAATTAATTTTTTTATAGAAAAATTCGAACACGCACATATTCTTGTCGACAGGATAGATTATTTTATTTGTATGGACGGTTCACTTTCACTATTCAGAATATTCACTCCAAAGGCAAAAAAAAGATAATTAAACAATTCATAGATATCTTTTATGAATCGATCTTTATTATTTCATGCATCCCAATGGAATTCTCTGCTCTAGAGTCGCGAAGTAATGAGTTGATCCTTACGTCACGGGTTCGAATCCCACTGTGGGAAGTGGAGACAGGTCCATCAGATGAGACCGTATAAACCGAGGTCCCGTGTCGCAGTACGCGCTGGCACGAAAAAGACCCCTCCCTGACTAATGGCTGTAAGTGCCGAGTATAAGACAAAATTTGCAGCTCTCCACCGGCAAGTGATGGCGTATTCATATGAGTTAAAAATTCTCGAGAGGGACTTAACGATCAATCTCAGTGGAATTTAATGTTCTTTAAAGTCTAAGAAAGTGTATTTGAAAAAGTTGATGTTTGTTAACACTGGTTATTTTAAAAATCAAAACATATTGAAAGAAATCTAATTACTTAAATCAAGCCTTTGATATCAATGGTTATTAGCATGATATGAACTAAGAAGTTATTTTTGATGTTTTGCAGTAATAAAAAATGCCTTAAACACTATGCATTATAAAATAATTGAAGAAATGGAGGAAAGTACTGTATCGATAAATATTAAAATCCTGCTCTTTTCTTCAAATGTCTGGATAATAATAGTGTTTTATTCAAAATATAAATTTGTTAATCAATATTCAAGAAGAATACATTTAAGTAGGTGTTTTTATTAGCATTGCTTGAAAATATTTACTCATTTCCCCTATATAATGTGATTTACTGTAATGAGGAAGGTTTAAGAATTTCCGTGGGTAAATACACATTACTTTGAGAAATGAGAGACATCTTTGTGCATGTTGTGAGTGTTTTCAATTATTCAGTACATGGTTTTCAGAACCTGGGGATTGGACTGCCTAAAAGTCTTCTTGCTCATTAAAATTGATTCTGTGTAGAAATTTTTAAACAAAGTTTCTATCTACTCCAAAGTTTCATCGCCCATTGTGGCCCCATCCTGTCCCTGGAAGTACGTGATTAGGATTTGAACCTGCACTTTATAATGAAGTTCAACATAAGTTAAAACTTTTCTGGCCAATTACTTCATGAGATGGAATTTTATTTAGTATTTTTCCTACATATTTCCTTTTTCCTTCCTCAAAAAATTGACCTTGGCGTCCAATTATTAGCTCATCCGAAGGCTCAAGTGAAATTCAAATGAAAGGTAATGCCCTCTTCCAAGGGCAGATAATAAAAAATAAGTGAAACATTTATGGCATCATTTAAAAATCTTGTTCTCAAGAACCACTTGGCCAGGAATATATAGGGAAAATCTTTTTAAAATCTTCTCAAGAACCACTGTGCTGAGAATAATGAAACTCATGTGGAATCATCTTTAGATGGTGTAAATTCAAGTTTCTTCAAATCATGACCCCCAGGGGTAGGGTGGGGCCACAATGGCCGATCAAAGAAGTCGATTTATTTCCGACTCGGATAAAAATACCATTTCAAAAAAGTTTAAAGTCAATTTATCTTACATGTATAGAAATATGGGGATGATATTTGGGTTGAAAATCGATGATTTTATTCTGAATTTAGATAGCAAATATTATCTTATACTTTGTTTAATCTCGAGTTTTACTTTTTTAGTTCAGATACGCCATACTTAGTATATAGCTTTCTAACCCTTTTAAAAAACCTTTTTATACGGCCCCTTATGTATCGAAATACAGAGTACGAGTCCGAGCTCATGGCGGTCTTAGCTGGAAATGTCTATTTATCATGTACATGACCGACATTTTTCAATTTAATTGTTAAGTCTTAATTTTCACATCACATTGTCGACAGATTTTTTTCCGTTATTGCTCAGTCATGACAAGGTGCACACGGCGTATGTGACCGGTTGGCAGGGGACGCTCACTCCTCCATGTCACCTGATCCCATTCTGATGTTTTGGAGGTCCGTGTATTCTCTGCTGTTATTTTGTATTGTGTTATGGACTTTTGAGCTTGAATACTGTTCGTTATCACACATTTTTTTTTATTTCAAGAAATTCTATTGTAATGTATATTACTTGAATTATACATATAGTGTTGTTGGACATTTTCGGTTGGGTGTACATTTACAAGATAGCGAATGTGCATCTACAGTATGGAGCGCAATATGCACTAAAATATTGGGTAGTATTTAAAACTACTTTTTATACCTAGAATCGAATGTCGTCAAACGTTACCAAGGGCCCTTTTTAACTTTTAAAACATTTTATGAATAAAGTTTCCAAACCTCCAAAATGTGCATTAATACAATGAAGGGTGGAAGGAGGATTTAAAGTGGGAAAGGCGAGCTGCTAAAGGGGGTGGTGCTCCTTGAGAATCCCGATGAAGCTTCTGAAAGCTTTTGAGTGTTAAAATTTTAGTTAGTCAAAAATGAAGTCATCTGAAAGGACACTTTTTAATATTTCTTGTCGTCATAATTGGAAAAATTATTATAAATAGAATTATATTTTCAGAATCGATATTATGAGCTGCAGTGCAGACATTTGTGTTTGTTTGGGTGTAGTTGAAGGACTAAAAAATGCTTTAATGCATTTTTTATAAGAAACTCACGCAAAAGGATATTTACTAAAAATTCCTAAAAACTCGACTTTCATCTTCAAAACTTTAATCATTATAAAAATTAAAATATTCTAAACCTTCCTTTATTTTCTGGTAGATACGAGTTTTTACATTCATTCCCGAGAAGGGTCTACATTTAAGAAAATAATATTCTTCTTTAATATGAAGTCAATACGTTTAGTCAAATATTGATTTGGCAAAATTACTTCACAACATGAGTCACTTGTCACATGTAGATGTACGTATTATATACTTTTGTCTTCTTTAAAAAATATAAAAATTATAATGATAAGAAAAGTACATACTAGTTGGGTCAATAATACCTTGATGTTATTTGAAAGAAATTAATTAGTGAAGTATGCATACGAAATATGAAGTCTCTATCTCATACCGTATAAGTGGAAATTTTAGGGAGACGCAAATTTAGCGATTTCTACCTAAAATCTGGTATTTTATTTTTAGCGAGAAGTAATTTTAGCGATTTTAAAATGCTAACTAAAGAAGCTATTACAAATAATACGCAATTAATTTTTAGCGATATTCAATTTTAGCGATGTCTGCACCCTCGCTAATAATGCCAAAATTAAATCCTCTCTAAAAATTCTACTTATACGGTATGTTTCAAAAGTTATATAAGTAAGTGATCCCCATGTGCCTGACATGCAAAACTGGCGAAACGAAAAATAATACAATATTTACATGCATGTTGAAAATTAAATTTTGAATGAAGGACATTACAAGTTATATTGTTAGAAATATTTTTTAATTCTTATGTTATTCAGGACAACCAGATGACTATAGGGGTAACGAAGACTGTCTCCATTTTTGGAATGCTGATTTATGGAATGATTACGTATGTTCAGGAGCCCCTCCTATGCCGTACATATGTGAACAGAGGGGTAAGAATTTTCAGGTTTATTCATTCTTTATGACACTTTGAAGAATCTAAAAAAGTTATTTTTATATTTTTTGTTCCGTCTTATTTCTTGTTGATGATGAAAGCTGGACTATCCCTGTGTGATTCCACCTGGACGTACAACGATGGACATTGTTACTTTATGACACTTTGAAGAATCTAAAAAAGTTATTTTTATATTTTTTGTACCGTCTTATTTCTTGTTGCTGATGAAAGCTGGACTATCCCTGTGTGATTCCACCTGGACGTACAACGATGGACATTGTTACAAGTTATTCAAAACACAGATGAAGTGGTCTAATGCCATGGAAACCTGTCAGCAAAACTCGGCCTCATTGGTCAACATTGAGACTCCATCGGAGATGATGTTTGTGCATGGTAAAACACATTTCATAAATATCAACGTTTTATTTTTCTTACTTCATAACACCTTTCATCCTCGGAAACCTACGGCTGGTCATATTATTATAATGAGTAAAATACGAGATCACTGTCGCTATCGGACGATAAAAAACGCTGTACACTGTATAGCTGATAATCTGTCTATAAAGCTGTTTGAGAATTGTAAGAGAAAAATTATATTTCACATTTATTATGTAACAGTGCAAAGAAGATGGGCGCATTTGGCGAGTAATCTGCAGGAATCATTTGTACGAAACATTTATGGTTTAAATGTCCATGATTTGGATGGCTGAACATAGCTGGTCAGATTTTTCAAGCACGTCCATAGGTTTTTTTTCATTTAGTTTGAAAGACCGTGTGAAATTGTAACATTTACGTCCGTTTTTTCTGGGGGTAACATATTAATGTTTCACCAAAAATAAACACCTAAAATATTTAATGCATAGATGCATGTACATTATAGAATAGAAGATTAGATTCTGAATTGATTTCGCTCGAGAACCAAACTGAACCAAAATTTATCTAATTCAAAATTTTAATACATAAGAACATAAAATAAAACTGACAAAATAAATGGTTGTTTGCATGAAAAAAAAATTAACGCCCCATGCCAGGCTCGAACCAAAATCTTTTCGCTTCTAGTGCAGTGAGCAGGCAACACAACTTACTGAGCTATCACAGCTACATTTATACGGACAATTTTAAAAGGACAAAGAAGCACCACATTCACACATTTGGATTTTTTTGGGAAAAGTTTATTTTTCGTGGTCTCTGGGTCTTCTCTCCATTTTTTAAAAAAGTGTATTCGTTTCTTTGAATTCAAATACACACGAATAACGTTTCAAAATCATGGAGAGAAGACCCAGAGATAGAAAAATTTTAGAAAAACGTGTCTAAAAATGTACCTTCTTGGTCCAAATGTACCAAATGTACCAAATGTCTGATCTGGCCAATTTTCAAGTTATTTTTTAGCTAATCCGAGTTCAATTTCAGGAAAATATTTTCCTTTCCTGTTGCACAGGAACCCGATAAATGAAAAAAATGTTAAAATTTCATGTGATATGTCGATAAAATTTTCACTTTTCAAGTACGCCTAGATTCCTGCCGAATGCCCATCAAAAGCGCCCACGTTCTTTTCAAGATCTTGAACAGGTCGGAGAGAATACTCGAAATCGGGTATTATCCGTGAAATCGCGTATAATACTCGATATTAGGGTATCGTTGAATCCGCGAAATCGGGTATTCCACGGCCCTCGTACTTGGTACAAATTAATTAGGTTACCAATATAAATGTAAATCTATAAGAAATATTTATAATTTCTTTAAAAAATGTATGTTTGTGTTATTCATCCTTACATATCAGTAATAACAAGGCGTTAAAACTAGGAATCAAACTGATTTAATACTTACTTGTATTTCAATGATGATGATGTTTTACAGTAAATGAGGACCAACTTCCAGAAGAAGCGAGAGCTGTAGCTTTGGAGTAAGACTATATAATATATGCATGCTATGTTTTCAGTTAGTGGAATACTATTTTATGAACAAAGTATCATAAGTTACTTTTCATTTCATTTTATATTTATATTGTTATTTATCACGTACTGCCAACGAGAATGCACTTTATTTCTTATATAATCACTTAATGCCAATCAGAGTGCACTTTACTACTTATATCATTCAGGTATTGCCAATCAGAATGCACTTTACAACTAATATCATTCACTTATAGCCAATCAGAATGCACTTTACATCTATCATTTTTCACACCACTTATCGCACTTTTCAACCTACCCCGGTATATCATTTTTATAACTGATTACCAATCAGAATCCCCTTTACAACCTATATCATTATTTATCATTTATAACCAATCAGAATTCACTTTACCAATTTTATAAATTTACAGGAAGAGGGGATACGTCTTCAGTGGAAGAGGCGGGCCGTTTTATTACTGAGAGTAACCGGAGGACATCTGGATCGACAAGGAACAGACACTTTTTTTTGGAAATCAAGCTTTGATGTATTTGTATGTCTGTTACTACATGAATAAAAATTAATTTTCTCAAGTTTAACAACTGAGTTTTTTTTTCCAGTTCATATGTTACGACCCAACATTCCAAACATGAATGACATTAATTAAATTTGTATTGGCTCACTCTAAGAAGAAAATACGTTAGAGACTACAGTATTATACAGCGTTTTTATTAGTACAAGTATTGTGTAAAACAATGACTACACGATCATAGTTCTTCACTGAATTTTTGCTGTTACAAAATGTCAATTAAGAACATCAATGGTGTTTAATCCAGATATATTGAATCTAATAAAAGTTCTTGGTTGAAGATTTATGGCAAATCAAAACATCAAAGTGACAAAGTATAAAATACAGATGACTACAATTACTAATAACTGACTTATAAATTACTATTGTATACTATTGTAAACTGAGGTAAACTTGAAATAATTCATAGCACATTTTATTGGGGTATATTGACATGCAATCTGCCTCATACCAAACATCTATTGATACAGAATTATAATCCAAATTAAAGCTAATTTCTTTGTATTATTCATTTCATTACTATTCATTTGAAATTTCAAACGTACATTCTGCAATTTTCAAAAGGTTCGAGTCTAAATGTCTGTCTATGTGTCGTCTATATCTTGTGTGTAATTGTAATATTTCGGGTTTTTGACATCTTTATTTCAACATTAATAAATATAATATTGAACCTGAACCAGATTGTCATTTCTGATGTTTTAACACTGGCTACATATCTTTAGATCTATATGTGTATGTTTATATCTTTAGATCTATGTGTGTATGTTTATATCTTTAGATCTATATGTGTGTGTGTTTATATCTTTATATCTATATGTGTATGTTTATATCTTTAGGTCTATATGTGTATGTTTATATCTTTAGATATATATATGTATGTTTATATCTTTACATCTATATGTGTATGCTTATATCTTCAGATCTATATGTGTATGTTTATATCTTTAGATCTATATGTGTATGTTTATATCTTTAGATCTATATGCAGCTGTGTATGTCCTTCTCGGAGGCTTGGTGGCGTAGACGTGTTACTGCTCATGCTTATAGAAAGAAATCTGTGGCCATGCGCCGGAATCCGCTGGGTAAATATCATTGGAAAACATCTCTCTCCTCTTGTGCTCTATCCTTCTTTCCCTAGATTATAAAGATGAGTGGAATATAGCTTTTCAAATTTTAAAATTTGACATTTAATTTTAACACAATATGTTGTCCAGTCTGTTAAGCTATGTAAACTATTCCAATAAGATAGAATTCCACTAAAATTAGCAGATACAAATTTTACAAATTTTACATTGATAAATTAAGAATAACTTTTTTATTAGCACACAAAAGGCAGTCTTATACTAAGAGAGTTCATGTATATATATTGAAACAAGATACATACAATTGAGGCATCTACTTACATTTAAACATGATGTTTATATTCATCTCTTTTTCTTTTCTGGATAGATTGTGAATAGGACGTAATGCCAAGGCGTCTTCGTAACAAAGCGATCATAAATCATTTTAAAAATCAAGTCAAAATATGTTGTACATCAATGTTGTTCAAGTCAAGCAGATTAAAATTAAAATAATTTTCAATATCGATTAACAAATGAGATATTATTCACAAATTTGATATTAATTCGGTAATTGATAATCATTTAATAGATGATTGAAATTTTGGCTTAAGTCTAAGTCTGTGTCATGATCTTGGGGCAAGTTGTCTTCGTAACTATGCATTAAAATATGGAAACTAAATTATCTAGAATTAATGTGCGTGTTTTTCAATTCTAAAGATATTTTACAGTGAATGAATCAACACTATGCTGTGGATATCAATCAATCTCCAGTCTTTCATCTTTCAATTTTTTATTCCGTCTTAGAATCAAATCAAATAATATAATTCCTTAGGACTTGGAAACAAATTGATTTAGTTTTTGTTTGTATACCAATGATAAGGAAAGAAATAGAAAAAAACCAAGAGTACTTAACATAAACAAAAATTTTATGCACAGATTGATATATATTTTATGATTGATTTTGATTTGAAATGACATTAAAAAAATCATAGAAATATAAAGAAATCACTCGTTTTCCTTGGTGCCTAGATACAAGAATTTGCTGATTTTTATATAATTCCATACAACATTCTACACATATTTTTTGATTTATTAAAAAATCTTATAAAATTATCCCACTATACGAGGGCCGTTAAAAAATTACGCGGAATTGTTGCACAGAAAAATGTTTGACGACACAATCGGACTAAATGTCACACATACTTCAAATATCATGTCAGAAATCTAAATATATAACAACAAAAACAATATAAAGATACATTTGAGAAAATTGTCGAAAAATATCGCGAATTATAGAAAATTAATGAGCTAACTTTTGAATTCCACATGCTTTTGATTCAATTTTTTTGTTGTGCTCCATACCTCTGCATCAGCGATACCAACACAGCGATAATTTGTGAAGAATTTTTTCAAAACACAGAAATTTTGGCCAAAATTTTTAATATATATATTTCTGTGAAATTTCATAATTATTTGACGTATGTAAGAGTAGATAATAGCAGAGTCATGTGTAATTTTTGAACGGCCCTCGTACTTGGTACAAATTAATTAGGTTACCAATATAAATGTAAATCTATAAGAAATATTTATAATTTCTTTAAAAAATGTATGTTTGTGTTATTCATCCTTACATATCAGTAATAACAAGGCGTTAAAAACTTGTCACATGTAGATGTACGTATTATATACTTTTGTCTTCTTTAAAAAATATAAAAATTATAATGATAAGAAAAGTACATACTAGTTGGGTCAATAAAATGAAATTGGCCCTTAAGAACTATTTCAGTTTGAGGGCCCAATCAAGCATTTTTTGTGGACACCACCAAGAAACATTTATTCTCAGGGACGTAGCATCGTTTTTTTTAAATGGGTAGGGGTCAGAAAAAAATTAACTAACTCGAAAAAACATGACAAGTAAAATAGGTTTCAATTTCTTTCATTTCCATTTTTTTTCCATGAACTACAACATTGCCCGTAGTTGACAAAAATCGGGCAATGTTTGGTAAACATGTTCAATAGTAAAATGTTTTGCTTGGAAAAATATAGGGGAGCAGGCCTCCCTTAATACTACGTGCCTGTTCCTAGCAAACCAAAAATGGTCATCATATGTTTGGGGTGTCAAAGGTCCATAGCTTAATTTTCTGTAGTGTATTATATATTGCAATATTTTTTTAAGGTGGAGGAGCTCAAATACCCTCTTAAACATTAAAATAACCATGAATTTCATATATCATTCTTAACAATACATTCCTTTCATTCCCGACGTTGGCTCTATCTATTTTTTTAAAAATGCGTTCCCAGCATCTCATTTGTTGGAGTAAAGCTTATTTTTTTTTCAAAGCTTACTCAAGCTTTCAGCATCACATGTGTTTCTTACTCACAAGTTTTATAACCTACATTTCGAGCATGAACTCGACTTCTGATCGAGTCAGAATTTAAAACCAAGTTGTACAAAAATTATTTTCAGCCATACTCTAAATTTCTCTTTCGAGCTAGAATTTGAGCCAATGGTGATAACCTACTTGTCAGATTATTTATATTATTTTCAAGGGGTAAGACCTATTGCCGTCAATATATAAAGAACATAGCATTTACAGTGTAGTAGTATATCGGTTTAAGCATATGGTATTTTGCGCACATTTAACATGATACTTTATAGAATACTTATTTTTGTTTTGAACCATTAAAAATGCAGCATCGAATGCGTCTATTAACCATTTAGGTTTGTTAGATATGATTAGTTTTTTTCATTTTTACACAACATGGCTACCATACTTCTTTATTCATAATGGCTGACATCTGAAGAAGTTCACCCAACAGAAAATGTCCATTACTCTGTATAAAACTAGTACCACAAAATTTATATTTCCATGAGAAGAGCCTATGTTCACCATCTGAGGTTAACTCACTGAAAAATCAGAGATTCTTTCTCGAACTACTCCCTCATGAATATTTATCAATATTCATGGATATTTTAAACCAATTAAAATGAAAAGTAGACGGAGCGTTCGAGAAATCTCGAGTCCGTGACATGATGTTAATATGATAATGTTAATCTTATTCGTCCCATCCTATGGGATTTTTTTTCTCCCTTGGTGCTATTTACCTGTATAATATTCCAATTTAGTTTTAAGTAGGAACATCTTCATACAGTAAAATGTCTTTTGAATATACAGTGTCATTAAGTTAAATGAAACTCAGAAAAAACCTAAATGTTAAGATATGTAAAATAGTAATCCATCTCAAAGGTACGTTGATATAATACAAATTCGAACGACATAAAAGCATCGTAGTTGGGATCAGGTGCCATTGAGGAGTAAGCATCCATTGACGACCGGTCAAACCCGCCGTGTGCATCTTACATGCTATTCACAATTAAATGAAATGGGAAATTTCACAGCCGCATCAGCTTGTAAATATACAACAGACAGGACAAAAGCAATATACGCCCCGGTTTTATTGGTCCGGGCGCATAAAAATATTTGTTAGCATTTCAGCATTTGGCTACATTTTAAGTCATATTTGGTATTGACCATTAAATTCGAAAAAAAATTACGTTTAACAAGAATGTTTATATTCTTTTTTATCAACTCGTTTGTTAATAGCTTGTCTCCTTTTAGACACTGTTCATACCTAGAGCATCTCTTTATAATTATTTGCAAAGTTTCAGTTTTTATAGATATGCTTGTCATTTTGTTATTATTAACTGTGTCAAAAGGACCAGATATCCTTCTTTAGGATATATCTCTAAATTATGTCTTTAATACCGACTGAAAATAATTCATGACATCGTGGGATAAGTTACAAGTCATAGAATAACTGCCTAGTGTGGACCCATCCTACCCCAAAAGGTCAAGATTTAAAAAAAGTTGAATTAATACTACCTGGGGATGCTTTCACATAAATATGACCAAGTGTCGCTTTGCTGTTCTTGAGATTTTTTTCCCTCATACTCAAATAAAACTTTGATCACCCCTTGATGCCTCAGTCTTCCAACAGTGTTCTAGTTTGTTATTTGAAAGTAGAAAACAAATACATTTACAGTTCCCGAGTATGTATCTATAAAATTAAATGGAAAATATTTACTTGCTGTAAACCTGTTATTTACTAATTTGATCAAAGATAAATTTACAGAAGGTAATACAGCTTTCACATTAGTTTCATATAATTTCTGGCCTAATGGTCTTAAGAGGATTTTTAAATTTACATCAAATTCTCAATTACCTCCCATGCCATAGAAAGAGGTTGTAGCACTTTTTGACTAAAATCCCCATGAAAACAACGTAACACAGAGCAGATCTTAAACGCGGTTTTTTTTACCAATACAGTATCTTAAGAGATTCATGTTTTGGAAATTAAGCAGTCCGTTACCGCCTCAACATAAGTTATTCAAAATCATCATATTGCTTGTCAAAAAGCTTCCGATATTGTGTCTCATTTGAACTGTGCGTGGACCAACCCGTCCCCGAACCTTTTGAAAATTGCAGAATGTACGTTTGAAATTTCAAATGAATAGTAATGAAATGAATAATACAAAGAAATTAGCTTTAATTTGGATTATAATTATGTATCAATAGATGTTTGGTATGAGGCAGATTGCATGTCAATATACCCCAATAAAATGTGCTATGAATTATTTCAAGTTTACCTCAGTTTACAATAGTAAGTTAGCTTCTAATGGTTCAGATTAGGTCTGTCATCCCCTCTCCCCTACCCTTTATTACACCTGAGTTATTTTTAGTCATTTGCAAGGGATTTGTAGAGTGTAAATAACAATTTTGAGTATGGAATAAAGGACTCAGACATTTGGAATGTGCACTGTGAAGTATTTGTATAGTTAAGAAATACCTTCTGCAATGTAATTAACTGAAATTAACATTTGTTGATATGTTGTTTTGTTACAGTTGTGCAAATATTTCAAACCCATGTTCTGAAAATATTGTTTACCATTTATGCAATTTAAATGTTAAAAGGGGTTGCTGGCCACCATTTATTTTTCAGGTATATAGATCTATCATCTTTTCTTACAAACATAGGTATTAAGGTGTTTCTCCTATTTTGTCCATGTATGTCCATGAGTTGTTTCCCTTGGGTGGCGCAAAATCCAATGTAGTTGGGTTTTTGTTGGCCTATAGTTTGTTTCCAACTTATTTTTCAGCTTAAATGTTTGATAAATTTGTGTTTTTAAGTATTGTCATGATGTCATTTTAATTTTTGGGAGAACCATAACATGGTTTAGATACTAACTGTAGAGAGTCATAGGATCTCCCAAATTTCATGTGTTTCATTTATGTCATCAATAAATGACATATCTACATACTTGTTTCTTCATTCAATCTGAATAATAACAGAGCTGAGGGAAACTCAATTTTTAACTTCCTTTTTTATCATATGGAAAGCATAATGTAATATTATTGTAAATAATATGTTTTATGCATTCATTTATATTTTCACATTTCTGAGGTTAGAATGTAGTGTTTGTATTATATTTTTGTATATCACAGGTTTCAGGGTTAACAACATTAGGTAATGCATAGGCTCGGGTTTCGGGGTTTTGCGGTAATTAGACGTTAGATACTGTCACAGATGTCACGTGATTGTTATCACTGTTGATGCAGCAAGTGTTGGTACAGTCCCCGAAACGTTCTACTTTCCCATCTGAACGGTGAACGAACTGTGAACGAACGCAAAGCGAACGGTGAGTGAACGATGTGTGAACGGTGAACGCAACTTTGTGAACGATGTGTGAACGGTGAACGGTGCGTGAATGCAGAACGCGAACGGAGCGCGAACGCGAGCGCAAAGTGAACGGTGAACGAACGGTGAACGCAAGATGAACGAATTATTCGGAATGCCTTTGGTCTTTTCCTTGCATTGAACTAATGTAACACAATTGGACCATACCGTACATATAAATAAACTATATATTAACTTTTTAAATATTTGTTGTGTTTCTTTTATTTGATTATTAAGGACATATGTGTATAAGGCATAATAATCCTTATATGTCCTTGAGAGCCATTTAGGTTCTAATGTACTCTATTTCTATTTACTGATAATGTGTTTAATGTAGTCAATACTGGTGTAAATATTAATGTGAAATATTATGGTTAAGCTTTGATGAAATATCATAATTGAGCGAAGTAGTCAGTATCCCTTATTGGTATCTAAATAATTAAATGTATTGGAAAATGACTTGATAACATTCAGAATTGTAATTGAACACTTGATTAAATCTGCAAGAAAATCGATAGAAGCAATTTCATAAATGACTTAGAAGGTTTCCAATAATTAATTATTAAACCAGGATCTGACGATTAGAAATATGAAGATATATATTCGGAGACTGGACGGGCGGAGGACAGATCGAGAGAGACAGAACACGAACTTTAGACAAACGTTTCAGACGTACCACTATACGAACTTTGCAGCCCCCTGTTCTAGTTTGGCTTCCAGTGGATATACCAAGTACTAACTCTATAATATTTTAACTGTACCAGTGCTGACAACATTGTTCTAACTATATATGCATGAACGTTTATATTGTGCAACAGTGACGTAATAAATATATATATAACCGTATCCAAAGTCGTTGATCTGTAAGTATCTTCAAAGGACTGCTATCACCTGTCGTGTTCCTCATTTCCACGCATTGTGATATTCACAGTCAATATTCTTTTAAAACATAAACACGGTACTATCCTCTTTTAGAATCGCATCCTCGCAGCGAATTGAAGTCAGAATTAGTACAAACATTTACATGACGGCCCATTAACACTGGCTTAGACGTTATTCATCGTCCTTGGTATCAAACCAACGTCATATGCCTTTAGTCCACGATAAACCCCAATGTATGTTTGATTTAGTGCTGCACTTTTGCCAAAATTTGTATAATAACTTCAAAACAAGTCTAGGCAATAGTCAAATTCAAGATTTAAAAAATGTGACAATAAATCTGACGTGAACTTCATTACCATTTTCTCTTGCCTGTTCATTACAAGAAATTGCTTAATATTTTCTCTTTTTTTAAACAACATTGATTAGAAGCGAACTATCATCAGTTATGATCACTACATATGTACAATAGGATTAAATGCATTCCTTGTGTTTAGAAATTCATTTTCAAAATAATGATGATTGTTTGTTTTTTTTCTCAATCTTTTGAAACAGTCATATACACAATTTTATTTTTAGTAGCAGTGAATGCACAAATGATGAAAGTATTTCTTTGCATAAAATTTCAAAGTTTTTTTTTTCATTTTTAAAACCATTTGCTTAATAATTCACAATCATCCTTTAAAAGAACCCAAAAGAATAAGCCAAACCTATTATTTAAAAGCATTTTTTTTAATATAAAACATCAAAACTTGGTCAGGCTACAGATACTTCTGGGTCAGAAAGCTACGTCCTACCTTGCCACATTTTCCCTCCGCATTCGACATTTTAGTTATACTCTGCACGGCCTTGGTCATTGACATTAATATCATCATGGAGAATTGTTTTCTTCCTGGTCACAAGCATTAAATTAAACAGTTTTCAAACCAGTGGTCACCCGTTCGAATCCAAATCCTGGTCACGGCACCAAATGAACGTCTATAACACAAGGCTTTTTATTTGGTTATACATATATTTATTATGTCACTGTCGCACAATATGGACGTTCATGCATATACAGTTAGAACAATATTGTCAGCACAGTTACAGTTCTTATATCAGAGTTAGTACTTGGTATATCCACTGGATGCCAGACTAGTACAGGGGGCACAAAGTTCGTATAGTGGTACCTGTGTAACGTTTGTCTTAATTTCTTGTTCTCTCTCTAGATCTGTCCTCCGCTCCTCCAGTCTCCGAATATATATATCTTCATATTTCTAATCGTCAGATCCTGGTTTAATAATTAATTATTGGAAAGCTTCTAAGTCATTTATGAAATTGCTTCGATCGATTTTCTTGCAGATTTAATCAAGTGTTCAATTACAATTCTGAATGTGGTCAATTAATGTTATTAAGTCATTTTCCAATACATTTAATTATTTAGATACCAATAAGGGATACTGACCACTTCGTTCAGTTGTGATATTTCATCAAAGCTGACCCATAATATTTCACATTAATATTTACACCAGTATTGACTACATTAAACACATTATCCCTAAGTAGAAATAGAGTACATAAGAACCTAAATGGCTCTCAAGGACATATAAGGATTATTATGCCTTATACACATATGTCCTTATTAATCAAATATACGAAACACAATATATTAAAAAGTTAATATATAGTTTATTTATATGTACGGTATGGTCCAATTGTGTTACATTATGGGAGGCGAGGGGTATTATTTAGTGAGCTCCTTGCTCACAGTACCTCTAGTTTTTATTATATTAGTTTACCCTATTACAAATTTTTAAAAGAAATTCTCTCTCTCTCTCTCTCTCTCTCTCTCTCTCTCTCTCTCTCTCTCTCTCTCTCGTACAATCGAATATGCACATTAAGAGGAAGAGAGAAAGACAGTGAAAAACAAATTTATCAAATTCTCCTTTTAATTGTCAGGACGGGAATTTAAATGTAGGGGTTCTCCTATAAGCCAAGCTGTGTTTGGTATGGACAATCTACAGACAAAACCATGTTCTTATATGATCAACAAGGACAACTGGCAATCTGGAGTTTTAATATCAGTCAAAGCTTCCATAGACAGTTTGAGGGATAGAAACCAAAAGCGAAATATCCGTTTATCTCTCAAAACTCCGAATGAAACCAAGGAAATCTCCACTGTACAGGTATACCAGGGAAATAGTCTCGAGATCTGATATGAAATGCACATAAAAACATTCTTAAAAAATATGAGAATGCTTTTCAAATTTACATATATTTTAGGTGACAGTCATTGATGGAGATAAAGTAGCATTATGTTCTTCAATAAACGACCCCCATATGGCAACATTTGATAAAAAGTGAGAAAAATAAATGTATTTAATGAAAAGAAAACATTACGTTTTTTTAACTATTCGGATGGTAATATTTGTTTATTAGGTAAAATTTTAACATTAACAAATGATAATCGTATTTATTTTCCTATAGTATGCAAATCACATACATGACAATACAAACGAATCTTGATAGAGTAAAAATGTAAAGTATGATTTTTTTAAATTGAACTTGAAAGCATTGTTTGGATTGTACTATTGAAAATTAATTGAAAGGTATTTCCCTTATTGTTTATAGATATTACGACGTCTACCTTGAGGGAGAATTCATTCTGTACAGACACAGAACCTTGCCTTATGAGGTACGACAGCTGTCTAATAATGACACAAATATATTTATTTTCAGTTTTCAAACAATGAAACATATGGAGATAACAAACAGTATTCAAGATCAAAATTCCATAAAACCATACAAAACAGGAGAAAAGCAAACACGGACATCCAAAACATCAGGGATGGGATCAGGTGCCATGGAGGAGTGAGCATCCCCCTGCCGACCGGTCACACCCGCAGTGTGCTCCTTGTCGGAAAATAACGGAAAATCCGTCGTCAATTCAGTGTTTAAATAATGGACTAACAATTAGTATGAAAACGTCAGTCAGCATTTGACGCAATAATAAATTGCAATTACTGACAAGGTCATTGTATCGACCATAGACCTAAGAAATGGTGACTTTAAACGAGACTGCTGATATTCTTTTTTTCATCAACTTGTTTGTCAATAAATACACGTGTGGCTCTTCTCCACGATATTATATAAACTGTTTATTAATGGTAGATATATTTATTTGTTCTTAAATACCATTTTTATTTCACACGTTGAAGACAATTTTTTTTAATCTTAGGAAAATAATGGGCATAATATTTTACTTTTTAAGTTTATCGAATGTGAAACTATGTTTATCTCATTTTTGTGAATTTGGCGTGCCAGACACAGCAGTTTGATTGAGCAACTCGGATTGGTTACTCCTTATACCAATGTGTTGTCAGGGATCCGTATTTTGTCTGTTCTTTATAATCGTTGTACGTCAACTTGACCGTTGTTTTGTAGTTTGAGAAGTTGATGATACCTTGTTGACGACTGAGGTCGAATGGTCTTTCCTATGTGATCTTTTTTACAGATGAACCAGATAACGGGGGCAGTGTTGAAATCTGCACTACTCTGAACAACGAAGGAAAATGGAGTGACCGTGACTGTAGACAACAGAGAGCATTTGTCTGTAAACAGAGAAGTACGTTAGTAAAAAATCAGCAAAAATTCAAAGTAAAATGATTTTTTATCAAAACAATTAGCATTAAAACAAAGTAATGATCATACATTTATAATTTTAATTTAATTATGTGTCTAATTGAAAGCTTTTCTGTCCTTCTGTGACTCTTCCTGGGCCGTGAAAGACGGGCATTGTTACAAACACTTCACAAAGCAATTCACATGGACCACCGCCATGAAAAGTTGTCAGGGCAAAAAAGCCGTTCTCGTTAGCATACAAAACTCTGCTGAACAGTCTTTCATGAACGGTATATAAAGTTTAATATTTTGTATGTAGTGTCCGAAGGTTTAAGAAACAATGATTTTTTTTATAGAAATTAAAGTGTGTTATTGTAGAATTAAGAATATAAGGGTTCACAAATGGAGAAAAATATTTTGCAGGACTGTATACTGGGGCTGAATTTTGGATTGGAGGATTTGATAGACACAAAGAAGGCACGTGGTCTTGGTCTGGAACAACCTTGTTGTTTAGTAACACCTACTGGTCGAGAGGTTAGTGAATTTGGTAGATTTAGAATAGTTGTCTCAATTAGCTTATGCTGTTAAACACTTTTAACGGGTTTTATAAACACATATATACCCCTGGTGTCTGGTAATAAGGAACGGATTCTTGAAAATCTACAAATAGTAGAGATGGGAGCTATCAGTTGATATTTTTTCTATTTTTATTTTTTGACTGTTAGCTTAACAATACTGTTTACAGGTCAGCCTAACAATGACGGTGACCAAGACTGTCTAACATCTCTCAAAGGATCTGGTCTGTGGAATGATCGCAGATGTATCGAAAAAAGACCGTATATGTGTCAAAGAAAGAGTAAGTTTATTCGTGTGCCAAAATTAATAATGAAAAAGAAAAAAAATACGTTTTGTGTTTAAAAGATGACATTGTATAGTCTTTGTTTAATAAATATATGATAAATAAAATAAATATTTTAAATGGAAAATTTGTGTTTTACATCGGTGTGTTTCTTCATCGAAAGAATATTTTGCGATACATTTTATGATTTCTTGGATTTATAAAAACAACCTCTCAGTTGGTTTTTAAATACTTGACCAAATACACAACAAAAACACGCAGCAAGATTTTTATTGTTTTCTATATCAAGCACAAAACAAATCATAGTGTTCAAATATAACACAAACAAAAAATCTCATGTATGGATTGATATATTTTTTTTACTTAGAAATGGCGTTAAAAAACATCGATCTACAAATGATAAAGCTTTCATCAGTGCCTTAATATATAATTTCATGCTATTTTATATGATTTTTTAAAAATGCATATTAAATTATCACAAAATCTGATTATTTAACACTAGCTATGGAAAACATTATTTAAATTGTTTATTAAAATAGGAATCTATGAAATATATTCATTTGGTTATTTCTGAAGAAAGGTTATTCATGTTGCTAATCCTTGATTAATTTATTTTTTCGCAAATAACATGAAATAATAAACTTCCAATACTGTTCTGATGAAATAACAATCATTGTTAATTAGACATTTACTCGGCACTCTGGGCCATTGAGCAGTGAGGGTTTTTTTTTTATCGTACCAACGCCTACCGTGGCACGGGCCCTCGGTCTTTAAGGTATCATCTGAAGGTCCAGCAACTTTCACTTGAGGTGCCGAGCGCATGGCGAAGGAACACATTGCAATTTTTAATCGACTAAGGTCAATCGCGACCGCTGTTCGAATGCACGAGCAAACTTCTCAGACATTGGCATTTTTAATTGAAATATATTAGGCTACTGATGAATTTTATTGCCGAATCTTCTTAGTCTTAGTTCTGAATGAATAAAGAAAACTCTTGTTTTTAGTGTACTTGTAAGATTTTTGATAAGCACCAATGCATACTGTTTTTGATCAAAGTTGATGTGAGTGACGACCTTATCTTAAAAGTGTTTTACCTTATTCGAAGATGAAAAAAAATATTTCAATCAAGAGGCATAGTTTATATACGTGAAGATTTTGTCCTAAAACTGTTTCATTTGAAGATTATAGAAGTTAATTAAAATGCTTTATTTCCTTCTAGCTTTTCACTTAGACAAGGATCCGGTTTTAACCTTCGAAGTCAATGCAACTACTCAAGAAACCAGTCTCCTCTGTGACTTTGATACAAATTTCACTGATATTGAATTCCATGTAAATTGGTACTATAATTCTGACATGATAAAAGAGGAAATCGTGACGATAAGCAAAACAGAGAGCTTGTTGGAAGAAACACAGATCCCCCCTCTTCTCTTTGGAGACCAGGTAATGACTGAAAAATTGAAAGTTCAACTGTATGTCTTTTTTTATTTATGAAAGTAATATAAAATGGTCTTCCCTTTTATGACAATTTTTATGCATGTTTCTCCTTTGTAATTTAACTTTTTTAGTTGCAGGAGGTTTTGCTTGCATTTGACGTTAAACAATTTATTAAGAGTTATGGATACCTTTTTATATCAATGATAAATTCAACTATTTGTTGTTCTGGTCACGATATTCAATCTTCAACCATTTGTAGATTAAATGTACCGTCACTCCCTGTATGCCTGGAAACTGCTCTGGCTTCAGAGGTTCACTGAGAAACAGTAATATTATCATTGCAAAAGTACAGGTAAAACAAGTATTTAATATCAAACAAGTATTTAATATCAAACCATGTTTTTCTTTTTTATTCACTTTTGTTTTCATTCAATTTTTTTTAATCAACTTACTTTGTTTTTATGATTGAGGAGTGATTAATCAATCCAAATTTTCTATGCTAATTCCATCAACAATAAGTAAAAGACATGTGTTCAGAATTACATCAATATCTTTGTGATTCTTATATCAACAGCTTGTAAACAGTTGGTATTAATATCAAAGGGTTTACATTTTAAAATGTACATCAAATTCAATGATATTGTTCTTTTATCATAGGTGGAAAGTGGCACGCAAATAACTGTCCATGAAAGGTCAGGGCCTGCCATCATAAACGTCACCAGTACAATCCCTCCGAGACTGTTTTGTTATAAAGAACTGAGGGCAAATGCATGCAAAGTGGAAATCACTACTGAGCTTGTCAAGGGTAATCCTTCAAACATAATGTATTTTGAATGTTTAAAAACATCAGGGTGATTCGTATAATTTAAGCTGTCTTTATACCCCCCACTCCCCGTGGGAGGGTATATAGTGATCGGGATATCCGTCTGTCCGTCCGTCTGTTACGCTTTATCTCTTATCCGCAACTCCTCTTATACTACTGAGTTAAATTAAATGAAACTTTCACAGAATCTTTATTACATACTGCCATTGTGCACCTCCTATTTTACTTTTTTATTCGACACGTATTTTAGGTTTCCTATAGCAAAACATGGACATTGCCATTATATGTTTACCTATGACGTCACATATAGAAGCTTTACACATTACCGTAAAACAATAAATAGCAACACATTGATATTATTATAACACAATGCTTTTTATTTGGTTATATATATATTTATTATGTCACTGTCGCACAATATGGACGTTCATGCATATACAGTTAGAACAATATTGTCAGCACAGTTACAGTTCTTATATCAGAGTTAGTACTTGGTATATCCACTGGATGCATACTCGGTGTAGGCCAATCCCTTTCCTAGGAGTTAAAACAATTAGACTTAAATTTACAATTAAATCTCAGGCCAAAATAATATAACATCTTGTAAAAAACACAATTCGATTTCTGTTCAAACATACTTTTTGGAAGAAATCTAAACCGCTTTAAGAAAAAAATCTCTCATAATGAAAGGTGATTTCATGTTAAAAGATTTGCAAATCAAAAAATCCAAATACATCAGCTTAATAGGCAATTTTACCTACTACTGCATGTAATGTAAAATAAAACTCAAGCTTTCTAACTAATTGAAATCCCATGTAGAAAAATCATAAAAATAATTTTTCTCACATCCATTTCTAAAGGCTAATTGTGACGTCATAAACATATGCATTTTCCCGTATTTTCTTTAAAAGTTGCAGAAGAACCAATTTTCGATGGAATTTTCTTTCAGATAATATTGTCCACAGGCATTACCCACAAAGATTTTGAGATACGAGATTTTTTTATTGAATTTTACACAATATATCCAAACATAAAAGTGGGCGACGGCTGTTGACCCAATTATTTGAAGGAAAACTACCCTTAAAATGGGCCATTTTGAGGCTCTTTCTGTTCAAAATAGGAAAATGCATCAAATTAATGACGTCATATTTCCAAAATGGTATTCTTCATGTCATATTCTTTCCTGATCTATCACAGTCATAAACTCAACTTTTATTTAAGTCAGTTTCAAAACATTTGAAAGTATTAATTTTTTTGGGTCCAAAAAAGCGAAATTGTACCTTCTTCTTTGATATGCAAGACCATGTTCTACGTGTGAACAATTTCTAAAACGAGACAAGATATTGAGAACAGGTTGGTAAAACAGAAATATCAACAGTCTCGTTTAAGAGGTATTATTTTGCAAGTTCTGCAATGACCTTGTCATCGAATACAATCTATAATTAAGCCGAATACTACATGTAACTGACGTTTTCATACTGATTGTTACGTCTCATTTAACAACTGAATTGACTACAGACTTTTCTGTTTTCCCCATCATGACCATAAGCACACGGCAAGTGTAACCTGTTGACAGGGCTGCTTGCTCCTCAACGGTAACTGACCAACTTCTGATGTTTATAGAGGTCAGCGTTTACTAATCTATATTGTTTAAATAATCTTTGAGCTTGATTACCGTTCGTTATCTCCATGTTTACTCGGTACATTAGCTTCAAAAAATTAAAAATTAATGACAGAGGTCTTTTTTGCATATTATATGTATCCAAAGATATACAGATACGTCTGGTAAACGTTTTACCAGGTCTCTCTCTCTCTTCTTTTCTTCGCACAATTTTTTTATCGGCAGTAGAATGAAATAATCTTCCAAATAAGGCTGCAGTGTTGCAATGTTGAGTTCAACTGTAGGTGACATACGTTTTTGCTTGCTATACCAGACCTTGTAGTTTGTCATTATTTTTCGAGGAACTATAATATATAGTAACTCAAAAATCTTACCGGTGATATGTATTTTGGATCATATTCAAATTTTTCTGGGGGTGATGTTGAGCCACATTTTATTGGTGGTGATTCTGCATCTCTGATAAGTTCCGGTGTTAAAAGTTTAACTCCTAAAATAAAATACTGCAGTAACGGGATATGACCTTATTAGACAAAATATAACAATAGTTCAAGCAAGATAGTTCAAACAAAATCGTGTATGATAGTACTATAATATTGCAAGATCTTGAAAACGTTGAATTTTGTGTTTGAATGTAAGAAGTCATCTGTCTCAAAAGTATTTTACTTTCACTGTTTCAATTATTGAATCAGAGAGGTATAACCATGCAAAACCAACAATTTTCCCTGAGACACTTCAGGGATTATAAATGAATAATTATTTAGCAAGATAGTGAATACAACGTCAGTATAAAACACCACTATGCACCTTAATTAGTATTCATACAACATATGGCTTAGAAACGATTCATCCATGTTGCAATGTAAATGTTACTCCGCCCAAACAATGTTATTCACAACATTTATTTTTTAAGATAGCTCTTTTTTTTTTTATACTTTTAATTTTTCAAAAATTAAACGATCTTTTAACATAGTATTTAAATCAAAAGCATAAGAGAGCATACCAACTTGATAAGCTACTCGATACTGATATATAGAAATGTTCAGTATACGTTATTTCAAGAATGACAAACCTCTCTTGTTTACTAGTATTCCTCTTCGCCTCTCAATTTCTACACACCTCATCAGATCCATACCCTCCTGACACATAGGAATCTGTCCCTCTAAGCAGTCACAGTAACTGTCCACTTTAAGATTTGGTTCAGTTGTCTCACAATAGCCCCGGTATAACGATTCCTCCTCAGACACTCTAAGATGTGAGTACATTTCATCACTTGTTGGATATATGTTTCCCAAATGATGAATGTTTTCATGGGTAATTTATAATTTTGCAAACCATTTTATTCCACATCTTCACTAACTTTCAACAATAATGCAATCATTTACCCATTCCTGATGTAACCACATTTCTTATGTAAAATAAGTCTTATTATTGGGACTACATTTACTTCTTTGAACTTTCCTACATTTTAAAAACAACATAACATTTGTACACACTCAAATGAACAATTCTGAAAAATGTGAAAAATCTATTTATCAAATCAATAAATGTATACCTCCATGATGACGAAAACTGATTTGGTTTGAGCCCTCCTCCAGTATAAATGTTACCATTTCTTTCCGTGAAATCGTTCGCCCTGTTACCATCAAACGTCCCACAAAGACCTGCAAAGTTTTTAATTTGTTTTATTACAGCATCAAACACACACTTTTGATTTAACGTTAACTACCCTTGATATGGATTTATAAAATGAATGTCATTATATGTATATTAATAACATTATTAATTTTTGTTTGCGTATTTTGATTGTATTTTGTGTTGTTATGATTTTGGGAATTACATGATTCGTCTGATCTCTTACCCTCAGTATTATTATAATCATATGTTGACCCTACAACTTTTACGTTTAAGAATCTTCTTCCTAAAATTGGTCTACCATCCATCACAATCACTTTTGCTCCCGTTGGTAATATAATCTGCTCAAAATGTAAAAGCTTTAAAAATACTAGTATGCATTGGCAACTGATTTGAGAAATCATAGATTTTGAAAATCAAAAGTCACATCATAGATTTTATTGCAATAATTCTATTTTGACGAACAGGGAAAATGTGTTTTATACAGTATATGACTTTTTTTTATTTTCTGACATAATAGTATTGATGTTTAAGATTTAAACAATTTTAATATGCATAATTTCTTTTTCTTTTTATAGAAATCTCCATGATGAGAAATCGTGGTTTTAAAAAAACGCGAAAACGTTTGGTCATACTTCATACGACTTTCCTCCAGCAATTCTTATGATGTCTGTCCCTGGTGTTAACTCTCCATTGAGGTACATTTTCAGAATATGAGGCGTGCGTCTGGACGATTGTCCCATAGAAGGTCCGCAGACGTCAATAAGAATGACGTCATCTACAGATCGCACGACAACTGCACAGTTACATGCCGCTACATTGTTACATCGGCGGTAGTATGTTCGAACCTGGTGATAAAATGAAATATTGAAAATTTTGTTGTTGTTGTCCCTACATCTAGATTTCAGATAAAAATGTATGCGTGAATACTCAGTATGCACGTAGTTGAATTAAACACAAGGCAAAAGATAAATACATAATGAAGAAATATATTCAAAAAAGTCAAAATACTGGTTTTAAACCCAAAATGAAAAAATTATGATCTTATGATTGTAAAAAAAAGTGTAAATATTAATTGCAGTGACCAATTCAGTTAATACTTAAAAATACAAATATTTAACGGGGAAATAAGAATGAGAACAGATGCCTTTTCATAACATAATTCTGGCATCCCCTACCAACTTTGAACCTTCTATAGTGAATACTGGGTTACAGTGTAATCCATCTTCAATGGATAACAGTATGCTACTGTTTGATGAAAGTATGAGAAAAAGTAGATGTACAATACTAGTAATACGAAGATTTTCATAGGGGTTTAATTTTCGTTGTTTTCGAGGTATGAAGAGACCCACAAATTCATGTCCACCACGAAATGTAAAATGCTGCATACTTAACTAGTGAACAATTGTTCGTCCACGAATTCATATCCCAGCGAACCAAGAGTTCTTACCCAAATAACGAAAATTTGACACCACGAAAATGTGTGATATTACAGTAAGTACTTCCACTGCTAAAAATATATTGATCAACTTATAATTAAGACAAATTGGAGTAGTGTCACTTTACTAGAAAATTGGCTGCTGGTGAGGGACTTAAAACTATAACTGTATCTATTTACATGTAATTAAAGAGTACCTCGTAAGGCAAGGATTTATGTCTGTATAGAATAAACTCTCCTTCCAAATAGTTATCGTAATATCTACAAAATAAGCAAAACTTGTTTCAAAAATTTATAGGAAACATTTTCATTTTCAATAAAAGAACACTAGCAAGTGACTACAAACCTTTATAAATAATAACAAATGTATGACTGTATGCACTTTATCCAAATTTTAGATGTATACCTTCCGTCAAACGTAGTCATGTGTGGATCATTAATGGAAGAACATACAGCTATTTTATCTCCATCCACAATCATGACCTATGATATGTGCATAAAAAATTATAACAAAAAATTATTTCATTTTCCTGAAAATTTATGACCTTCATCGCTCCACTTGAAGTATAAAATTCAAGTAATACTTTTTAGTTTATTATTAAATTTTATACCGGAACAGTGGATATGAGTTCCGTCTTGCTAGAATTGTTGAGGTAGATTCGGATATTCCTCCCTTGGTTTCGGTCCTTGAGACCATCTGATGCCGCCTTTACTGGAATCACTACACCCGAGTTCCAGTTATCCATGGTAATCAGGTAAGAGCATGGCCTACTGTAACTGTGAGATTCGAACACACCAAACACCGCTTGACTTACCGGGCATCGTGATCCGGGGCATTTTAAATCCCATCCTATGTACAATAGTTTTAAACAATGAGAAGAAAAGATGGATAAATAGAATTTAATTTATGGGATTTAAAAATTTATACGTATTAATAAAGCATCGTTCTTGTTCGAGTAAAATATTAAAACTTTTCATTTGAATTCTAATGAAAGGAAAGATTTTTCTAAATACACAGGCGCATGTTCACAGTCCCTTATTTAAAATCAAATTAAAAACGCACTGTGTTTAACTAGCTCAGCAGATACAGATATTTCACAGTTATTTAACCGGTGTTTCTGGTCACAGAACAGAATCGGCGGCACGGTGCTGGTCACATTCATATTAACAGGTCCCGATCCTTCGTGTATAGTCATTGGATTCTCACTTGCAACCTTTATCAAAATGTAAAACTAATATCCAGCTTATTCTATTCAACAATTAAAGATTTCAAAACAACAAAGACCAACATCCCGTGTAAGTAAGATAGTTAAAATTTAAAACACAATACCTGCATGATGCATAATGATTATTTTCTCAGTTTTCAGAAAATCTGAGTTTACATTCTTTTCATGTTATTTAATGTCATAATTAGAAATAAAATACTTTAATTCAGATCTTTGTAAATTAAACATACATGCAATTTAGTATCTCTTGTTTGAAGAAAATCCACAAATTTCATGACCAAAGTAAAATAATTTGAACTTTGTTTGAAACAAAATCGATTTTTTTTATTTCTTGTCATATTTTTATAATTGTAAAAAAATAAATAAACAATTTCATGTAAATAGTTACTTAACATACCTGTACTTCAGCAGTGAATAATTTACTACTTGTAGGTAATCCTTCTCTTGTACAGTTCCCCATCCAACAAATAACCAGAGTACATTGAATCTAAATAATCATCGGTTTATCTATTCATATATTCAATTATAAACAATTTTTTTTCTAAGACTAAAATAACACAAAGAATTTCATTTTACTTTCTGAAATGAGTTTGCAAAAATTAAATACTAATTGCTTTGGTTTCAAACAAATAAATTGTTAATATTATTCTTGCTTGTTTTCAGAGAAAAAAATCAATAAAATATTACCACATTTTATCGTTACCTTGTCTCCATGGTACATCATGGGTATTTCATCACCCTGGAGGAAACTACTGTTCTGCTTTTGCAGGGTCTCCTCTTTTATAACCTGGTCGTTCAGACTCCACAGCACTCTAACCTGAGTGTCTGAGGGACTAAATAGGAATGTGCACATAAACCCTGTGTCTTGCACCTCCTCACTAACATACAATGTTAGGACATGTTGCATCACCTGAACAGCATCTGAGTAAGAATAAATTTAATTTTTCAATTTGAAAGCAGAGAAAGGATGAGGTGACATAACTGCTATCTGGGGCCCCTTTTTTCCACGACGAATTATATTTAGTCTACAACGATGTTTGCAGTTTTCAAACATGAGTGAATAGATACGACGCCTTTTGAATAGTTTCAATTGTTCAGACACATTTTAATTATAAGGAATAATGCATTATCTTTGATTTTTTAGACCCCATCACAGCTAAATTCGGCCAGGTTCTTTTATAGCAAGAGAATGGGCGGGTCTTAGTACAATAGAGGGATATGCGTGTCCAAGAAGACCTTATATGGCTATTGTTATTATTTCGCACATAGTCATGTCCAATCCGATGACAGAACAACAAAACATGCTGGTTTATTATGTTTACATTTTATCACAGACACGGGGTTTAGGTTAATTTACCTTTATAGTTTTCTACATTTCAACATTTATAATGGTCAGCCAAGGCTATGTATACTTAATAATACGCATGGATTTTCAAGAAATGCACATGGAACTTGTATTCACTGATACTCGGGAATACGTGTAGACCTAGCGAATTGCTCACTAAACATGCTACAAAACTTTAAACTAACGTATATTTATCAATTGTTTGTAACTGTATATAAATTTTTCTATGATCTTGGAAATTGTACATATGTAGATCCGTGTCTAATCTGTGACTCAAATGCATTAAAACATTATCGGAAAGCAGTAAAATTCCAAGCATGTTTCCATTGTATTTTTGTGGTACTCACTCGTAACGAACTTCATTTAGCTGATCGGTCAGTTAGAAAGTATCGCCAGTGCCCCGATTAGCATATGAATCTATTCTTACGTCAGAAAATATTGTTCCGTCGATCTGTTCTTAATGGAAAAGGCCAGCTAGATTTAACATTTTTTTAGGAATAGCATGTGATCGAGCGCAGTTAGGTACAATTTTCTCCATAGGTAGATTTCAATGAAATACAGTGACCAGCCAAAGGAGCAAGTTGTACCTATCTGCGCTCATATATTTTAAGGGCTTCAAAGAGTGGTGCGGGGTCAAAATTCAATGGGAGTTGGATGGTAACATGATACCCCTACCCAAATAAAAGATCTATATCTTTCAAATCACGTTTCCATTTTTGTTAAAAATGGTATTTCATATAGGTATACATATCAGTGATTAGTTACATACAAAAATTTGAGTAAAATTCGGACATTTAATTCTTTGTCAATTTACCGGGGGCCGCAAGTCACCTCATCCTTTCTTTTGATGCCGATGGAATTCTCGCGGCGTCGCCCTACACTACACTAGCTTGAGAATGGAAGTGTAGGGCGGAACAAGAATTCAATCGGCATCGACAGTAATTTTTTTTTACTTTTCTAGATGGCCGAGCGGCCATTCTTGTACTGGTAGGATGCATGTTCCGTAGGTCGAGAATTCAACCCAGGGTCGGGGCAGAACACAGAAGTGAGTTCCTTATACTGAAGTTCTCTGTTCTTTGTCTCAAGAATAATGAATATGAAAATAAAAAGTTTATCCTTGTTTATAAAGAATAATCGGAGACTTTCTTTGGTTTTAGGATATTTTGGGGAGAAGTGAGCTAATTATTAATTGTTTTATAGAAAAAAATTTTTGATAATGAGTATAATTGAGAACATACTATTTTTTTCACACATGAACATATATTGAATAGAACAGCTCCTATCGTCCCATTTCTCCTCACTACCGATTTTCACTGCACAATCTGCATTATTTGCATTGTTCGGCTCACCTTTAATAGAAAACAATCAAATTCAAAGAACTGTACATTTGGTCCCCCACTTTCGGTGTCTTAGTGGATGGGATGCTATCATTTATGGAATATTGAGTCAAATATGAAAGCCTTATCATTGGTCATTAAAAAGTTATCACCAATGTTATTCTTTTTTAAATTACATGTAGGTCAAACATGAAGGTCATTTCAGAGGGTCAACAATCATAGCATCCTCAAAAACAACTTGTCATAGATGATGCACTTGTCAAATATGAAAGCCCTATCTATTCTCAGTCAAAAGTTATAAAGAAAAATACATGTGACATATTTGAAAAGTAGGACAAACTTCAAGGACAATGTCACAGGGTCATAATTCATAGTATATTTAGAAAGATCTTGTCGCAGGTAATATATCTGATGGAAATGTAAAATTGGTGCTAAATGGCACTATGAAATATAATTAAATTGCATTCAGTGGAGTGGTGTAAGATGAGTCAAGGATAAGTCATGGCTACCCCCAAGTGTACAATGTAAAAAGCTGCCTCATCATATTTTGCGGGCGATGAAAAAGTTTTTAAAAAAATGCCTCCCTCCCTCATCATATTTCTTGAAAAAGGACCGAGAACCAAGAAATTGACTTTGCATGGCCTTAGATACTGGATTTACCTGTATGCCAGTTGGTGTAATTCCATTTGGCGCTAGTTCCTGTCCACGCCCAGGTTCCTTCCTGTGGACCGTCTGTGGCACCCAACCAAATAGTTACTCTCTCTGACAAACCTTTAAAAGTCTTAACATATTTTACTTTGAAGTTATAACGTTTCCAAATACCCCCATATCTAACAAGACAGCGATTAACTTGTCCGTACAGTTTGTAGCTGCTGCAGATATATACCATCTTATATTTTTAAATTATTTCATAGATGAAGGATACATTTATCATAAAATAGGGAATAATTTTATGTCAGTGATCTCGTATTTTACTCATTATATGATCAGCTGATCTCGTATTTTACTCATTATATGATCAGCTGTAGGTATTCGACAATGAACGGTGTTATGAAAAATAAAACGTTGATATTCATGAAATGTGTTTTACCATGCACAAAAGTCATCTCCGTGGGGGTCTCAATGTTGACCAATGAGGCCGAGTTTTGCTGACAGGTTTCCATGGCATTAGACCACTTCATCTGTGTTTTGAATAACTTGTAACAATGCCCATCGTTGTACGACCAGGTAGAATCACATAGAGATAGTCCAGCTTTCATCAGCAACAAGAAATAAGACGGTACAAAAAATATATAAATAACTTTTTTTGATTCTTCAAAGTGTCATAAAGAATGAGCAATATAATGACCTGAAAACTCTTACCCTTCTGTTCACATATGTACGGCATAGGAAGGTATCCGGAACATGTGTAATCATTCCATAAATCAGCATTCCAGAACTGGAGACAGTCTTCATTACCCCTATAGTCATCTGGTTGTCCTGAATAACATAAGAATTAAAAAAAATATTTCTAACAATAAAACTTGTAATGTCCTTTATTCAAAATTCAATTTTCAGTTACATTCTATTTTTTATTGGAGATTTACATGCATGTAAATATTGATTATTTTTTATTTCGCCAGTTTTGTATGTCAGGCACATGCGACATCATTTTGCCTGTTGTTGTCAGCATGTCTATCAGTCTTTTTCTCAGCCTGTATAAATTTTACAAATATATATGCATCACAGATTTGTTATTTTACACCTTGAGATAACAATCTGCCGGAATTCCCGTGGGTACTAATTATGTTCATTATAAGCAGACCTATTTTTGTATCCATATGTAGCAGAATTTCTTCCAAAACTTCTACATAGATGCTATAGTATATGTATGTTAGCATTCTAGCTCAACAATCTAATTTGATATTCTCGTGATCATAGTAAAAATTCATAAGTTATATGAATAGCTGTTATTGTAGTAACAATTCCTTATATGAGAATTGGATTTTCCCCGTGAAATTCGCCTCTCCAAATAAATTGAAAATATTTTTTTCGATTCACTTGATTGAATTTGAAATTTGAGCAAAAATCAACAATCAAAAATATACAATTTCTTCATAATAGTTTGAATTCTTTCTTACTTGATTTGATATATATTTGTTCCCCCCCCCTCCACCACCACACACAAGCACCCTTACCGGAGACGTACAGTTAGCAACTTGATTTTCTAAAAAACATAGACATGGTCAATGGTGCTACGATAGAATACTCCTTAAAATATTGAATTATCTAAAAAAAAATCAATATTAATGAAAATTCTGAATTTATCCATGCCTTGCTGGTTTGGTTTACAAAAAATAGGAAATGTAAACTTTTTTCAATTTTCAACCTTCCCATTTCCTACAAAATACTCACGAGAATTAATTTTTTTAGGTTTTGGAGGGGGATTAAATTTCATTCAGAATGTTTGGAAATTAATGAACTTGTTTTGCGTTTGAGTTTCATCAGTTTCATTTTTTAGCATCAGCTGACTTACGTGGGTCCCAGTGTGTATACCCCCAGGGCTGATCACTGCTGTACCAAAGCCAATGGCCCTCCACTGAGGCATCAGAAGCTCCTAACCAAGCCTGAAGTCCTTTAGACAGCTCTGAAATATCACAAAATGGGAGCATGATAATAAAACGTTACCATATAGCGGGTTTTCTTGGCGGGGGTATTTTGCTGTCAATTTAACAAAATAAATTATTACCGGTGTCTTAAAAGGGAATAAGCATTTTATTTATCAGCAAATTTCAATTTCTTTTAATTAAAAGAATGAAATAATTTTCTCTTACCGTACACAAAGTCTTGTTCGTCGTTTGATGCGATGTCCACCAGGCTGCTGTCTTCAGCCTGACATGCCTTCAAAGCATCCATCCAGGTTTTTGTAGACTCGTACAGTTTGTAACAACTCCCACCAAAGCTAGACCATTCAGGTTTACAAGTCATTGCACACACTCTGACCTCTGCTAACATAATTTAAAAAATTAAAATATAAAATGCAGTGTAAAATTAATGTATTAATTGGTCTTAAAATATATAATTTGATGTGATTTCAGTGTCCTGGCCTTAATTAGTAATGTTGAAAAAATATCCGATACAAATTCCGAGCAGACCAAACAACCAACTTAAAAAAAGCAGAGGTAGTAGGACCAGATTCTAATAAGGAGTCAGCATTCCCTGTCGACCGGTCATACCTTTCATGTACATGTACCCCTTGTCATTAGCAGGGAAACAAAAATGAAAAACGTTAACCAACATTCCAATTAACGATTAATTGTATTTGTTAACAAGGCCATTGTATCTATCAAAGGTTTGCGAAATGCTGACTTCAAACGAGATTACTGACTACTTATTTATACTTTGTATTTTAAACTTATTTATCGATATCTTTTTTTTCATTTAGAAATTGTAGAAAATTTAGAACAAGCTCTTGTGTATTCGATATATTAGCCTGGGATGCATAAACTCCCTATACATATAACGATGGAATATTAATTGAGAAGCTAGGAACAAGCAATGGATATTCTTCAATATTATTGAAAGCAGTGTTCATGATTTGTTATGGGAAAGCCAGAATATGTGTTCGATCAAAAAGTCAAATAGGAGGTGCACAATATGGCACTATGTAACAAAACTTCTGTGAAAGTCTCCTTAAATTTCTTTCAGTGGTAAAAGAGGAGTTATGAATAAGAGATTGGTACCGCAAAGCGAAACATACGGACGAACATCCTGATCACTATTTATCCTCCCACTTTTCAAGTGGGGTAAAACTTAAAAGTAATACATGTTTCCTCATTAACTTTATCACTGGTATGGTTACTTGTTTCTTGGCTGCTTGGTGAAAGTGTTACTGTAAAAAATATTAAATACCCTGGTAAGTTGATATTTGACTATGAAGGTTTATAACTGATTGATCTTAGGAGAAAATTTTGTTTAGTATGAGAGAATTTATTAATCCAAAATAAAAACAACAACTAAGATATTGGAGTCAAATAATGATAGAAAAAATTTATAGGGTACTTCTTTATTTTTTTACCCCTCGCTTGAAAAGTGGGAGGGTATTATATTCATCGAGATTTCCGTCCGACCGTTTGATAGGCTTTGAGGTACCCATTTCTTAGCCATAACTTCCCTTATACCACTGAATGACCCCTTAATCCACTGAATGACATTTAATTGAGACTTCAACAGAATCTTTGTTACAAAGTGCCATTGTGACCTCCTATTTTACCTTTTTGATCGGACACATATTTTGGGTTTCCCTTAGTAAAACATGGACATGCTATTCTGTCTTGAATATTGAAGGGTACCGATCTCTTACTCGCAACTCTTCTTAAACAACTGAATAAAATTTAATAATACTTTCACATAATCCTTATAACATAATGCCATTATGCACCTCCTATTTTAATTTTTGATCTGACATACATTTTGGGTCTCCCAGAGCAAAATATGGACTTTGCCATTATAATCTTATAGAAGGCGGGGGTATCATTTAGTGCGCTCAGTAATCAGAGTACCTCTAGTTTTTATCGTTTCTACCAAATCATTATTGACCAAACAATGTAAATAATATACAGTACACATGTATTTATAAGTTGCACATTGTTTTCGTTCTTTTTGGTGCCATCATTAAATTGTTTTCTTATATTTGAAAAGAATTTCAGATCAGATCTTAGTTTTATTTTCTTTCTCAATTTGGAAATAAATAAATATATCTGCTTATTATAAACCTTATAAAACCTTGTTCATCGTCATTAATATCAGATGTTCAAAAATAGTTTGATTATTTTATTGTAACATATCGTTTGCTTTACACCCCATTTTCTTTCTGACTTTGTTTCTTCAAAATTGAGGCAAATTTGCTTCATTGTAATAACTGATATATATTTTCAAACAGAAATTTTTTTAGATACGCAGTAACATTTAGTGTCATATCAAATAATGGTTTTCAGTTCCTTTTCATAGTCTTCCCGGGATATAAGTCATATTACCCGAAGATTTGACACATTTTTAAAATTTGATTTATAGTAATTAATCTTACATATCATGTTCACGTTCCAGAAAATATGCACAACAAATTTACCTTTCAAATTAACTTAAAAAAAACATTTTAAAAGTAAATAAAAATGAGGAAGAGAATTGTTTAACATATTACCTTCAAACTGAATTAGCCCCACCAACAAAGACACTATCATCCATACTATAAGACTGTATAAATCTTGGTAAGTTTTCATGTTGAAAGCTCATGTGTTACTTAAGAAAATTACAGCTTCCCATCTTATCGCTCCCAGAGATGAGGCGAAATGTTAAAAATTGTACAGTCCTTGAAATGAAGAATTTAGACTGTCAATAAATGTTACGCCACTCCCCTTTTTATTGTTGATTAAATATTATTCATTTGGCTTTAAAATATCTTTTTTTTAAATAACCTGTTAAAATAATAAAACCTAAATATTGAACATTGAGATTTGCATTTATTAAAATATTTGCAGCTATGAATTTATGAGCTTTTTCGGAGATTATAAAATAATTTTCCACACATTTTGTCCGTCAATTCTGCCAAATCCCTTTTGACGTTCGTTGCAATAGCTCTTGGCGATTTTCAATTATCTTTTTTTAAAAATCTTCGTATGGAAGCTTTTACAATAAACAGACCAAAACGCTTAAGAAATGTCAAAAGACTTTGTAATTATTAAAAGAATTAAGTATTCCTCTATGTATTTCCATTGTTCAGGGTAATTGGCACAGTGTGTTACATAAATTTGCTAGTTTACAAACATACAGATTAGCCAAGTCAAAATGATTTAAGCCTGAAAAGAACACTTTTATGAAGCGCTGGCGTTATAGATTATTTTTTACATATTGAAATGGTTTGTGGTTTTTAGCAATTGACATTTAATTTTACTTAATTAAAATTGTTGAATTAAAATTCAATAAATGCATTACATACACAGAGGTTCAATGGTATATCAAAATGTTTAAATCTTTTTAAGTTATGCAAATATTTTTGCATTTCCTTTCGTGTTCGAAAGGGTTTTACTGAGAAGAAATAAGTATTTATAAGAAAATACATGTACATGTATATTTGTCAAATCTGGATAAAACATAATAAAATTCTTTAAATTTGTGGGGGCCAATTTTCATAGTCAAGTTTATTCAAGTATTTGCGGTAATTTGGTAAACTATAGAAAATAAAATAAATGACTTATATTTTCAAAGTGTACCACTGACACCATTATGTGTTGGTTTGGACAAGGAAGATGACAAAGAATCATCAAATTTCTGTTATGAAACGATTTCTAAAAAAAAAAACAAAAAAAAAAACAGCGTACACATGGACTTAGGAAATCAGATGCCTGGGAATAGGAGAAAGTGCAACACAGTGACTTTTAAATTCACAATTGGGTTAATATTTGATTCTCGTGTACAGAGATAGTAAATTGTCTGTAGTTTATTCATATATCAAAATATTATCAAAATGCACTCGGAAATACTGAGTAGATACCAGTATGCAGTTGAACGAATATCAGGTGGGTGGTATTTAATTTCATAAAAGATATTGTTTTTATCGTAAAAAGATCTTTCGATTCCTCTTTATCAACATGAAACGACTATACATATCTTTCTTAAGTTAGATTATATAGCTAAAATAATCTTCTTTATAAAGTGAACCTTTACCATCAGGTAATGTTCGATATTCCTAATTCTGGCAAATATTTTAAAGATAGACAGTTAAAGAACTTGAGTAACGACAATTTTGCATGTGGGGGTTTGGAATATTTTAGTGAATTTGTCAAGGGTCAAGGGTCAGACATTAACTTGCGTGTAGGAAAAAAATCCAAATAAAAGTTAGTGGAATAACATATAAACAATTTACAGGTAATAAAAATTAGGTAAATAACTAAAATTTTAAAAAAAAAACAGCAAAGGCCAACACTAACACCAAGCATATTTATATGCACCCATACTTAGGAGATTTAATCTACAGAATCTGCGGATATGTAATCCATCGTTTATATTCATAAATCTGTGAAATATAGTATTGCTTTTTTCCATCATATACAGGTGTTTAACAATATTACACCTGTTTTGTCATTTTTCTATCATCATTTTGAATTTTTTACTTAAATAAAAAAAGCAATAGTTAGTGATCATATGAAGGCATTTGTGTCAGCAGACATCATGAGTTTTCTCCTTTACTGACTTATCTTAGTTTTTTTTTAATTCAAAAAGCAATTATATCTTCTCATAAATAAAAGAAAACACCCCGCCGTTCAACCAAGCGAAGGGTGTTCCAAATTTATAGGGATGTCAATGAATATTCGAGTACTCGACTATCGTTCGATCATACCGACTATCGACTAAAATTTGTTTAATCGGTTATTCGTTAAAAATGTGTAACCTAATAGTAATGAATTTTGAATTTCAACGAAAGCATGATATATTTGAGGTGCATGTATTGTAAGTTCTACATGTATCTGTAAATACAGAAAAACAAATTGAGCTTGTTTCCGTCAAGTACAAAATTTCACTGTATGAAAAATTTTGAAAATAGAGAATACAATGATGTCATGAGGATGGAGATATTTTAAGACTTTAAATCTTTGGATATGATTAAATTGGATAATCGGAAAATAATGATTAATATTTTTTTAATGCTTTATTAATAAAGTTCTTTTAAAATGCAATGACTGTAGAGTTTTAAAAGCTAAGAATACATTGTTACAAGCTTTGTCAGTTGGAACCATAAGATATTTTTATGAAGTGTAATTCTATCATTCGAATTCCTTTTTAAATACATTATTAACAAATGTTTCTATAACATGTATAAGATAAAAACAAATTTTTGACCAATAATTAGTCTGTTTCTCTATATCGAAAAAGATGTATTTCTAATGAGAAATAATCATTAACGTAGCTTGCATCATTATACAATTATCTCGTGAATATCACGTACAGGGAGACATGTCTTCTAAGCTTTCAGTGACACATAATATTCTGCAAAATGTCTTTATCACGGACACCGCCCCCAACACTGAGAAACCGTACCTGAATAATCATTGTATGCAAACCACCGTCAAAAAAATATAAAAGAATTGATATTCAAATAAGGGGCAGAAACACGACAACAAGCATCTCTGTTTACTTTTTATACGTACTATGGTTGAGACAGTTATTTTGCTTTCAAGATTGGAGGTGAAACTTATGATGTTGATGTATAAGCAAAGTTTTATGTTCTAACATGAATACTTTTTGTTGCAATTCATTGGTTCTCTCACGTTCAGCAATACGTATTGTTTTCCTTTGTTTTCTGATCTGCCATGTGAAAGGTCAAGGTAGGTGCATCTTATCAATTTCTAAATGATGCGGATTTAATCTTGACAGCGGTTTTATTTGAAACATTGAACTACAAAAGTACTAAACCTTAAGTAATTCACATACTTAGAAAGACTTCTTTACGTAGCTTTTGGTTATTTCTAAACTAGATATTCGAAAATAAGTTTTACTAAAAACTCAGAGCAAATTTTAACGATTTTCAAATCTACACATAGGGATACCCTCCATGAATATTTAATATGTCTTTGAAAAAAGCAAATGTAGACTCGAGAATAATTTTGTTTGCTTGTTTATTGTTTAATGAACCTCTCGAGAATTTTTTCACTCATATGTAGACGCCACCACTTTATTATATTTATATTATAGATTTTTCCTCATATTGTTAATAAAACGGTTCGTTCTTGTTAGATGTAAGTTTGCTTCAAATTTTAAGACTTTAACCTCAGTGATTTCAAAATATTTACGAGGGCAAACGTTTACTAGAATAATTAAAAAGAATAATTTGTGATGTTAACGAACAATTAACATGCTCGAAATCCAAATAAATAATACGCATTGTGAGCAGAGCAAATGCAAATCCTTAAAACATAAGATTTCAGATCACAAACTATGGAGAAGTGAGAATCTTCTGTCAACTGGTAACATTGTATGGTCATGATCGGGTAAATTTAATTATGAAAAAGAAGACATTGACACGTCAAAATTGATTAAGTGTATCAGAAGTATGTTAAAAGCTCTCGTCAAGCTAGCTACTGAGGTGCAAACTTAAAAGTAACTATTCTTCTTTGTTAGATAGATTGCGTGATCAATATATACTGGTTCCTGCTGACTAAACAGGAAACAACGTTGTCTTTGTTTGTAAGGCTCGTTAATTAAATTGTATTTAAGAGGAACTTTGATTTACTACTATAAATGGTTATCCAAATTACTGAGTATTCCAATAGCTCTCTTGCTAAAAAAGGGGGGAAATTCTTCAAAGTCTTATCGTATATCGAATATTTTTAATATTCCCAACAATCAAAATGAAACTGAATTACCATATCTGTATTGGATCCCGAAACTTCATTAAATTCCTTACAAACAGTAACATAGCGGATTCCAATGTATTGGATCCCGAAACTTCATTAAATTCCTTATAAACAGTAACATAGCCGATTCCAGTGAATCTTTTACCAAGTCTGTCTATACTTCTCACAGGAAAAACTTCAGTAGTATTGTACAAAAATATAATCGAGAAGTAGTGTAAATCAGATGCAGATACTTAAAAATTCCAAGGAACTTTTGGAAAATCATAATCACAAGATTTTATTACCAGAATAAACATTATTAAAACTTACGACTTTTCAACTTTAAATATAACCATTTCTCACGATAAATTAAAATCCAGGCTTTGGGGACATCATTGACAGTTGCTTTTTCAATAAAAATGGAAGTCGAAAATCTACTTGTGTTGACTTTGAAGTCTCACAAGTTTCTTTATATCTTTGTATATCAACCTCTTTGTCAGTCGGATGTTTCATTTCTTAAGTAAATCTAACGTATAACAAATAAAATGCTCGTGTGTTTCGAACCAACTGGGAGACATAAACCCCATAGGCCAGAGTTAATGATATTGCTTCATTGTGAGAAAAGTTAACAAAAGGGAATATGAGGTCATCAGGTTTGAGATAACGTTAAGTTATTTGTATGTAATTAAAAATTTTTTCTCAGTAAAACTTTATAATTGAATAAGATGGTTAAGAGTCTGTGATGAAATCCTTAAAAATCGATCTTTTTTTTTTTTTTTTACCTTTTTCATCTTCATAATAATTGAATTATTAGATCCGTAAATAACAGGGCTAAATTGAAATTTAACTGAATTTCAATACATTGCTCAAATTGAAATTCAACTGAATTTCAGTAGATTGAGAAAGGGTTTGTATCAGAAAATTATAATCTATATACTGTCAAAAGATTCTTTTAAGATCAATTTCGAAGTTCTCGTGTTTTAATCAAACTATTTCTTCAACAAAATTACTTTGCACATGACCAATGATAAAGTATATTAATTTACCTTTTCCATAATCATTACATGTATTATAATTAACCTTTTTCACATAAATCGGGCATGTTACCTAAATTTTGAGAGTGAATAAGATTACCCAGAAGCCTTCCTTAATTAAAAAAACACCCTATGATACATGTATTATATATAAATACATTTAATCATTTTAGTTTCAACTTAATTTAATTATACAGAGTCATACGATAGGCATTAAACCTGGTTTATTAAATCCATGAACTAAAAATAAAACTTCTTTGTTTTAAAACTACTAAAGAAAATACGACTAATCGGGTCAAACTTGACCGATATGTAAGTGAAAAAGTTAAGAAATATAGATTTACCTAATTGCAGATTTTAAGACAAAACTAAAAAAACAATATGCCTCCCATCTTCAAGCTTATGGAATAGCTCACACTCTTATATATGAATCTTAAAAACACAACTTTAAAAATAAGTTATGGAAAGTCTTCAATTTACATATAGATATACTTTGCACAAACTAACAGCTCTTTATCGTGAGTTTTGCTTCAATATATTAGAAATATCACAAAAGGGTTGGTGGTTCGGCAAATAACGCCTCTTCCTAGAACATTACAATGCATAGTGTATAAAGATTTTTTTCTCTGATTGCAAAGCAATATAAATCATTTCTAATTTCATATAAAGTTAATAAACATTGGTATCTTTTTTTATATTAAAAGAACCCCAATTTCTTAAAATATGTCATTTAAAAACACTGTTATGGGGTAAAAATTTCGATTTTTAATAAGACCTTTCTAAGAATTTCAAAAAACCTTGAAGCATATTGAGAGGTATAAAATGAAAATTTTTGAATTGTTATCAATGTATGTAAATAAACCTCTTCCATAATACCTATTATTGTAATTTACCCTTTAACATTCAGGTTTTATTTTTGCTAAATTCTAAGGGTGAAAAAGATTTCCCAAGAAGATTTTTGATAAAAACAATACACACCTGAACATACATATTATATATAGAAATATTTACATTGCTGCATTACATACGTTGATGATATAAAGATATCAGCCATCACATATCTTATTTGAAGATAATTTTTTGTTCATTCTAAGGTTGATATAATGACCTTGTTTACAAAACAATTTATCTTTTACTTCGAATGATGATAGCATTCATAAACTTTAATTTATTAAAATAAGCAAACTTGCTTAGTGACTCTAAATGTTTCCCTATGATATTTTCATGCTAATATTATATTTCAACTTGTTTCTTTACTCCATTAGAACCTGATGATGATTATTTGCTTAATTTGAACTACCGGGTATATTAAAAGAAAATTTAAAAGTGTGACTTTAATTTAATCTCCTAGCCAGACTATATTTCTCACTTTCCCACAATTTTTGCATGACCTATTAGTCATGAATTTGCATGATATACTGGACTGATGTTTATTTGAGTAAATTTATATTACAATGACAGATTAATAGCTTCTTTACACGAAACATTTTTAAATGTTTAAAACACGCTTAATAATCTCGATAGTAAAAGTTTGCACACACCAGCGTTACCGAAAGGTGACCTCAGATGGCCGATTTTTCAAAGTTGCTTTTTATCAGCATTCTTGGTCATATTAAGCAAACTCCTATTAAATTTTTAAACTTCTTTTTTCTACATTGAAAAATCTAAAGAAGAAAAAAGTATTTTTTCTATATATTTGAATAATAAAGGAGGAAAACGATGAGCATGGTAGAGTAGAATTTTTATTTTTTATAGAAACTTGATTCAGGACACATTCTCATGAAAAATACCTTCACAAAAAATAATATTTTATAATTGAAAAATATAGGCAGAAATCTAGCATCTAAATGAAAAAATAAATAAATCATGCAGTTAATGTTTTAGAGCAACCGTAGTTTATATAAATTTGATAATTCTTATACCCCTTATAAATGCTATTTACTTCAACCAGTATTTTTGGAAAGGTTTAAGGGTACGGGGGTAGATGATTTCTAATTTCTTACATAGATAGGAGACATTCAGCGAAGCAAGAATAAACATAAACGTATCCAGTGTTGTTAAATTAAATAACACCTCGTTATATTGTACATCCTTCCCACTTCTTCGTAATGGATATCGGATTGTGTTCTACATTATACATTAACATGATTAAGTGTGATATTGCGATGCCATCCCTTTCATTGGTGAATATGCAATTATGGAAGGTGTTGGTAAAAATTTCAAAACTCCAAAGTAGTAATTTCGAGTTTAGTTTTTAGCAAGATTTTACATAAAAACTGTAAAATCTAATTAGATTCTGTTTCATAACATTAATATAATTGATATAAGGAAACTAAAGTATACAAATTCTAGAATTCTACTTATTTATTGTTTAAGATTAAACTTCTTAAATATTTTAATCAGGTAGAGTATATAAATTCAAATGTTTATAAGATACCAGGTGTGATCAATCATAATTAAACATAAATACAATGTACTGGTATTTTAATGAATTATGACACTAATTCTGAACACACAGGATTTGAGGGAACTTCATTTTGTTAAAAAAAATGCACATGCACACTGGGCTACTTATCGCTTTTTCGTATTTTAATATAACGTTTCAAGGAAAAAATAATTAAAATCCCACTAATTTTAGCCTTTATTTATCTTCTTTTTGACTATAGACTGTATAATTCTGTAATAATAAAGAAAAAATATCAGTTTGTTCTTCGAAATGTGAACATTTATCAAAATGTTAAATCTTCATATTAGCATGAAACAAAGGTGACAATGCATGTTGCATACTTCAAACCCATTTTGATGAATGAAAGATATGGAGATAACGAACAGTATTACAGATCAAAAGTCCATAAAACAATACAAAATAGGAGAAGAGCAAACACGGACCTCTAAAACATCAGCTGTGGGATCAGGTGCCAAGGAGGAGTGAGCATCACCTGCCGACCGGTCACACCCACCGACTGTGCTCCTTATCATGATCGGGAAATAACGGGAAAATCCGTCGTCAGTTCAGTATATAAATAATGAACCAATTTGATTTTCTTGACAATTCTATGATTATTTAATTGTGCAGTTTTTTTTTAACCCAAATGTTATAGAACATCGAGAGATACCATTGACCTGCACCTCAAACTGGACCCAGTATGACAAGAATTGCTACCGACTGTACACGTCGGTAAAAGATTGGATTGACGCCTATAGGCATTGTCAACTCGAAGACAGCATTTTGGTGGACATTGCCTCTGAGAGTGAACAAAATTTCTTGAAAGGTAAAGTTTGCAATTTAATCTTAAAGAATGGATTTTTGTACCAAACATGTTTTTTTATAATGCATTAAACTAAAATATTCAAACTGTTAAATTTCAAATAAAAAATTGTGTACAGTGAAGGTAAGTTGAATAACGTGTAAATTATTGGTGTTTTTAAGTACCAGTCCACATAAAAATCAGACAAAGGGTGATATATGAGGGTTCTCAGAATTTGATGATTTTCCACTCATAGATTTATTTTGAAGTATGAACAATGTATGTAAAATGAAAAATGTTTTGAGTCATGGTAACCATGGAAACCCGGCCAAAGAAATTTCCTTAGCAACCGGCCGATTTTTCAGTGTTAAAGGACAAAAAATCACCTATATTTGAGGCTTAAAATAACACGTAAATACCATGAGAATTATTCTTACTTATGGGTGTAATAAAGACACACATTTATTGTGTTCTAATAATGTAATAAAAAATATTTAGGTCTTAAGTCAGTTCTGTGGTAGACGTTGGAAGGTACACATGTTTTACAAGTTTTGCTGATTCAGCATTTTTCGTGATTTTGGCAATATTCAAGGCCAAATTTTAAAAATGGCCAGATTAATACAGTTGTTCCAAGTATCTCACATAAAAGCAGAGGTATTTCTCTTTTAGAATTTGAAGTCAAATCCATGGGCTCTTTTGAAAATCGAATCTGTTGCCTAGCAACAAAAATGGGCTTTTTGATGCATAAAATGCGAAACAATGTAAAAAGTTTACGGAAAAATCAAATGAACGGTTATTTATAATAAACGAGATACAAATTTTAAAATAGTATAATAAAATTCGGTCTCCCTAGCACATTATTGAATATTGCATAATTCTTTATCTCCATAACAACGGCAGGTTCTCCATAGCAACAAGGCAAACAAAGGTAATTTTGGCGTGTATTCGTGTAATCTTATTAAGGCTTATTTAAAATAAGTCAGAAAAATCCGGCTGAGCAAAATTGACAATGAAATGTTGGTTTTATTATTATTGTTATTTTTTTTTAGTAATTAATCAATCCATATGGCAAGGATTCCGTGTACATGACAACCAAAGTTCCTATGTCTCCTGTAAAACAGATTTGACTTTGGGATTGTATTGTTTGTCATGGAATTGGATATTCAAGTAATATGCTGTTAATTGCATGGTGATAGTTCGGAAAGACTTTAGAATGGTGTATCAAGTTATTGAATATTGTTCAATGGCTTATTACTTAGCAACAACACCACTGCCCTAGCAACGACACAAAGAAAGTTTGACGCATATTCATGTTACCTGTAAATCTTTATATAAATCACGTCATGAAGAAAAAAATGATGTTGAAATGTTTGTTTTTCGAAAGTATTTTTAAACTCATGTAATCCATAACAACTATTTCTAGCAGATAACAAACACTGTTACATTTTTAGTATTGGATACTCTGTAGTCGTTATTCATAATATTGAAAGATAGGCACTCGTCACAGATTTCACAGAAAGTATTACAAAGTATGAATTAATTCCTCATGAAAATAAATAGATAAATAATATGAATAACGTCACTATGGAAACATTTCCAATGATATTTCCAATTGAATAAGAAGATCAGGTTTTAATTATTCTACTGATACTTGTCATAGATTGGAGAGTTTTTTTTCCGAACGAAAAGAACCGTTCGCGGTAGCTCAAAGGTAGCGCCTAATGCGTCCCACAGTGGGATTCAAACCCGCGACGTAAGGATCAGCTCCTTACTTCATGACTCTAGTGAAGACACTCTATATAACCACTGCTCCATGAGGGCGACGCGGCACATTAAAATAAATCAAAATAAGAAAAGTCGCATCGCAGTCAGTTACGGTTATTTACGTAAAATTGAAGTTTACACCATTTGAAAGAAATATTTCAAGATGATACAAATGAATTTAAAACATGGCTAGTCACAGAAGTAGAAACTTTATTTTTGTATGTTGTTTGGTGAGATTTGCATTTATGTAGTGCAAACATATTTCAAAAATTATGCAAACGATGGTCAGAGGGTAATCTTCATGTATCCGGTTAGTTCATATCTTAAAATGGAAATATACAAAAGCAAAACAACTGACATCGAACTCATACATGTAACACGGGGCCCATGGGCCACATCGCTCACCTGAACACTGTGGCTAGGAAAAATTAATTCAGTAAATGCCTAAGTAGTCCCGATCCTAAAAGAGGGGGGATGATTTGAACAAACTTGAATTTATGCATACTTGAATCTACACTTACTAAGGGTGCTTACATATTTTTTGATTAACTGTGGCTTTATTTCAAATAAGTTATGTACTTGTGTGGTCCCACCCAATCCTGGGGGGTCATGATTTTAACAAATTTTTATCTAAACTACCTGAGGATGCTAACATTTGAACAAGACCAATCAAGATTTTTATATATTTTTCCTATATATTCCTATGTAAAACTTTGATCATCCATTGTGGCTGTACCACCGGGGGTCATGATTTAAACAAACTTGAATCTACACTACCTGAGGATGCTTCAATATAAACATGACCATTCATGGCTTTGCCGTTATTAAGAAGAAGATTTTTCCTATATATTCCTATGTAAAACGTTGGACGTCCATTGTGGCCCCACCCTACCACCTGGGGTCATGACTTGAATAAACTTGAATGTACAATACCTAAGGATGCTTCTACATAAGTGTCATCTTTCCTGGCCCAAAGTTTTTACATTAATACCAGTAATTTATACTGATATGGTGGCAAGAAGTATAAAATTCAAGTCCACCCCCCCCCCTTCTGCAAGTAAACTTTTGAGTGCTGAGCTGATTTGTTTTTACCTAGCCCATGTGCTCAGGTGAGCGATGTTGGAGGTTGCTCCCACTACTTTGATACGCGTTGCTATTGGCCTGTTCTCTGGGTAATTGCGTTTGAAGCTCCAGAGCTACAGATTCTTTGTGAACTGAATAAGTGTCTGCTTTCCAACAACAAGTTAAAGATACAAGCTTATAAATATTTTTTTGCATTTTTTGGATATCTGCAGGATCCCTTTCTGACAATTTTTTTGCTTGCCAAACAGCTTGAAATAAAATTTTAAATAAATTTATTTCATGTTCAAACTAGAACTGTCCAAACGGGACAAAATATCCCCCGCTGGGTTTTGCATAAGTAAGTTTTTCCATAATTAAGATATATATCAAACACGAATTATGAATTTTTTCTTCCAGTGACCTTGAATTCCCAAAATAACCTTGTGTCAAGGTCATGACACACCCTCGGGTCATGGGCAATCTTTGTGTGAAATGAGAACCTATCAAGTTTATCCATATGAAAGATATAGACCGGACACGAATTATGAAATTTTTCTTCCAGTGACCTTGAACTTCCCCAAATGACCTTGGGTCAAGGTCATGACAAACCCTTAGGTCATGGGCAATCTTTGTGTGAAATGAGAACCTACCAAGTTTATCCATAAGAAAGATATGGACCGGACACGAATTATGAAATTTTTCCTCCAGTGACCTTGAATTCCACAAATGACCTTAGGTCAGGTCATGACACACCCTTAGGTCATAAGCAATCTTAGTGTGGAGTAGTAGATTCTAATGTCTTTCTATAAGAAAGATATGGACCGGACACGATTGCACAGACAGACGGACAGCTAGACAGACAGACAGACGGACAAGGTGATTCCTATATCCCCCCTCCCCAAACTTCGTTTGCAGGGGGGGGGGGTATAAAAATAAAAACATATTTATAATTTTATAATTCAATACATACTTATACAAGTAGCAATAATACTTATATTAATATCTTTCCCTGTGCTACATATACAGGCGTAATTGTGATGTGTAAGAAGCGGAGGAGGCTATTATGCCGATACTTAGCTATAGAATACTATTGAAAACTTCACTACAATATACATGTGCCCCCTCAATAATTATAATATCTGACCATCTTCTATGTTTTGGTTTGTTTGCCAAGGAATTTTCGGTTGTTGATAGTGCCCAAACTGAAAATATATGGTTGTAACCCCCCACCCCCACCCCCGAAATTGCTTACTAAGGGTCTGTATTTACCAGAAGTGGTTTCAGTATGCCTTTTAATTTCCATACTTACATATCTGAGTTCAAACTTAAAACTGCACTTTAAAAGGGAGATGTGCCTCTGAGAATTTCAGGTCACCTGAGTCTTTCAGGTGACCTATTGCTATCTCTTCGTTCGTCGTCGTACGTCAGTCGGCGGTCGTAAACATTTGAACATTTTTAGCTTCTTCTCTGGAACCACTGAACCAATTTCTACCAAATTTTAAATAACCCATCTATGCGTAAAAAAGGAACAAAAAATTGTGAATTTCAGGGTCCCTGGGGCCTGAGGGGTGGGACCAAAACCACTAAAATTAATGCAGTCTTCAAAAATCTTTACTTCTAGACATCAAGCAGTGAAACTGTTGGAATGATAGTAAGAAGCATTGAGTCCTCTACACTGTACCAAAATGGTAAAATTCTTTGCCCCAGGGTCAGGGGTTCTATATGCTAGGGCTGGGCTAAATAGATTATATAGTGAAAATACATTATTTCTTTGAAAATCTACTTCTCTGCTCCTGGGTAAAATTAATTAAGTACATACATGTAGTTACGATGAGGAAGGATTTCTGTTCTACAGTAGTGAATTTCATGGCCTTTGGACAGGAGTTCTGGTGTCAGGATGGGGCTTAAATGATTATATAGTTAACATGCATTAATTCTTTGAAAAATACATAGTTATGATGAGGAAGGGTGCCTCATCTAAAATCGTGAACTTCATGGCCCCAGGGTCAGAAGTTCTGGTGTTAGGGTGCAGGGCTCTTTTGATTATATAGTAAACATGCATTTTTAAAATGGAAAATCTTCTTCTCTGTCTCTGGGTATTAACAACTAACTACAAGCATAACTACAATGAGGAAGAGAGCCTCTTTGAAAATTGTGAATTTCATGGCCAAAGGATGAGGTTGTAAATTTCATGGCGCAAGGACCAGGATTTCCTGTGTTTCTTAGGGTGGGGCTCTAATCATCAAATGGTGAAAGTGCAATAAATCTTTGATAATTAATCTTCTTCTATGCTCCCAGGTATTTAACAAACTGACTACAGACATATAGTTATGATTAAGCTATGATCGTTCTTCCAGAATTGTGAATTCCAAGCCCCCCGGAACATGGGTATCATAGAGGGCTGGGGTTGGGGGGTGTCTTTGACTATATACTAAAAATGAATTATTTCCTTGAAATCCACTCTATGATATTAATCAAAGATTTATGATGAGCAAGAATTGTGAAATGGTGGACCTGAGGGTCAGGGGGTTCTAGTGGGGTGGGGACACTACTGAGTAATGCTGAATATTACTTAGAGTGGTTGGAATGCATTTTTTTTATTCCCCTACTCTGTCTATGGTTATAAAGTTACCAAACTACATAGGCGTCGGAACCGAAGGGGGGGGGGGCTAGGGGCTTAGCCTTCTCCTAGTATAGACATTGAACATTGCTGCGTAGGTTTAGCCCCCCGCTTTCCACAGACACGTTGCAGAATAGGTTTAAAATTAGGAATTCAAAGTGGTGCGTTTTGGAAAAAAAATTGGTACTGAATACCAAACCTAACCCCCCCACCCCCATGCCATGGTCTTTGGTTAAAAACATAACCCAAAAGTCAATTGCAAAACTCATTATTTTGGATTTCAATGATTTATTCATGATTTATTCTATAATATTTTTCATGAGTTAAGTCTTAAATCCTAGCTACTTTTATTGCAGAAAAGTACTGCTTGAAAAATGTCAGAGATGAAAACTTTGAAATATCGGAAATGAAAACAGTTCCGGAAATAAAATACAGCCATTGAAACCATGCACCGTGAGTGTCTTGAATCTAATCCACAATATCGTACAAGTTACATTAAAACATTATCTATGGAAAACATCCTTAATTTGGTATCATATGATTTTTGCCCGTTCACACATACAAGAAATTTTGCCCCGTTTTAAATTCGCCCAGTCACAGTTCTGTTTAAGAATTTATACTGTGTTTTTTTTAACTCGCCCCATTTTAAATTCACTCACATGTAGTTGTTGCCATGAAAACAATTGATGGAACATTTCATATATTTTTTTCAGCACTCTCCACAAATACAATCATCAACACATTAATTTAATATTCATTTCCATGACGAACACTGATCCAAAAGTCAAATCTCTTTACAGAAGGCATGGGGTACATTGGTTGCCATGCACTGGGAATCGTTGCCATGTGTTGATTAAAGATGAAAAAAAAATAAAGATTGACCAACAGTTCATTGTCATTTTTTCTCAATCACATTTTTCTGACTTAATTTGAATAAGCCTTAATAAGATTACACGAATACATGCCAAAATTGCCTTTGTTTGCCTTGTTGCTATGGAGAACCTGCCGTTGCTATGGAGATAAAGAATTATGCAATATTCAATAATGTGCTAGGGAGACCGAATTTTATTATACTATTTTAAAATTTGTATCTCGTTTATTATAAATAACCGTTCATTTGATTTTTCCGTAAACTTTTTACATTGTTTCTCATTTTATGCATCAAAAAGCCCATTTTTGTTGCTAGGCAACAGATTCGATTTTCAAAAGAGCCCATGGATTTGACTTCAAATTCTAAAAGAGAAATACCTCTGCTTTTATGTGAGATACATGCAACAACTGTATTAATCTGGCCATTTTTAAAATTTGGCCTTGAATATTGCCAAAATCACGAAAAATGCTGAATCAGCAAAACTTGTAAAACATGTGTACCTTCCAATGTCTACCACAGAACTGACTTAAGACCTAAATATTTTTTATTACATTATTAGAACACAATAAATGTGTGTCTTTATTACACCCATAAGTAAGAATAATTCTCATGGTATTTACGTGTAATTTTAAGCCTCAAATATAGGCGATTTTTTGTCCTTCAACACTGAAAAATCCGCCGGTTGCTAAGGAAATTTCTTTGGCCGGGTTTCCATGGTTACCATGACTCAAAACATTTTTCATTTTACATACATTGTTCATACTTCAAAATAAATCTATGAATGGAAAATCATCAAATTCTGAAAACCTTCATGTATCACTTTTTTACAGTTTTGTCTGATTTTTATGTGGACTGGTACTTAATTAAAAGATGATGGCGATGATTTTAGTAAATCAAATATTTTCGTCGGGTCAAACTTTGGTTGATTGAGAAAAAAATACTGGTTTGTGATATTGTGATTTGTTTGGAATTTGAAATTCTTTACTTTTTATTAAGGATATCAATTCATGGTCTCGTAACACATGATAACAAATTAAATCAAACCTCACGAAAAATAAGTTATTTCTTGGTAAATCAAAAACTTATAAATGAATAAAATTATTACTTGCATAATAAAGCAAAACATCTTTTTACATACGCATGTGTATATCTTCAGATTTCGTCAATGGAACGCGTACGGATGTTTGGATAGGCGCTTCTGATATCTTCATAAATGGCCAGTGGTTGTGGTATGGCAGTCACCAATCCTGGAATTACACTAACTGGAATACTAGTAAGGCAATGGGGATATGAAATGTTGTTTCAGCTTTCACCAATTTTGATTGCTTTCGACTGCTTCCGAGGATGAAGATGCGCGAGCTTTAGTTATTCGTGAATATCGCAGATATTACTTGCACACGTATAAACGGTTTTAACGTATTTCGTACATTAATGCAGCTGACACACACCAGTTTGATTGAGCACTCCTTATTCCAATGTGTTGTCAGGGATCCGTATTTTGTCTGTTCTTTAAAATCGTTGTGCGTCAACTTGACCGTAGTTTTGTAGTCTAAGAAATTGATGATCACTGGTTAGAACGGTGCATTTGGGGTGGCGGTGGGGCGTTACTCGGGGTGGCGGCACCGAAGCGAGGAAAACACCATCACGGTGTGTAAACCTGAATTTTTTTCATATGTTTAGACGTCTTAGATCAGAAAATTGTATGCTACGAAAAAGAACAAATATCAACGTACCTCTGACTGTTTAAAGCATGCATTGAGAGTGCTCCGTTTTCTCAAACACTCCTCCTCACTTTTCGGGATATCAGCGTGTTCGACTTTTGACATGATATTCTGTTTCAAAATTGACTTCAAAGGGTTTTTTTCACATCATATACAGTAATAAAGTTATACGATAGAATTTAACTTTAATCCTCATTTTAAGTCAATATATATTACTAATTAAGCCAATTTAGGCTTCAAACTCTATGCGACGCTCGGGGTGGCGGTTTTTGTGTCTTGTGGGGTGGCAGCATGTCTGAGAAGTAAGAATTATTTTTTCATGCAGCGTTCTCCTGGCCCCCTTTCGAGACAAAAAAGAATCAGATCTCTTAGAGATCGCCCCATCACCACCCCGAATGCAGTTCGTTCTAACCGGTGATGATACTTTTGCTTGTTGACGGCTGAGGTCGAACGGTCTTTCCTATGTGATCTTTTATACAGATGAACCAGATAACGGGGGCAGTGTTGAAATCTGCACTTCTCTAAACAATCAAGGAAAATGGAGTGATCGTGACTGTAGACAACGGAGAGCATTTGTCTGTAAACAGAGAAGTACGTTAGTAACAATTCAGTAACAAGTCAAGTGATTTTTTTTTTCAAAACAATTAGCATTAAAACAAAGTAATGATCATACATCTATAATTTTAGCCCAAGTATTAATAAAGAAAGATACATTTATTTAATAATATGTCTTATTGAAAGCTTTTCTGTCCTTCTGTGACTCTTCCTGGGCCGTGAAAGACGGGCATTGTTACAAACACTTCACATCTCAACTGACATGGACCACAGCAATGAAAGATTGTCAGGCCAACACAGCCGTTCTCGTTAGCATAAAAAACTCTGCTGAACAGTCTTTCGTAAACGGTAAATATAGTTTAAATGTTTTGTCTGAAGGGTTAAGAAACAATAATGGGTTTTTATATTGAAATTAAATTGTATTAATGAAGAATTAAGAATTTAAGGATTAACAAATCGACTAAAAAAATTTGCAGGACTGTACAATAGGGCTGACTTTTGGATCGGAGGATTTGATAGACACAGAGAAGGCACGTGGGCTTGGTCTGGAACAACAATGTTGTGGAGTTCCACCTTCTGGTTGAGATGTAAGTGAATTTGGTAGATTTAGAAAGGTTGTCTGAAATAGCTTATGCTGTTAAAACGCTTTTAACTGGTTTTATAAACACATATACCCCTGATATCTGGTAATAAGGAACGGATCCTTGAAAATCTACAAATAGTAGAGATGGGGAGCTATCAATTGATATTTTTTCTATTTTTATTTTTTGATTGTTAGTTTAACAATTCTGTTCACAGATCAGCCTAACAATTCCAAAAACCAAGACTGTCTAACAGCTTACATAGGATCTGGTCTGTGGAATGATCTCGGATGTAACGAAAAAAGAACGTATATGTGTCAAAGAAATAGTAAGTTTATTCATGTACCAAAATTAATAATGAAAATGAAAAGAAGTACGTTTTTGTGTTTATAAGATAGCATTGTATTGTCTTTGTTTGATAAATAATTATTTTAAATGGAAAATTTGTATTTTACACCTGTGTGTTTCTTCATCGAAAGAATATTTTGCGATACATTTTATGATTTCTTGGATTCATAAAAACAACCTCTCAGTTGATTTTTAAATACTTGTCCAAATAAACGACAAAATACACGCAGCAAGGTTTTTATTGTTTTCCTATATCAAGCACAAAACAAATCACAATGTTCAAATATAACACAAAAAAAAAAACTCATGTATTGACTATGGATTGATATATTTTTATTGACTTAGAAATGGCGTAAAAAACATCGATCTACAAATGATAAAGCTTTCGGTGCTTTAATATATAATATTATGCTATTTTATATGAATATTTTTTTTTTATTTTTGAACACTTACTATGGAAAACATTATTTAAGTTATTTATATAAATAGGAATCTATGAAATATATTGGTTATTTCGAAGAAATGTTGTTCATTTTGCTAATCCTTAATTAATTTATTTTTTCGCAAATAACATGAGTGAAATAATAAACTTCCAATACTGATCTGATGAAATAACAATCACTGTAAAGAAGGAAACATGAATACTTAATGTTTGAAGGCTATTGGAAGATTGATTGATTGTATGTTGTTTTAAATCCCCTTCAAGAATTTTTCATTTATATAGAGACGTCACCATTTAATCTCAAATTTAGACCTTTACTCGGCACTCAGCGCCAGTGAGCAGTGAGGGTTCTTTATCGTACCAACGCCTACCGTGGCACGGGCCCTCGGCTTTTAAGGTGTCATCTGAAGGACCCGCAACTTTCACTTCAAGTGCCGAGCGCATGACGAAGGAACACATTGCATCCAATTTTTAATCGACTAAGGTCAGTCGTGGTCCTTGTTCGAACACACGACCCTCCGATCACAGGTCTTTGCAAACCTCTCAGACATGGATTTTTTAATGAAATATAGTAGGCTACTGATGAATGTTATTACTGAATCTACTTAAGTCTTAGTTCTGAATGAGTAAAAAAAACTCCTATTTTCCGTAATTTTTCCGTACTTATATTTTTGATAAGCACCGATGCATACTGTTTTTGATCAAAGTTGACATGAGTGATGACCTTATCCTAAACTAAAAGTGTTTTACTTCATTCGAAGATGAAAAAAATATTTTAATAAAGAGGCATAGTTTACGTAAGTGAAGACTTTATCCTAAAAGTGTGTCATTTGAAGATTATAATGATTAATTAACATGCATTTTTTTACCTTCTAGCTTTTCACTTAGACAAGGATCCCGTTTTAACCTTCGAAGTCAATGAAACTACTCAAGAAACAAGCCTTCTCTGTGACTTTGATACCAATTTCACTGATATTGAATTCCTCGTAAATTGGTACCATAATAATGACTTAATAAACGAGGAAATAGTGACGATAAGCAAAACAGAAAGCTTGTTGGAAGAAACGCACATTCCTCTTCTTCTCTTTGGAGACCAGGTAATAACTGAAAGATTGAAAATTCAACTGTACTTTTTTTTATTTATAAAATCAATGTAAAATGGTCTTTCCTAATAAAGCAATTTTAACACCTGCTTCTCCTTTGTAATTTATTTTTCATGTGATGCATTTTAAAAGTGGCTTTGCTTGCATAGGACGTTAAACAAATTGTTAAGAGGTGTGGATACATTATTGATATCAATGATAAATTCAACTTTTTGTTGTTTAGTCACGATATTCAATTTTCATTCATTTGTAGATTGGATGTACCGTCACTCCCTGTATGCCTGGAAACTGTTCTAGCTTCAGAGGTTCATTGAGAAAAAGTAATATTATTACTGCAAAAGTACAGGTAAAATAATACAAAGCATTTAATATCAAACCATTTATTTTGTTTTTATAAATTTTCGTTTTCATTAATTTCTTTTTATCAAGTAACTTTGTTTTTAAGATTGAGGAGTAATTATCAAACCCAATTTTTTATGCTAATTCAAGAATAAGTAAAAGACACCGTGTACAGAACTACATCAATATCTTTGTGATCCTTGCCGTAACAACTAGTAAGCAATTGCTTATGATATTATATGGTTTATATTTTAAAATGTACATCAAATTCAAGGATATTGTTCTTTTATTATAGGTGGAAAGTGGCACTCAAATAACTGTCCATGAAAGGTCAGGGCTTGCCCTCATAAATGTCACTAGCACAATCCCTCCTAGATTGTTTTGTTATAAAGAACTGAGGGCAAATACATGCAAAGTGGAAATAGTTTCTGAGCTCGTCAAGGGTAAACCTTCAAGCATAATGTATTTTAATGTCTAAAGGCATCAAGGTGATTCGTATGATTTAAGCTGTCAATTACATTATATTAGTTTACCTTACTACGAATATTTAAAAGAAATATTCTCTCTCTCAATCGTACAATCAAATATGCACATTAAGATTATGGGGAAGAGAGAGAGAGAAAGAAATATTCATCAAAATCTCCTTTCAATTGTCAGGACGTGAATTAAAATGTAGGGGTTTTCCTGTAAGCCAAGCTGTGTTTGGTATGGACAATCTACACACAAAACCATGCTCTCATTTGATCAACATGGACAACTGGCAATCTGGAGTTTTAATATCCGTCAAAGCTTCCATAGACGGCTTGAGGGACAGGGACCAAAGGCGAAATATTCGTCTATCTCTCAAAACTCCCAATGAAACCAAGGAAATCTCCACTGTACAGGTATACCGGGAAAATAGTCCTGAGATCTGATATGTATTGCACATAAAAAAAATTCTTAAATATGAGAATGCTTTTCAATTTACATATGTTTTAGGTGATAGTAGTTGATGGAGATAAGGTAGCAGTATGTTCTTCAATAAACGACCCCCATATGACAACATTTGATAAAAAGTGAGAAAACCAAAAAAACATTATTTTATAAAAAAAAAATAATAATAAAAACATTACGTTTTTTTCCTTAACTTCTTTGGATAACATTTTTTTAATAAGTTATAATTTTAACTTTAACAAATGAAAATCGTATTTATTTTCCTGATCATATATTGTAAGCAAAACACATACAGGACAATAAAAACGTATCTTGATAGAGTTGAAATTAAAACGTATGCATCTTCTTAACTTATTTTAAAAGCAGTGTTTGGATGCAATATTGAAATTTAATTTTGAAGGATATTTCTCTTGTTGTTAATAGGTATTACGACGTCTACCTGGAGGGAGAATTCATCCTGTACAGACACAGAACGTTGCCTTATGAGGTAAAACAGGTGTCTGATAATGACACAATTATACAAGAGCATTCAAAGAAAAATAGCTTATTTTCCAGCTTTCATACTAGAAATATAACTCGCTCGTCTCCTCTCCGTGAAATCCAATGAATTGTTTCTTTTATGGTATACTGTTGACATTTGTGCGTTCTAAAATACCATATTTATTTCACATTGTTGGTGAAGACCGTTTTTTTCATCTTAGGATTGTCATGGGCATAATGTTTTACTTTTTTTTGCATGATGATATTTCTGCCCTAGAGATTTCTTCTTCAGTCAAGTAGATGAAAGTTATTGTAAAAATTTAACAAATTGTGAAATTTCAAAAAAAGTTGACCGTCTAGTTTGGTCGCGGTCTACAAAGTTTATTTTTTCAATACATGCCTAAAACCTCTAAAATTGCTTTATTGTGGTAAAAATATATATGTATATGAATTATCGACGCAGATTTTTTTTTTGTGAAAATAGCAATATTTAGATTGCTAGTATGCTTCCTCTGATGTTCTGTAAAAAGTTTTAGGTATAATATCCATGGACATCTGCAAATATATAAGCGTCGTGCATTGCTTTCAAAATCGGAAAACAGTGACGTCGGTAGAGCCATTTCAGCGTTTTTTCCGAAATAATTGTCGTAAAATCACATTTTCAGACCAGTAGGCGTGACAGATAATGTTAATTTTTATACTGATATCACAATATTTGAGGAAGGTGTATTGTCGTATTTATGACTACATGAAGTTGAAAAGCTGCGCAAAAGTCATGCGCACTCTAATTAAACGCGGCCTCGTTAAGAACCTCATGAGGACATTTATCTTTAAATCAATACTTATGCACTAAGTATATTAATGAATTGCACTTAAGTATTTATACCAAATTTAAGTAAAATCGAGAAGTTAAGTGAAAATACATAGCTTAAGGGATTTTTTAAGAAGTTTTATGAATTCCACTCCCGAGAAAAAAATCTTTATACACTATGCATTGTTATGTTATAGGGAGAAGTGCTTTTAGCTAAACCACCACCCTTTTTGTGAAATTTTTGATATTTTTAATTTATTGAAGCAGTACTCACGATAAAGATTTCTTAATTTTTGCAAAGTATTGTGCAAATTGTAATATTCCTTAGCTTTTCTTAAAGTTGTTTTTTAAAGCTTCATATATAAGATTGTGAGCTTCTCCATAAGCTTGAAAATGGGAGGCATATTATTTTAGTTTTGTCTTAAAATCTGCAATTAGGTAAATCTATATTTCTTAATTAACTTCTTCACGTACACATAGGTCAAGTTTGACCCAATTAGTCGTATTTTCTTTAAAAGATTAAAAAAAAAAAAGTTTTATTTATAGTTCATGGATTTAATAAACCAGGTTTTATTCCTATCGCGTAAGACTGTATAATTAAATTATATTGAAAATAGATTAAATGTATTCATATTTAATACATGTATCCTCAGGTGTTTTTTTTTATATTATTATTAAGGATTGCTTCTTGGTAATCTTATTTCACTCTTAGAATTATGCAAAATGCCCGATTAATGTGAAAAGGTTAATCATAATACATGTATAATAATTATGGAAAAGGGTAAATTAAAATACATTGTCATTGGTCATTTGCAAAGTAATTTTGTTAAAAAATAATAGTTTGATTAAAAACACAAGAACTTCGAAATTGATCTAAGAGAATATTTTAACAGTATATGGAATATAATCTTCGGACGATCTTTTGGAATCTATTGAAATTCAGGCCCTGTTATTCACAGATAATTCAATTCTTATGAAAATGAAAAAAGTGTTATAAAGCAAATTGTGATCGAGTTTAAGGATTCATCACAGAGTCTTAACCATCTGTTTCATATTTGAAAGTATTACTGATGAAAAATATTAATTGCATACAAACAACTCAACCTTATTTCAAACTCCAACTTCAACTTCTCCATATCTAACTTCTCTTATAATGAAGCAATATCATCAACTCTTGCCTATGGGGTGTACGTCTCCTAGAAGAGCATATTTCCGTAAAATTTATTGAAAAAAAACCGAAACATCCGAACTGACAAATAGGTTAATATACAAATATATAAACAATTTTGGGAAACTTCAGAGTCAAATAAGATTTACGAGTTCCATTTTTATTGAAAAAGCAACCTTTCAATAATGTCAAAATCCTGGAAAATAATTCATCGTGGGAAATGGTAATAGAAAAAGTTGAATATTTTTAAGTTTTAATGCTTGTAACATTCATCTGAAACATTTAAACAATTCTGACAACGTTTCAAGGTCTTATTTTTCAATATACTAGTTCCCGACCATGACCATACAATTCATGTGACCGTTTGAGAAGATTCTCAGTTCTTCAAGGTATACGATCTGAAATCTTATGTTTTAAGGATTTGCATTTGCTCTGCTTACAATGCGTATTATTTAGCTGGACTTTGAGCATGTTAATCAGAAAGCATTCTTTTATATTGTTCTAGTAAACGTTTGCCTTCGTAATTTTTTGAAACCACAGCGAGGTTAAAGCATTAAAATTTACATCGTATAAGTACATGGACAGATTCATTAAAAATGTAAGGGAAAATCTTTGAAATAAATCATAGCAATTATTAGTATTAGACATTTGATGACGGCGTTCTTCGTAAAGTGGTCTCATTTGAAAGCTCACCTCCTTGATCATAAATGGTCTTAATATTTGAAACGAGGAAGACATGCAAATTCCAAAATTATGACGAAACAATAAAAAATTCAGTAAAACTTATTGATCGTGAAAATAGTGCCTAAAATTTCTGGCTTAGGAGGAAATATATCTTATGACTGTTTAATAATACTCATGTCGTCTGCGTTGCTCAGGGGTAGAGCATCTGCTCTAGAGTCGCGGAGTAAGGCGTTGATCTTTATCTCGCGGCTCGAATCCCACTGTAGGTCTTGAACAAAGGTTCCGTGTCGCATCAGATGCTGGTAAGAAAAAGATCCCCCACAGCTCAATGATCTTGAGTGCTGAGTTTAGATCAAAATTGACAGCTCGCCTACGGCAGGTGGTGTCGTCCCCATATGAGTGAAAAAATTCTCCAGAGGGACATTTAACAACAAGCAAACAAAATCGTTCTCACCATTCTCAAGTCTACAATTGTTTCTTAAAACTTATTAAATATTCTGGAGGATATCCTTGTGTGAAGATTTAAAAAAAAACACCTCGGAATATGCTCTGAGTTTTAAGTAAAACTTATTCACTTATTGCCGGTTACTAAACAAAACAAGAAGAAAAGTAAAGAAATCCTTCTAAGTATGTGAATGACTTAAAAAGCTTGCAAGGTTTAATGCTATAGTAGTTTAATATTTGAAATGAAACTGTTGTCATAGATTAAATCCGTATCATTTAGAAATTGACAAAATGCTCCTACCTTGACCTTTCAGGTGGCTGATCAGGAAACACAAGAAAATAATTCGTATTGCTGAACTTGAGTGAACAAATGGATTGCAACAAAATGCCTTCATGTTAGAACATCAGACTTTGCTTATACATGAACATCATCTCCCATCTAGAAAGCAAAATAACTTTTTCTGAACCGTAGTGTGTGTAAAAATGTAAACAGTGATGCTCTTTGTAATATTTCTACCCCTTATTTGAATATCAATTCTTGCTTTTTGACAGTGGTTTGCATACAATGATTATTCAGGTAAGGTTTCTCAGTGTTGGGGGCGGTGTCCGTGATAACTAGACTTTGCAGAATATTATGTGTTACTGATAGCTTAAAAGACAGGTCTCCATGTGATATTTACATGATATTAATATAATAATGATGCAAACTACGAAAATGATTATAGAAATATGGCTAGTAAGACACATTCGATATAGAGAGACAGACCATTTATTGCTCAAGAATTTGGTTTTATTTTAAAAAATGTTAATTGTGTGTTTAAAAAGAAATTCGAACAATAGAATTACTCTTCATTATAGTATCTAATAGTTCCAACTAACAAATCTTGTAACAATGTATCTTCCCTTATAAATAAGACTCTATAGTCATTGCATTTTAGAAGAACTTTATTATTTAGGTCAATATAAAAAAAAGCAGCTAAATGGTTCATATGAAAATTGGAAATACAATTAAGTATTTCCGTTTCTTTTTGTATCTAAATTGATAAAGCTGCACAATATTCTGGAGAAACAACATTCAGCAAACAGTAGGTAAGACCGCGGAACATTAACTGGCAAAATTGGAAATATACAGCTTACGTCATTTCTATCTGTTACAATCAAAACATTCAGTGATAGACAGCGTAATGGGAACGATAACTCATGTTCGACTTCTTTTACGCCATAGCATCTAGTGATAACCTAAAATTATAGATGTATGATTATTGCTTTGTTTTAATGCTAATTGTTTTGAAAAAAAAATCACTTGACTTAGAATTTCTGCTGAATTGTTACTAACGTACTTCTCTGTTTACAGACAAATGCTCTCGGTTGTCTACAATCACGATCACTCCATTTTCCTTGATTGTTTAGAGAAGTGCAGATTTCAACACTGCCCCCGTTATCTGGTTCATCTGTAAAAAAATTCACATAGGAAAGACCGTTCGACCTCAGCAGTCATCAAGCAAAGGTATCATCACCGGTTAGAACGAACTGCATTCGGGGTGGTGGTGGGGCGATCTCTAAGAGATCTGATTCTTTTTTGTCTCGAAAGGGGGCCAGAAGAACGCTGCATGAAAACATAATTCTTATTTCTCAGACAGGTTTATTCCCACTTAGCCAACATTTTGAAAAAACCTATTCCCACATAGCCAACATTTTGATTTTTACACCTGAGTGACCAACAGGCTATAGTCTGTTTTCAGGTATGAGTATATATGGATTACCTGAGAATTACTACCATTGGAATGTGTGAAAATACATAAATTGAAATTAAAATTTTTTATCAATATAATTATAAAATCAGAGAGAAAAAAAAAAATTAAATTTCCAGAATTTTTAAAATAAATACAGTAAAATCTGCATTTTTGAAACTTAAACTAAAAAAAATTAAATATTAATAGAAATTAATTTTATAAGAAATGAAACAAAAAAGAAAAATGAGAGAATTTTGAATACTCTAATATAATTAACACTTGAGATTAGAAATATTTATCTGAGTATGTAATATTTGATCATGGTAATTTATGAACACAGTAATTAAAGCTTATATAATGTGATTTATTATCTGATGAAGACACCAGCTATATTCATTCCATACTTGATGTTCACAACCCTCATTATTAAATTATATATTGAGCCCCATAATGTCCACAAAACTAAACTTCTTTTGAATTCCTGTCATTTTGTTTTATTTGTATAGTTTTACTCTACTATGGAAAATGCCCCCCCCCCCCCCAAAAAAAAATTAATATCAATTTAAAATATCAATGTTTGTACATTTTAAAAAGGCATATTACAACATATTTGTGTCTTTTTCATTTTTAAAACAATAAAAGAAGGAAAGACTATTAACAATTTAAATATATTAAATCAATGAATTGTGCATTTTTTATTTTATAAAAATTATACATAAATCCACATGTTTATATTGATCCGAATATCTGAGCTAAAATATGAAAAGGGATTAAGTGAAAATATACATCATGCAAAAAGTCCAAAATACTGCTGCGAGGCTGATTACTCGTACCAGGAAATCTGATCACGTGACCCCAATCTTGAAAGATCTCCACTGGCTCCCTGTCCAATACAGAAGTCAATATAAAATACTTTTGTTTGTATACAATGCATTGAACAATCGTGCTCCAAATTACTTGTCCGAGCTTCTCAAAATATACTCTCCTTCCAGGTCCTTGCGTTCACAGTGTTCTTTTCTTTTGGATGTTCCTAAAGTTAGAACTGTTACGTACGGCAGTCGTCGATTTGACTACGCCGCCGCCTCACTATGGAACTCTCTTCCTCTGTGTCTTAAAAATTCCAAATCTGTTTCCGCTTTTTAAAAAGGACTTAAAACTCACCTCTTTGAACGAGTTTACGAGGGAATGTAAATATTGTTTTTACAGTGTTATATATATACCTAATGTAAAAAGACAATGAACTGATCTTAAAGTTTTTAATATTTTTTATTTCGTGCTCTACTGATCGAGTACAGGTTCCTTTAATATTTATTACTATTATTTTTTAAAATGTTTCATTAGTTGTAAATTTATTAAAGTGACTCCCACGCAACGTAATATTTTATGGTCTTTTAGTACACATAAAGTCTTTTAGATGTCCTATTTGTATGCACAAATATGTATTATGTATTTTTTAAAGTAATTTGTTCGCCATTTTGTAAGCTTATATCTATTTTAATGTGAAGCGCACTAGAGTGTCATTATTATAATGCGCTATAGAAATTATTGTATTGTATTGTATTGTATAATTAATGTGATTTTTGTTCAAATTTAAATTTTCGCCAATTTTGAACATGTAAAACCTAGCATTTCTAGAGTTTAATTGACTAAATATTTTTTCTGTTTTCTAAATGTAAGATAAAATATGTAAAATAAATGGGTTATTGTTAAACATTCTTGATATCTTAAATTTGAAATGTGCATGATTATGTAATTTACAAAAAGCCCTATCTTTACATCAAATAATTAGAAAAGTTTTTTTTTTGACTATCTGATATAACTGTTCTAAAATAAATGCATCAAATTAAAATAGACTAAAATTAATGAATATTTTATTCACTTTAAAACAGACTATAGCCTACCTGTAATTAATTTCTTTTGTTCTCCACCTATACCCCATTCCCACTTAGCCAACACAGATTTACCTGTGTTTTACCTGTATTTTTTCAAAATGTTGGTTAAGTGGGAAGACCACCCTCAGACATGCTGTCACCCCACAACACACAAAAACCGCCACCCCTAGCGTCGCATAGAGTTTGAAGCCTAAATTGGCTTAATTAGTAATATATATTGACTTTAAATGAGGATTGAAATTAAATTCTATCGTATAACTTTATTACTGTTTATGATGTGAAAAAAACCCTTTGAAGTCAATTTTGAAACAGAATATCATGTCAAAAGTCGAAAACGCTGATATCCCGAAAAGTGAGGAGGAGTGTTTGAGAAAACGGAGCACTCTCAATGGCTGCTTTAAACGGTCAGAGGTACGTTGATATTTCTTCTCTTTCGTAGCATACAATTTCCTGATCTAAGACGTCTAAACATATGAAAAAAATTCAGGTTTACACACCGTGATGGTGTTTTCCTCGCTTCGGTGCCGCCACCCCGAGTCACGCCCCACCGCCACCCCGAATGCACCGTTCTAACCAGTGATCATCAATTTCTTAGACTACAAAACTACGGTTAAGTTGACGCACAGCGATTATAAAGAACAGACAAAATATGGATCTCTGACAACACATTGGAATAAGGAGTGCTCAATCAAACTGCTGTGTGCCAGCTGCATTCATGTACGAAATACGTTAAAACCGTTTATACGTGTGCAAGTAATATCTGCGATATTCACGAATAACTAAAGCTCGCGCATCTTCATCCTCGGAAGCAGTCGAAAGCAATCAAAATTGGTGAAAACTGAAACAACATTTCATATCCCCATTGCCTTACTAGTATTCCAGTTAGTGTAATTCCAGGATTGGTGACTGCCATACCACAACCACTGGCCATTTATGAAGATATCAGAAGCACCTATCCAAACATCCGTACGCGTTCCATTGACGAAATCTGAAGATATACACATGCGTAAAAAGATGTTTTACTTTATTATGCAAGTAATAATTTTATTCATTAATACGTTTTTGATTTACCAAGAAATAACTTATTTTTCGTGGGGTTTGATTTTAAAATTTGTTATCATGTGTTACGAGACCATGAATTAATACCCTTAATAAAAAGTAAAGAATTTCAAATTCCAAACAAATCACAAAATCACAAACCAGTATTTTTTTCTCAATCAACCAAAGTTTGACCCGACGAAAATATTTGATTTACTAACATCATCGCCATCATCTTTTAATTAAAAACACCAATAATTTACACGTTATTCAACTTACCTTCATTGTAGACAATTTTTTATTTGAAATTTAACAGTTTGAATATTTTAGTTTATTGAGTATAAAAAAAAAACATGTTTGGTACAAAAATCCATTCTTTAAGATTAAATTGCAAACTTTACCTTTCAAGAAATTTTGTGCACTCTCAGAGGCAATGTCCACCAAAATGCTGTCTTCGAGTTGACAATGCCTATAGGCGTCAATCCAATCTTTTACCGACGTATACAGTCGGTAGCAATTCTTGTCATACTGGGTCCAGTTTGAGGTGCAGGTCAATATCTTTCGATGTTCTATAACATTTGGGTTAAAAAAAACTGCACAATTAAATAATCATAGAATTGTCAAGAAAATCAAATTGGTTCATTATTTATATACTGAACTGAAGACGGATTTTCCCGTTATTGCCCGATCATGACAAGGAGCACAGTCGGTGGGTGTGACCTGTCGGCGGGGAATGCTCACTCCTACATGGGACCTGATCCCATCTCTGATGTTTTGGAGGTCCGTGTTTGCTCTGTTCATATTTTGTATTGTTTTATGGACTTTTGATCTGTAATACTGTTCGTTATCTCCATATGTTTCATTCATCAAAATGGGTTTGAAGTATGCAACATGCATTGTCACCTTTGTTTCATGCTAATATGAAGATTTAACATTTTGATAAATGTTCACATTTCGAAGAACAAACTGATATTTTTTTCTTTATCATTACAGAATTATACAGTCTATGGTCAAAAAGAAGATAAATAAAGGATAAAATTGGTGGGATTTTAATTCTAATTTTTTCCTTGAAACGTTATATTAAAATACGAAAAATCGATAAGTAGCCCAGTGTGCATGTACATTTTTTTTTAACAAAATGTAGTTCCCTCAAATCCTGTGTGTTCAGAAATAATGTCATAATTCATTAAATACCAGTATTTATGTTTACTTATGATTGATCACACCTGGTATCTTACAAACAAATTGATTTATATACTCTACCTGATTAAAATGTTTAAGAAGTTTAATCTTAAACAATGAATAAGTAGAATTCTAGAATTTGTATACTTTAGTTCCCTTATATTAATTATATTAATGTTATGAAACAGAATCTAATTAGATTTTACAGTTTTTATGTAAAATCTTGCTAAAAACTAAACTCGAAATTACTACTTTGGAGTTTTGAAATTTTTACCAACACCTTCCATAATTGCATATTCACCAATGAAAGGGATGGCATCGCAATATCACACCTAATCATGTTTTAATGTATAATTTGCCAGTAATAAAGTATATTTAACCCCTGATAATAAAATGTAGAACACAATCCGATATCTATCACGAAGAAGTGGGAAGGATGTACAATATAACGAGGTGTTATTCAATTTAACAGCACCGGATACGTTTATGTTTATTCTTTCTTCGCTGAATGTCTCCTATCTATGTAAGAAATTAGAAATCATCCACCCCCGTACCCTTAAACCTTTCCAAAAATACTGGTTGAAGTAAATAGCATTTATAAGGGGTATAAGAATTATTAAATTTATATTATCTACGGTTGCACTAAAACATTAACTGCATGATTTATTTATTTTTTCATTTAGATGCTAGATTTCTGCCTATATTTTTCAAATTATAAAATATTATTTTTTTTAAGGTATTTTTCATGAGAATGTGTCCTGAATCAAGTTTCTATAAAAAATAAAAATTCTACTCTACCATGCTCATCGTTTTCCTCCTTTCTTATTCAAATATATAGAAAAAAAACTTTTTTCTTCTTTAGATTTTTCAATGTAGAAAAAATGAAGTTTAAAAATTTAATAGGAGTTTGCTTAATATGACCAAGAATGCTGATAAAAAGCATCTTTGAAAAATCGGCCATCTGAGGTCACCTTTCGGTAAGGCTGGTGTGTGCAAACTTTTACTATCGAGATTATTAAGCGTGTTTTAAACATTTAAACATGTTTCGTGTACAGAAGCTATTAATCTGTCACTGTAATATAAATTTACTCAAATAAACATCAGTCCAGTATATCATGCAAATTCATGACTAATAGGTCATGCAAAAATTGTGGGAAAGTGAGAAATATAGTCTGGCTAGGAGATTAAATTAAAGTCACACTTTTAAATTTTCTTTTAATATACCCGGTAGTTCAAATTAAGCAAATAATCATCATCAGGTTCTAATGGAGTAAAGAAACAAGTTGAAATATAATATTAGCATGAAAATATCATAGGGAAACATTTAGAGTCACTAAGCAAGTTTGCTTATTTTAATAAATTAAAGTTTATGAATGCCACCATCATTCGTAGTAAAAGATAAATTGTTTTGTAAACAAGGTCATTACATCAACCTTAGAATGAACAAAAAATTATCTTCAAATAAGATAATATTATGTGATGGCTGATATCTTTATATCATCAACGTATGTAATGCAGCAATGTAAATATTTCTATATATAATATGTATGTTCAGGTGTGTATTGTTTTTATTAAAAATCTTCTTGGGAAATCTTTTCCTTAGAATTTAGCAAAAATAAAACCTGAATGTTAAAGGGTAAATTATAATAATAAGTATTATGGAAGAGGTTTATTTACATACATTGATAACAATTCAACAATTTTCATTTTATACCTCTCAATTTGCTTCAAGGTTTTTTTGAAGTTCTTAGAAAGGTCTTATTAAAAATCTAAATTTTTTACCCCATAGTAGTGTTTTTAAATTACATATTTTAAGAAATTGGGGTTCTTTTAATATAAAAATAGATACCAATGTTTATTAACTTTATGTGAAATTAGAAATGATTTATATTGTTTTGCAATCAGAGAAAAAATCTTTAAACACTATGCATTGTAAAGTTCTAGGAAGAGGGTTATTTGCCGAACTACCATCCCTTTTGTGAATTTTATAATATTTCTAATATATTGAAGCAAAACTCACGATAAAGAGCTGTTAGTTTGTGCAAAGTATATCTATATGTAAATTGAAGACTTTCCATAACTTATTTTTAAAGTTGTGTTTTTAAGATTCATATATAAGAGTGTGAGCTATTCCATAAGCTTGAAGATGGGAGGCATATTGTTTTAGTTTTGTCTTAAAATCTGCAATTAGGTAAATCTATATTTCTTAACTTTTTCACTTACATATCGGTCAAGTTTGACCCGATTAGTCGTATTTTCTTTAGTAGTTTTAAAACAATGAAGTTTTATTTTTAGTTCATGGATTTAATAAACCAGGTTTTATTCCTATCGTATGACTCTGTATAATTAAATTAAATTGAAACTAAAATGATTAAATGTATTTATATATAATACATGTATCATAGGGTGTTTTTTTTTAATTAAGGAAGGCTTCTGGGTGATCTTATTCACTCTAAAAATTTAGGTAACATGCCCGATTTATGTGAAAAAGGTTAATTATAATACATGTAATGATTATGGAGAAGGTAAATTAATATACTTTATCATTGGTCATGTGCAAAGTAATTTTGTTGAAGAAATAGTTTGATTAAAACACGAGAACTTCGAAATTGATCTTAAACGAATCTTTTGACAGTATATAGATTATAATTTTCTGATACAAGCCCTTTCTCAATCTACTGAAATTCAGTTGAATTTCAATTTGAGCAATGTATTGAAATTCAGTTAAATTTCAATTTAGCCCTGTTATTTACGGATCTAATAATTCAATTATTATGAAGATGAAAAAGGTAAAAAAAAAAGATCGATTTTTAAGGATTTCATCACAGACTCTTAACCATCTTGTTCAATTATAAAGTTTTACTGAGAAAAAAATATTAATTACATACCAACAACTTAACGTTATCTCAAACTTGATGACCTCATATTCCCTTTTGTTAACTTTTCTCATAATGAAGCAATATCATTAACTCTGGCTTATGGGGTTTATGTCTCCCAGTTGGTTCGAAACACAGGAGCATTTTATTTGTTATACGTTAGATTTACTTAAGAAATGAAACATCCGACTGACAAAGAGGTTGATATACAAAGACATAAAGAAACTCGTGAGACTTTCAAAGTCAACACAAGTAGATTTTTCGACTTCCATTTTTATTGAAAAAGCAACTGTCAATGATGTCCAAAAGCCTGGAATTTAATTTATCGTGAGAAATGGTTATATTTAAAGTTGAAAAGTCGTAAGTTTTAATAATGTTCATTCTGGTAATAAAATCTTGTGATTATGATTTTCCGAAAGTTCCTTGGAATTTTTAAGTATCTGCATCTGATTTACACTACTTCTCGAATATATTTTTGTACAATACTACTGAAGTTTTTCCTGTGAGAAGTATAGACAGACTTGGTAAAAGATTCACTGGAATCCGCTATGTTACTGTTTGTAAGGAATTTTATGAAGTTTCGGGATCCAATACAGATATGGTAATTCAATTTCATTTTGATTGTTGGGAATATTAAAAATATTCGATATACGATAAGACTTTGAAGAATTTCCCCCCTTTTTAGCAAGGGAGCTATTGGAATAAGTTGGATAACCATTTATAGTAGTAAATGAAAGTTCCTCTTAAATGCAATTTAATTAACGAGCCTTACAAACAAAGACAACATTGTTTCCTGTTTAGTCAGCAGGAACCAGTATATATTGATCATGCATTCTATCTAACAAAGAAGAATAGTTACTTTTAAGTTTGCACCTCAGTAGCTTGACGAGAGCTTTTAACACACTTCTGATACACTTAATCAATTTTGAAGTGTCAATGTCCTTTTTCATAATTAAATTTACCCGATCATGACGATACAATGTTACCGGTTGACAGAAGATTCTCACTTCTCCATAGTTTGTGATCTGAAATCTTATGTTTTAAGGATTTGCATTTGCTCTGCTCACAATGCGTATTATTTATTTGGATTTCGAGCATTTTAATTGTTCGTTAACATCACAAATTATTCTTGTAAATTATTCTAGTAAACGTTTGCCCTCGTAAATATTTTGAAATCACTGAGGTTAAAGTCTTAAAATTTGAAGCAAACTTACATCTAACAAGAACGGACCGTTTTATTAACAGTATGAGGAAAAATCTATAATATAAATATAATAAAGTGGTGGCGTCTACATATGAGTGAAAAAATTCTCGAGAGGTTCATTAAACAATAAACAAGCAAACAAAATTATTCTCGAGTCTACATTTGCTTTTTTCAAAGACATATTAAATATTCATGGAGGGCATCCCTATGTGTAGATTTGAAAATCGTTAAAATTTGCTCTGAGTTTTTAGTAAAACTTATTTTCGAATATCTAGTTTAGAAATAACCAAAAGCTACGTAAAGAAGTCTTTCTAAGTATGTGAATTACTTAAGGTTTAGTACTTTTGTAGTCTAATGTTTCAAATAAAACCGCTGTCAAGATTAAATCCGCATCATTTAGAAATTGATAAGATGCACCTACCTTGACCTTTCACATGGCAGATCAGAAAACAAAGGAAAACAATACGTATTGCTGAACGTGAGAGAACCAATGAATTGCAACAAAAAGTATTCATGTTAGAACATAAAACTTTGCTTATACATCAACATCATACGTTTCACCTCCAATCTAGAAAGCAAAATAACTGTCTCAACCATAGTACGTATAAAAAGTAAACAGAGACGCTTGTTGTCGTGTTTCTGCCCCTTATTTGAATATCAATTCTTTTATATTTTTTGACAGCGGTTTGCATACAACAATGATTATTCAGGTACGGTTTCTCAGTGTTGGGGGCGGTGTCCGTGATAAAGACATTTTGCAGAATATTATGTGTCACTGAAAGCTTAGAAGACATGTCTCCCTGTACGTGATATTCACGAGATAACTGTATAATGATGCAAGCTACGCTAATGATTATTTCTCATTAGAAATACATCTTTTTCGATATAGAGAAACAGACTTATTATTGGTCAAAAATTTGTTTTTATCTTATGCATGTTATAGAAACATTTGTTAATAATGTATTTAAAAAGAAATTCGAATAATAGAATTACACTTCATAAAAATATCTTATGGTTCCAACTGACAAAGCTTGTAACAATGTATTTTTTGCTTCTAAAACTCTACAGTCATTGCATTTTAAAACAACTTTATTATTAAAGCATTTTAAAAAAATGTTAATCATTATTTTCCGGTTATCCAATTTAATCACATCCAAAGAATTAAAGTATTAAAATATCTCCATCCTCATGACGTCATTGTATTCTCTGTTTTCAAAATTTTTCATACAGTGAAATTTTGTACTTGACGGAAACAAGCTCAATTTGTTTTGTGTATTTACAGATACATGTAGAACTTACAATACATGCACCTCCAATAAATCATGCTTTCGTTGAAATTCAAAATTCATTACTATTAGGTTACATATTTTTCACGAATAACCGATTAAAGAAATTTTAGTCGATAGTCAGTATGATCGAACTATAGTCGAGTACTCTAATATTCGTTGACATCCCTATAAATTTGGAACACCCTTCGCTTGTTTGATTTCTTTTATTTATGAGAAGATATTGCTTTTTGAATTAAAAAAAAACTATGATAAGTCAGTAATGGAGAAAAATTCGTGATGTCTGCTGACACAAATTCCTTCATACATGTATGATCACTAGCTCTTGTTATTTGTATTGAAGTAAAAATGACAATGATAGTAGAAAAATTATAAAACAGGTGTAAAATTGTTGAACACCTGTATATGATGAAAAAAAAACAATACTATATATTTCACAGATTTATGAATGTAACGAAGGATTGCATTTCAGCTATGCAGATTGAATCTCCTGAGTATAGATGCCTATAAATATGCACATATTGACTTCGTGTTAGTGTTGGCCATTGCTGTTTTTATTTCAATTTTAGTTACGTACATGTACCTAATTTTTATTAGCCGTAAATTATTTATGTCATTCCACTAACTTTCACCTGAATTTTTCTTTCCTATACGCAGGCCAATATTTGACTCTTGAGCCTTGACTAATAATATAATTCACTAACATATTCCAAACTCGACATGCGAAATTGTCGTTACTCAAGTGCCTTAACTGTGTGTGTTTAAAATATTCGTCAGAATTAGAAATATCGAACATTAAGTGATGTTCAAGGTTCACTTTATAAAGAAGATTATTTAGGCTACATAATCTAACTTAAGAAAGATACGTTTAGTCATTTCATGTTTATAATGTGAATTTGAAAGATTTTTTTACGATAAAATAATACATTTTTTGAAATTGAATACCACCCACCTGATATTTGTACAACTACAGAATGATATCTCTACTTAATATCCCTGTGTCTATTACGATAATATTGTGATATATGAATAAACTACAGACGATTTACTATCTCCGTACACGAGAATCAAATATTAACCCAGTTGTAAATTAAAAAGTCACTGTGTTGCACTTTCTCCCATTTCCTGGCATCTGATTTCCTAAGTCCATGTGTAAGCTGTGTTTTAAGAATTTATATTAATAATATTATTATAAAACAAATACATGTATGTGATGATTCTACACCATCGTCATTGTCTAAATGCAAGACAAAATGGTGTCAGTTGTATACTTTGAAAACTTAAGTCATTAATGTTTGTTTTATTAATTTACTGCAAATACTTGATGAACTTAATATCAAACCTTGCCTACAAAAATCGATCCCCACAAATCAAAAAAATTCTACAAAGGAATGGTTAAATACCCAAATTAGAACAAATATGAAGGGTGTTAAGAAAGTTTGTTCCATATTTTTCTTTTATTTTCGAAAAGAAATACGATGAGAAGATATTTACAAATTGTGATGTTTCATGTTTGCAGAGACCATTCATGCTACTGATAAGGCCTTAATTCAATAAGGGGAGGGTAGGTATTAAAACAGATGAAGTCTGTTCAAAAAATTAGAAATGACGCATATTTGTGACATTTATTAGGTATACAGGTCAAAACATCCTTTCAAATACTATGCAAAAATTAAATTACCAAATCTGTGAAAATTTTTAAAATGACACACCTGTTCTTTTGAAAAGTGATCTATCGTTCTTATACCTACGCTCATCACCTTGTCTGATCCAAGATAAGCTATGAAGAAACAAAAGTAAATTATCCTTTATTTTCACTCAAAATGATCAGCATTTCTATCATTGGGATGCTTTAATGATGTTATATGTATTTTCATATGGAAGAAAAATCCTATAATTTCCTACAAGAAATGAATTGCTATAAATCTAAAGCACACTCTTGTGATTTTGTCAGACTAGAAAATTCATCTCTTTAATTAAGCACTACTTAGAAATTTTTGAAAATATTTCATGCTGGAACGAACTTTCTTAACACCCCTTACATGTATTTTCTTATTCATCTTTCGGCAATACCCTTTTTAAGATGACTGTATTTTCAAAGATTTTTGTTGTCAGTCTAATGAGATTTAAACATTTTTAAATATTATTGATCCTCTTTTAAATGAGTTATTAGAATATTTAAGTAAAATTCAGTTTCCATTGCTAAAAACCATCAAGAGCAAGATCCACATTAGCATACCAACAAAGGACCTATGCCCCCTCCCATAACCCCTGGAATATATATAAATCCGGATCCAAAGAATTTTTTTTGAATATAAAGTGAATTCTATGTATTTCTTTGATTTTTCATATGAAAAACATTGTAATATAAATATGTTCTAGACGGTTAATTTATGAAAGAAGACAGATATGAATATCTTGGGGACCCGGTATGTATATTGGGGTGGGGGTGGGGAGGTTTTCCGATCTACAAGCACTTGTGATAAGCATATTTATGCACATACTTTTGAAGGATGCCATGACAAGTATAAGTGATTTAGATGACAACTACTTTGTACGTTTTCATATTATTCACACTATTATAAGTCCGGTATCTTTTTGTCAATATTCTGGAATCAATCTTTTTTTTTTGATTTACAACAGGATGATGATAATTTTTCCTTACAGATGAAGCAAGTTATAATTTCGGTTATAGCACTTATATGTATATTGGACCTTCGGTCAAAATTACTCTATGTGTGGTCAAAATTATAAAGTGTATCTTCTAATTTTATATTCTGACGAATAATGCATGGTTAACAAACAATGACATAGTGGAACATAACTTTAGTACAAAGAAAAGAACTTTACGAAGAAAAATGCACCACCTTACATAAATGCATATTTTCAGCCTTTTTTTATAATCCACACAGATATACATGTACACACGGTCGTATAAAGGATCGGGGTTGAGGGGTTGGGAATAAGCCCCCCCCCCCCTGAAGTCGATAAATAAACAATGTAATATATTATAGAAAACTTAGTTACTGTATACCTGTGCCCCCTCAATTAAAAATATCTTTCATTTTGGCTTCCCAAGGAATTGTTTGGTTACCGTAGTGATTCTAAACAAAAAAGGTTTGGTTGTGCCCCCCTACCCTCCTTTCCACTGAAATTGCTTGCTTCAGGTCTGTTACATATATACAAAATAAAAGCAACCCAAGATAACTTAGTTAAGATCGCCATTTAATACATCATCCAAGAAGATACTGTCTACCACATGTCTACCATATGAATGCTCGTTTATTTCTTTGAAGTGATATTTTAATAAATTTAAAAAAGAATCTCTCTCTCTCTCTCTCTCTCTCTCTCTCTCTCTCTCAATACAAGACATTATATAAAGCACACTACCTATTTACTTGATTGTACAGATTTATAAAGGGTTGATTTTGTTTCAAGCTGTAAAAAGAAACCTTTCCCTAAATGAACAAGGCGCACACTACGAGTAGTTTGTATACGTTTAATCACTGACGCATCACAAATGTGTTTCTTAAGTATTATGGCTTATTTTCTTCTATTTGTTCGCTTTTTTTTAAACATTGTAAGTGATAACAAAAATTTGACATGAGCAATTTTCAGTTACAAAGTGGTTAAAATACTATCCGTTCTATTTTACACATACTTATTTCTTCCAATTTTAAACTTTATATGGGTACAGTTACTGGTCCCGAGAGATACGGGAAGTTAGGGCGAATTACATTCGTTCGTAAGATGTCGGTGTTTCTCTATAGACCCAGTTTTGATCAGCTCAGACCTTGTAGCACTCCACTCAGGCGTGATAAACACAGACAGTACACTAACTGATCATAAAGCAACTTATGTTTTTTTAAAATCTAGTATCATCAAAAGTCAACCTTATGTTAGGAAAATATGGGATTACAAAAATGCTAATATAGAAAAACTTAATAACCTTATAGAAAATGCTGACTGGGAAAATCTCATTTGTAATGCAGAATCAACTGACGAAGCTACCGAAAATTTTTCAACCAAATATCTAGATCTCGTTAGGGAATGTGTACCGGAAAAATCAGTATTAATAAGACCTAAAGACAAACCTTGGTTTGATTCACTATTAAGGAAAACCCATCGGGAAAAAAATAGATTGAGACGAAAAGCACAAAAAAGTGATGAACAGAGTGATTGGGATAATTTTAAGCATATAAGAAATAAATTTAATAACATGAAAAACATGCTATTGAAAATTATCAAAATACTCTTGAATTACAACTAATTGATTCAAGTAAAAACAACTCTAAGCTTTACTGGAAACTTCTAAGAGACACTTTTAAAAGTAAGTCAACCACAGACATCCCCCCTTTACAGTACACATCTGCATCAGGTGATGTTAAGTTTGCTTTTTCTGAGGAAGATAAGATACATGTACTCAACACTTATTTTGCTTCAATTACATGTGTTGATGATGAAATGTCTGAATTACCTAAAGAAAACATTGAGTGCAATAGTGTTTTTGACAATATCTTTATTTGTGAACAAGAAATTATTGACATTTTATCTATATTACCTGTCAATAAAGCCATTGGAGAAGACTGTATTAGCCATAAAATGTTAAAATCAACAAAATTATCTGTTGTTAAACCTCTGTGCTTATTGTTTAACCGTTCATTGAAAGACTGTGTTTTTCCAAAAAAATGGAAATTAGCTAATGTAATCCCTTTGTTTAAAAAAGATGATCCTGCAGTTTTATCTAACTATAGACCTGTTTCATTGCTAAGCTGTGTCAGTAAAGTGATGGAACGTATTGTATTTAAACACTTGTACAACTATTTTCACTCTAACAATATTTTTTATAAATACCAGGCCGGTTTCTTACCTGGTCACTCTACTGTATATCAGTTGTTAGAAACATATGATAACATTGTTAGAAACATTGATGAAGGCAAATCCTGCTGTATGATTTTTTGTGATTTATCTAAGGCCTTTGACCATGTTTGGCACAAAGGACTCTTATTTAAATTAAAAATGTATGGTGTAAAGAAAGATATGTATAGTTGGTTAAAAAGCTATTTAGAGAATAGAACGCAAAGAGTGATATACAAAAACCTGGTATCCCCTACTGAATCCCTTTATGCAGGTGTTCCACAAGGCTCTGTATTAGGTCCTTTGTTATTTTTAATTTATGTGAACGATGTAGCTGATAAGATGTCAAGCTTTTGTAGACTTTTTGCTGATGATAACAGTTTGCAGTATGCATCTAAATGTGTCAAATCTATAGAAGGTCATCTGAATAATGATCTTTTATCTCTTGAAGAGTGGTCTAAAAAATGGTTGCTAAAATTTAATCCCTCTAAAACTAAGGTTGTATTTTTTAACACAAGAAAAAACAAAGAATTTCCAAAACTCCTTTTCCAGGATAGCCAATTAGAATATGTTCAAACTCATAAGCATCTTGGGGTAACGTTTTCATACAACTTAAGTTGGTCATCTCACATTGAAATCTTGCTGTCTAATGCATACAAAAAATTAGGTCTTTTGAAAAAACTTAAGTTTAAAATAAATCGAAAAAGCCTTTCACTTATGTATACTTCATTTATCCGTCCCCAACTTGAGTACGCTTCAGTTGTATGGGGTGGTTGTCTATCCATCGATTCTGAAAAATTAGAGAAATTGCAACTACACGCAGCTCGGATTGTTACTGGACTAACTATGATTGCCTCTAGAGACTCTTTGTATTTTGAAACAGGCTGGGAACCACTCAGCGACAGACGCAAGATCCAAAGATTAAATACCATGTACAAAATTCACAATGATTTAGTACCAGATTACCTATCTGAGATTATACCTGATATGCGATGTAATGCTTCTGCGTATACAACAAGAAACTCACAAAATTGTAGTATACCTGTCTGTAAATTGCAAACTTATAAATCATCATTTGTACCAACTGTAATAAACGAGTGGAATTCCTTACCGCTAAATACCAGACTTTCGAGCTCTTTGTCTGTTTTCAAAAGTATAATTAAACAAAAAATAACAGAAGCTCCGTCATATTTTAATTTTGGTAAAAGACGCAACAATATACTGCATACACGGCTTCGGCACAATTGCGTGCTAAACGCTGATCTTTATAGATGTAATATAATATCTAATCCACTGTGTTCCTGTGGTAAGGTAGAAAATACACATCATTATTTTTTCTCGTGCCCTAACTACAACGAGGCCAGGAAAGAGTTTTTCGATAAGTTCTTGAGATTTAATAAAGTCCATATTGTTGACATTCAGACTTTACTCTGGGGGGATACATCACTCAGTATTGCTGAAAATGAATATCTATTTTCTATTGTACATTCTTATATTCAGCATTCTGGTAGATTTAACTGATTGTACTCTTTTTAAAAATTATTTGTATAAATATGTCCACAATGAGAGTTTATTTAATTTACTTGTAATCTATTTTGTACAAACTGTTGAACACTTCTAATTCATCCTGTTATAATATCTCATGTAGGGAGAGGGCGATTTAAGTTTTTAGAACTTGTGCCCAATCCCATTGTATATATTTAGTGCAATAAAATATGTTCAAACCATATGAATGAACAAGTTAGAAATGAAAGAGAAAATCCATTGCCAAGTTGCTATAAACCTTATATGATGACTAAACTTATAATGGTGATACATCTAGGGATAATATACGCTAATAGATGCATTGTTTGCTTTGGATGCTTGATCTGGCTAACATTTTAAGTTAATATTTGGAGCAGGTCCAGTCCTTAGTAACTATAAATCTTGCCTAGGCCAAATTTGCATAGATGTTTTAACTAGATGCACACTACAAAGACATTTGTGTCGTGAGAGCATATGTCTTGCTTGCAGATAACAAAATTTGTCTAGGTGAGCTTTGTATTCTATGTTTCTGTTGAATTATCTCTTTGGATGCGTTTTAAAAGTTTTTGTTAACAAAATCTGCATACTGGTTACAATTTCCCTAATTTTAAAAGAATTTTTGTATAAGTTAAATTTATTCAAATTATGGCAAACATTCTACAGTGAGGACATGGATGAAAAAGTATAGCATTTTTGAAATAGTATACTAGTGCATGTATAGCAAATGTTAATAATTAGTATTATTGACATTTAGAGGCATCTCTATGTGGAAATGAAGGATTTTTTAGGTGACTTAAGTCACTTGGATGGGTTTTGTTAGTTGTTGCTCATTCTGCGTAAACATACGATTACCCTAAGCCTTTTCTCTGGAGTTGCTGAAAGAATTTCAACCAGTTTTTCATGATATAAGTTACATCCATGGGTAAAAGGGGGGGG
>PRKT01000013.1:3913516-3925083 GCA_003671525.1 Saccostrea glomerata
GTCAGTATTCTGTGTTATGATTAGACTCTGTTGATTATTCAGTGAAGTGCATAAATGTTTATACACATGCATTTTTAAGAAGACAAAGATTTGCATACGTGTGACTAATTGAAGGGCGCCTCTTCCAATATTGTGAAATTCATAGCCCTTTGGTCAGAAGATCGATTGGACCTCTATAAATGCATCTTTCTTTTGAAAAAACACAAAAAAAACCCTGCTTCTTGGTATAAAACACCCAATCTAGGTGAATGGATATGAATAGCAAGGTTGTTTTATCCCAAAACAGATGAGCGAACATTGCGTGCAGAAAGCCTATAGCTTCAATTTCGTGTTCAATTTGTAAATTTAGTATTTAGAGTAAAGGTTTTATTATTGAAATTTATGAAATCAGTCCGGAATAGGTAACCAGTTTCCAAATCGATTCCTAAAGATTTTGATCCTGAAAGGTAGCTTTCTAAACATTAGACTATCTGAAAATCTCTTTATCACAAAAGTGTTTGTCTTCCCATCACCTCCTCTTAAAGTTTTCCTGAAAGTATGCCTTACCATAAATCCCGAATTATCGGATAAAGATTTTATATTTTGAGTCAGAAAATTCGACATATCAGAGGCTCTATCACCCGCAAAAAATTGAAGCTTGAACATCGCTTGGTCTCTAAGCAGAGTAAACTTTTCTCGGAGAGTTAACAGACAATCAAATGAGTCTAGTCTATTCTGTATATAAGCCGCGATAGAATTTAATTTCCGGATAAACATAGGTTTGGCTTGCTTGGGTAGAACTCTGGCATTTGCTTGCTCTTCTTTCACAATTTTCAAGTGCTGTTTTATAAGTATTGAACATGCCGCATTGCCTTCCTGAGTTGCTTCGTACCATGATTCACTTTTACCCTCGAACACAAGTCTGGTGGAGATGCAGTTACATAGTTCCGATTAGGAAATAGGGCGGAAAGGCAGGGAAATCTTTTAGGAATTACCCGTATATTTAACACTATTGAGAATGTATACTCGTCTCGTATTATTCGTATACTTAAGGTTCGCCCCCTCTTCTTGAATGATAATTAGTGCTGCGCTTATCACGTGATTTCGCTGAGGGTAATCTAGAGTTGCAGAGTGAGGATTTGGTCCTTACTTTAAGGGTTTAAATCCCTTGCGGGATGTGGAGAAAGGTCCTTCAGATGAGACCATATAAACCTAAAAAAAAGGTCCTGTGCCGCAGTAGGTTTTACACAGAAAAGACCCCTCACTGCCCAAAAGCCCATTGTACCAGGTATACATGTAGGTATAAAGTAGCCGTCTATTGGCTAGTGGTGGCATCTCCATATGAGTGAAAATTCTTAAGAGGGACATTACACAATGAAAGATAATTTGAAAAAATTTACAATCTATACTATCCCAGGAAGTTTCTTAGTAAGATTCAGTTTCTCTTGTCCAGCGGGTTTTTGAGAATTAAAAAAAAAAGAAGATTTTTCCAAATTATATCGATATAAAACTTTGATTCCCAGTTGTGGGCCCAACCTACACCCGAGGACTATGAACTAAACAATTAAAATCTCAGTTTAAGACATATATTTACGAAAATTTACGAATATACCATATCTAGTCTACTCAATAAGCTGCTGCAGATGTACGAAAAAAATAAACTCGTTTTTATAATTACACTATATACTTTATTGATAAATATCATGTTTAGTAAGTTATACATGTGTACAACATTTGCATACTTTATTGATAAATATCATGTTTAGTAAGTTATACATGTGTACAACATTGAAAGCAAGAAACAATATCATGGCCATATTATATGCAAATGTTTTTTATATCATAAGTTCAATTAAAGTGTGCAATATAAGCATTAAAGAAAATAATAATTCACTTTACAATAATAATGAGCTGTTAGACTACCCAATTACCAGGGAGGAAATTTCATCGGCTGTTAATGATTTGAAGAATAGTAAGGCCCCGGGCTTCGATAATATTTTAAATTAGCACATAAGAACAACTTTATCATTATTTTTGCCAATTTATGAAAACTTTTTCAATCTTATTTTTGAAACTGGTATTGTACCTGAAAACTGGTTAATTGGTATCCTGAAACCAATCTATAAAAATAAGGGAGACCCAACGCATCCCGAAAATTACCGCCCGATTACCCTTTTAAGCTGTCTAGGTAAACTATTTACCAGAATCTTAAGTAACCGTCTAGAAAATTATGCAGAAGTCACGCTAATAAAAGAAAGTCAGACTGGGGTTCAGAAAAGGTTACTCTACTCTAGACAATATCCTACTGTTACAATTTTTATCTCAGACACTAATTAACAGCAAAAGAAAATTGTTTTGTGCGTTTATAGACTGTAAACAAGCGTTTGATACAGTCTGGCGAGAGGGACTTTTGTGCAAACTTTTGAGAAGTGGGGTAGATGGTAAATGTTTTACTTTTATTAGAAATATGTATAGTGGTATCAAATCTAAAATACATATGAATGGTTTGTCATCTGAATTTTTCAATTGTAATATTGGTGTACGACAAGGTGAAAACTTATCGCCTTTCTTATTTTCATTATATATTAATGACTTGGAAGATTTTTTGACAGAAAAGAATATTGTCGGTTTGTCAAGTATTAGCAAAGGTATAGAGGATGAGTTGTTTTTGTATATGAAATTGTTTATCTTATTTTATGCCGACGATACTGTAATTCTAGCGGAAACTGCTGAAGATCTTCAGAGAGCACTAAATGAATTTTACAAAAATATTGTGAAGAATGGAAATTATGTGTGAATATTAAGAAAACAAAGATACTCATTTTTTCAAAGGGTAGACAGCCAAAGAATATTTTTACATATAATGACAGTGTCATAGAAGTAGTTAAGGATTTTAATTATTTGGGGATTGTATTTTCTCGTACAGGCTCATTATGTAAAGCAAGAAAACATCTATGCGAACAAGCACAAAAAGCGATGTATGGTGTGATACGTAAAATTAGGGAGTTTAATCTCCCCTTCGAATGTCAATTGGATTTACTTGATAAAGTAGTTTTACCAGTATTGTTATATGACTGTGAAATATGGGGTTATGAAAACATCGATATCATTGAACGAGTACATTTACGTTATTTAAAACATATATTGAATTTAAAAAGTAGCACTCCAAGTTATATGATTTAATATGGAGAAACCGGACGGTTTCACATATAAATATTTACTCAAGAATGATAAGATATTGGGCAAAACTTGTGAATGGAAAAGAAAAAAAATTGTGTAGAATTGTATATATGTATTTACGTAAACAACATGATAAAGGGGAAATGAAAAATTCATGGATATCATTTGTACAAAAGATTTTTGATAGATGTGGTTTATCAAATATATGGTATGAGCGAGAACAATACTTATACAATGTAGAATGGATAACTGCCACAGTCAAACAAAGATTAAAAGATCAATATATTCAAACGTGGAATAGTGAAGTTCAAGAATCTTCAAAAAGTTTAAATTATAGAATTTATAAAACCAATTTTGAGTGCGAAAAATATTTAACACTGCTATCATTTAAATTTAGAAAAACTTTTGTAGTGACCGGTCAGCTGGGATGCTTACTCCTCCATGGCACCTGATCTCACCTCCGATGTTTTGGAGGTCCATGTTTCTTCTGCTCCTATTTTGTATTGTTTAATGATCTTTGTTCTTGAATACTGTTCGTTTTTCTCTATATATTTCACTTCATAGTAACTTATAAATATATTTTATTTATTATACAGTTGACATCACAATATGCCTGTGTAGGGTTCAATATTTCATTATCTAATATTTTATCTATCGGCTCCAGATTTTTCTTTAAAGGATTTTGCAAGAACCCCACTGCAAATTTAAATGGTATTTTTCAGCATCGACATTTCTACTGGTCGACTGCTGGCATATATTATTTCAAACAGAAATCGTTTTAGATACACTGGCACCTTGATAAGCATATCAAATAATGATTTTCAGTACTTTTTAATAGGCTTCCAAGGATATTGCGAGAAGATTTGACACATTTTTTTGTATTTTGATTAAAAGTATTTAGTCATACATATCATGTTCACGTTTCAGAAAAAACAGTTATTTGTATACAACAATTGCACATTTTACATTCAATTTTTTAAAAAGCATTTAAAACTTAATAAAAATGAGGAAGAGAATTGTGTAACATGTTACCTTCAAATTGAATAAGCCCTACCAACAAAGACACTATCATCCAAACTATAAGACTGTGTAAATATTGGTGAGTTTTCATGTTGAAAGCTCATGCATTACTTCAAAAAATTACAGCTTCCATTTTATCCCAGAAATGATGAGGCGAAATTTAAAAATGGGGTAGTACTTGAAATGAATTTTTAAGAATTTGGGCTGTCAATGAATGTCACGTCACGCCCCTTTTCATTGTTAATTAAATTCATTAATATTCATTTGACTTTTAAATAACTTTTTTCAAATTGTCTGTTAAAATATTAAAAGGTAAGTATAGCATATTGAGATTTATATTGATATAAATATTTGCAGACATGAGTTTATAAGCTTTTCTCGGTGATTTTAATATAATTTTCCAAATATTTTGTCCGTCAATTTTGCTAGATCCCTTTTGACGTTCGCTGAAAAAAGTTTTCGATCATTTTCAATTATCTATAAAAATCTTTTTTTAAGCTTTTACAATAAACCGACCAAAACGCTATAGAAATTTCAAAAGCCTTCGTAATTATTCAAAGAATAAAGTTTTTTTCTAATGTGTTTCCATTGTTCAGCGTACCGTAATTGACACAGTGTGTTTCATATATTTTCTACAGATTTTCTACAGATAAACAGATTAGTCAAGTAAAAATGATTTTATCCCGAAAAACACACTAAAGGAAGCATTGGCGTTAAAGATTATTTTTTACATATTAAAATGGTTTGTGGTTTTAACCGATTTAAATTCAATTTTACTTAATTAAAATTGTTGAATTAAACATTCTTCGAATGCATTATACAGAGATTCAATAGAATATTAAAATGTTAAAATCTTATTAAGTTATGCAAATAACTTTGCATTTATAAGAAAACTTTTATGTTCAAAAGGGTATTACTGATAGAAAAAAATTATAAGAAAAAAGTATATTCAAACTGGATCAAACATAATACAATTCTTTAGATTTGTGGGGGCCAATTTTCAAAGTCACGGTCATTCAAGTATTTGTGGTAATTTAATAAACTAGAAAATAAAATGACTAAAATTTCCAAAGTGAACCACTGACACCATTATGTGTTGTATTTAGATAAGGGCGATGATAAAGAATCATCAAAATTTTGTTATGAAACAAGTTTTAAAAAACAGCGTACACATGGACTGAGGAAATCAGATGTCAGGAAATGGGAGAAAGTTCTACACTGACTTTTTAAAATTCACATTTGGGTTAATATTTGATTCTCGTGTACAGAGATAGTAAATTGTCTTTAGTTTATTCATATATCAAAATATTATCGTAATGCACTCGGAAATACTGAGTAGACACATCTCTGCAGTTGAACAAATATCAGGTGGGTGGTATTCAATAGTTCTATTTAACGTTTATTTTATGCATACATGATTTATCAGACAAAATTTCATATAATTTTTGGCGTATTTATCCTTAGTTGAAGAGAAAAATTCTATTGACAGCATGAATTTGGCTGATTGGTGTAATAAAAATCATCCATTGACTTTAATGAAATTAATTATGTAAAAATCTATTAGTAAATAGGAAGCAACAGTCCAAAATTGGGAGAAAAGAAGAAATAAGATTTTACAAAGAAGTGACACGTTTAGCTGTTTTTTTTTTATATTGACCCATTTACGCATTTTAGAAGACCTTGATAATTATTTAACGGTTATCCAATTTAAATAAATCCAAAGAAATTAAGTCTTAAAATATTTCTATCCTCATGACCTCATTGTTCTGGTGATTCATTGAAAGTTTGTACCCGACGGAAAAAAAGCACAAAGGGTAATTATAGATGTTTATTTGTTTTCTGTATTTTCTGAGAGAACCTACGATGTATGCTTTTATTGACATTCAAAATTCATATCATATACATTCGGAAAACCATTTTCTTGTTTGATTGGTCCATGGTGGGGGTTGTTTTCTTTTATCACAAGAAATTATTGATGTATAAATCAGCGCTAGCAAAACTATGGTTAGACAATGGTTAGAGAGCAGTGAAAAAATTGTGATGACTGCTGACACAAGTGCTTTCATATGATCTCTAGCTATTGTAAAATTTTTTTAGTAAAAATGATAGAATTTTAAAAAAGACAAAGCAGGTGTAATACTGTTGAACACCTGTATAAGATGAAAAAGTAATAGTATATTTCACATGATTTATGAACATAAACGATGGATTTCATTTCAGCTTTGTAGATTGAATCTCCTCATTATGGATGCATATAAATATGCATTTGTTGACTTAGTTCTGTACCTAATTTTTATTACCTTACAGTATTTGGATTTTTTTCCCTACATGCAAGTTAATGTTTGACCCTTGACAAATTTACTAAAATATTTCAAACCCCCGCATGCAAAATTGTCGTTACCCAAGTTCTTTAACTGTCTATGTTTAAAATATTTGCCAGAATTAGGAATATCGAACATTACCTGATGGTTAAGGTTCACTTTATAAAGAAGATTATTTTAGCTACATAATCTAACTTAAGAAAGATATGTATATTCGTTTCATGTTGATAAAGAGAAATCGAAAGATCTTTTTACGATAAAAACAATATCTTTTTATGAAATTGAATACCACCCACCTGATATTTGTTCAACTGCAGAGATGTGTCTACTCAGTATTTCCGAGTGCATTACGATAATATTTTGATATATGAATAAACTACAGACAATTTACTATCTCTGTACACGAGAATCAAATATTAACCCAAATGTGAATTTTAAAAAGTCAGTGTAGAACTTTCTCCCATTTCCTGACATCTGATAGTAACTGTATGTAATTTTCTGTTTTATACATTTTTTCACACTAATTTCCTTGGTCACATAAGAATCGCTTACTGTACACAAATACTTGTTCGTCGTTTGATGCTATGTCCACCAGGCTACTGTCTTCAGCCTGACATGCCTTCAAAGCATCCGTCCAGGTTTTTGTAGACGTGTACAGTTTGTAACAACTGCCGCCAAAGCTAGACCATCCAGGTTTACAAGTCATTGCGCACACTCTGAGCTCTGTTAAAATAAGTACAAAAAAGCAATGTGTAATTAAAGTATTGGTCTAAAATACTTATTGTCAAATAAATCTATGAAAGTATCATTAGATTTTAATTAGTGATATAGAAGGGGTGTGAATGAGATATGAGTACCCCTTAATATTATAGAAAGCAGTCTATATTTGTTATGGGAACCCAAAAATATGTATTCGATCAAAAAATAAAATTGAAGGTCAAAATGGTACAATGTAACAAACTCAGTGAAAGTCACATTAAATTTCATTCAGTGGTGTAAAAGAAATTGAGTATAAGAGATGGGTACCCAAAAGCGAGACAGACGGATGGACAGAGATCACATTATACCCTCCCAATTTTTAAGCGGAGGTATAACTAGAAGGTGAACAATGAATTCATAGGTATCCAAATACCCCTCTGATAATGCTTTCTGTTGTATTATGTAGGCACAAGCTTTTTGTCGAAAAATATCTGTAAATTGAGAAAATGGACAAAAAATATACATCGAACCCATTTAGTTTTCTTCGAAGTATTCTACACTCCGCATGCTGGGATATACACAGTAAGGATTTTGGTACCAATTGTTTCACCTGCTTTCTTATTAAAATCTTCTTGCATAATAGTTTGATCATCTTCTGACAAATTTAACATCAAGAGTAATAATAGGGAGAAATCATGAATAATTCCAAAAGTTTGAATTTTTTTACATACTCGACAAATGATAGTTTACGTTTCAGAAGGATATGACTCCTGAATGGAATATTGAGATTATCGAGTTTTACACAGAAAGGAGGACCCGTAGAAATATAAAGCTATTATAATATTTAAACCAATAAATTAATCCTTGAGCAATTCACTACGATTCATAACGCTCTATCTTGCATAATGCAGAACTGAATTACTTAAATGTAACCTATTATTTTGACCCTAACGTGCAGACAGAAATTAAAGCCCCTGTTTCCTCTCTGACTTTAGTACTGATACGGATAATTGTATCTTTGCTGTTTAATGAGTGTTAAAAAGATTTAAATTACTAGTACTTATTATTTAACCATGACGGTGAATAACTGATAGCCAATCTTGGGAGAATATAACATTTAGTAGTATAAAACTTATAATTCTAAGATAAAAACAGGAACTAAGATACTGGAGTCAAATAACAAGGAAAAAATCATGGAGGTACTTCTTTTTTACAACCCTCGCTTGAAAAGAGTTGGTGGTACATCGGAACGACCGTCTGTCCGTATTTTAAGCTTTTAGGAAACCATCTCTTCGCCACAACTCCCCTTTACCACGAAATGACATCAAGACAGCCAAAGAATATTTTTACCTATAATGGCAGTGTCATAGAAGTAGTCAAGGATTTTAATTATTTGGGGATTGTATTTTCTCGTACAGGCTCATTATGTAAAGCAAGAAAACACCTATGCGAACAAGCACAAAAAGCGATGTATGGTGTGATACGTAAAATTAGGCAGTTTAATCTCCCCTTCGAATATCAATTGGATTTGTTTGATAAAGTAGTCTTACCAGTATTGTTATATGGCTGTGAAATATGGGGTTATGAAAACATCGATAATATTGAACGAGTACATTTACGTTATTTAAAACATATATTGAATTTAAAAAGTAGCACTCCAAGTTATATGATTTATGGAGAAACTGGACGGTTTCCATTACATATAAATATTTACTCAGAAATGATAAAATATTGGGCAAAACTTGTGAATGGAAAAGAAAACAAATTGTGTAGAATTGTATATATGTATTTACGTAAACAACATGATAAAGGGGAAATGAAAAATTCATGGATATCATTTGTACAAAAGAGTTTTGATAGATGTGGTTTTTCAAATATTTGGTATGAGCACGAACAATACTTATACAATGCAGAATGGATAACTGCTACAGTCAAACAAAGATTAAAAGATCAATATATTCAAACGTGGAATAGTGAAGTTCAAGAATCTTCAAAAAGTTTAAATCATAGAATTTATAAAACCAATATATTAAACACTGTTATCATTTAAATTCAGAAAAACTTTTGTTAAGTTAAGAACCACAAATCACCACCTTCCAATTGAAACAGGTAGATAGAATGGTACTCAGAGAAATGAAAGAGTTTGTAGCTTCTGCAGTAGTAACCAGATAGGAGGTGAATATCATTATATCTTAGAATGTAGTGCTTTTAAAAACCAATTGAGGAAAGTTTATTTGAACCAAAAATTTTGTTCTCATCCAAATATTATCAAGTTTCGTGGTCATGCGCCAAAATGATGTTGATTCTTTGAACAAATTATGTACATCTATTTCTAAAATTAATAGTATTGTCTGTTCTCCTTAATTATCACCTTCTGCTTGACCCACTGTATTATATGCATATATGTATTATATGTTTTTTGTACATATGGTTTTGAGTGAATAAATTGAATTGAATTTGGTGCAAGATAACTCGGTCCAAGGCACTTGCAGATGTCAACTACGAGAGTAATTCATAGAGAAGTAAGCATTTTCTTAATTTATCTTTTTCGCGATTGGGGTGAGAATTTGGAAGAATTAATCCAGAACTAGACGCAACTTTTTGTGCGCAATAAATATACAGGTTTTACGATGGGTTGCACTGTAGCTCTCCGGTCTGTCAATATATTTTTTCGGAGAGCTACTTTCTAGTACGTTTTCTAAAATCATGGCAGGGGTATAACAAGCAAGTTCCAACATTTTACGAAGAGAAGACATGCAAACTTTTGCAGGAAAAGATAGACTGTATAAAGTCATGTTATAAGTATATATGTATTGTAGAATTAAACTATTTTTCTGCATCGTCTTAGTGTGTGCATCTATAAAGGATTTGATTTTAAAATCATTTTTTTCCACAGATTAGCAAGTCAGCTCCCATGCAATATTGTACCATTTCTTCTCCAACTTATATATAAACTCTAAATACAGGTGATGAAGATATATTGCTGCATGTGTAAGGGAAGTAGACATTACGTTGTATTTCCATTAGTGAACTCTTTAGAATTAGAGGCGCGTTTGGTCGTCTGACTGGGACAGCATGGCGTTGCGGATAATACAAAACATGCTAGTCTCAATCCAATTTTAAATGTTAAGTGCATTTGTCATTCTAACTAAAGAATAGAATAACTAAAACACATATGTAAGAGAGCGAGAATCCTAACTTTATCATCCATTAATAAAAACTGACATTTTCGAAGTATGTGTATTGTCTTTAAATGTACCTTTACGATAAATAGATACATACGATCACCAATAGATGTAAATTGATATCGTTGTCATCTCTACTCTTGATGTAAATAAAGTTCACAGCAATAAAATATTTCATAAGCGTTTTGTTAATATACTTATGAACAAGATGCATTTTTTGAAACACTATGCACCCGGCGGTTAAGTAAAAAAAAAATTTATAATATATAGGTCACAGTCAAGGTCACAAAGAACTTGAATAGTGCAGCATGCATACTAAATATGCAGTTTATATCTCTCATTGTTCCAAACGAGGTATTTTTAGCATATAGGACACAATTAAGGTCACAAGGTCATTGGTCTTGGTGGCATGTGAATGTGCTTCATTAGTGAAGTATTCATTCAAATATTGTCTCTATCTTTCTTCGTTCAAAAGTTATAGCAAAGGTTAAAATTGCAGACAAAAAACTGTATTTAGCGTATACACTGTAGGTCACAGTGAAGGTCACAAGGTCATTGGCTATGGTGGCATTTAAAAGAGCTTAACCAGTGGTGTATGCATACCAAATATGAGGTCTCTATCTTTTATCGTTCAAAATTTATGGCGAATGTAAAAGTTTGCAGAAAAAAACATTTTTAGCATATAGGTCACAGTCAAGGTCACAAGACTTTTGAACACTTGGGGCTAGTGATATCATACTTCACTTATATAATCCTTCATTGGATACTATGAACTTTGACCCTTTGACCTTGCAGTTTGGCATACTTTTAAAAAGGAAACCTTAACCATCACTTTTGAAGGGTTAGGCCAAGTGCTTTCATACTTTACATATTTAATCCTTGTGACAGGACCTTTCATTTGAAAGCAAGACCTAAGACTTTGGAGTTTGACCTACTTTTTAACATCTTTAACCTCCGCCATAACATCTAAAAGGTAAGGTCTAAGGCTTTCATAATTTACATATGTATTTTTGTGGCAAGACCTTTCATTGGATATCAATGACCTTGACCTTGAAGTATTCCTTACTTGTGAAAAACTTTAGTCTTGGCCAACTTTAATATTTTACAATTGTATTTTTAGCGAGAATACCGTTCTTTTGGTACAAATATATTAAATTTGCACTCACAAAAACATCTTGTTTAA
>PRKT01000013.1:3925418-3941633 GCA_003671525.1 Saccostrea glomerata
GCAATATGTAATAAAGATTCTATAATGGTCTAATACTTTTAACATCGAAACTTTGCATTTTTTAGAGGTGAAGAGATTTTTCAAACGTTAAACTTGATGTGAACTTATAATTAATATCATATAACAAAAAATGTATACATATGCAAATATCTAACATTAAAGTGCAAAAAAATTTGATTATGAAATACTGATGCCCCGTATAGCAACATAGTGAAGATTAAACTTTTCTGAGATAAAAAAGTTAATATATTGGTACCTAAAGTAGTGCCTTCTAACTGGAAATACAATTGCAAGACATGAAAGCAGGCTTAAGTTTTTTTCATAAGTACAAAAACCTTCAAGATCAAGGTAATGAGGTCAAGTTTATTGGTATCCAATGAAAGGTCTCTCCACAAAGATAACATATTCGAAAGATGGAAGCCCTAGCCCTAACCATTCAAAAGTTATAAGGTTAAAAAAGATTTTTATGTACGTTACACTCCAAGATCAAGGTGTTAAGGTTATTGGTACTGATTAAAAGATCTTGTAACAAGAATTACATATGTGAAGGTTGAAAACCCTAGCCCTTCCTCTTCGAAAGTTATTTCCAAGGTTGACGTTTTCTCCTAAGTCCAGAAATCTCAAAGGTCAAAATTCTTAGTTTTAATGAAAGGTCTTGCCAAAAAGAAGTTATATTTGAAGAATGAAATTCATAGTATCTACCAATTAAAACTTAGGACCAAAAGTAAAAATATGCAATTTTTGTGTAAAAGTGGGTCTAACTCGAAGGTTAAAGTCAAAATGTCAAGGTTTTTGGTATCGAACGAGAGGTCTTTCTACAAAAATAAAATATGTGAAGTATAAAAGTCTAGTACTAACCCCTCAAAAATTATAGTCAAAGTTGTATTTTTAAAGTAGGTCAAACTCCAAGGTCACGGTCAAAGGGTCAAAGTCCTTGGTATAAAATGAAGCGTCTTCTCACAAGAATTACATTTGTGAAGTATGAAAGCCCTAGCACTTTCTGTTCAAAAGTTATAGTCAAGCTTAAAGATTTTTTATAAGTATGTAAATCTCCAAGGTCAAGGTCAAAAAGTCAAGGTTTGTGGTATCCAATGAAAGGCCGTGCAACAAAAAATACATACGTGAAGTATAAATGTCCTGGTAGGTATTTTTTAAAAGAAATGGCCAAAGTAAATATTCAAAATTTGTGTGTAAAAGTGGGTAAAACCTCAAGATCAAGGTCAAAAGGTCAAATTTGTTGGTACCCAAAAGAAGGTCTTCTCTCTAGAAATACAAATGTGAAATATGAATTTCATAGCTCCACTAAATCAAAAGTTATGAATAAGAACAAAAGTTTTTGCGGACAAACAGAGAGACAGAAAGACAGACAGACGGACACGACAAAAACTATATACCCCCCGAAACTTCGTTTCCGGGGGCATAATTAAAAAAAATTTAAAATGCACCCAACCGGTATCGAACTCACAACTCTTTGCTTGATATGCATACATTCTAGACACTACGTCACGAGTTCCAACTTCCTGATTGAACAAGACAGTAATCCGTACTTAATAGTTTGCTGTATAACAAAATTGCAGATTTTCTGTAAAAAAAAATTATTTCGATTTGTTCAACCTTTGAACGATCAAGTTAATAAGTGAAAGACTAAGATACAATAGAACTGTCGTGTCTATACTTTGTTTACAAATTTGCGACAAATGTCGCGTTCAGTTTGACAGATTATGTTGAAGTTAGAGTTGACATTAGATAAGCATAAGCCTATAATAGCTGACCTTTTCCCGATTAACAATATACAATGATGAAAAACCTCAAAGATCAGGTTAGCTAACCGGTCAATCCCAGCCCCTGGGTCATTTTGAAACGTTGACAGGAGATACCCCCTAAGACCCTTAACCTATCCTCGGTGTTAGTTGGTTTAGGTGCCCAATAAAGCAAGACAAATGAATGCTGTAAAATAATATACCCAACGCACTTGGCACCTCCAAGTGGTGCCACTACAGCCCCATTCTGAACGTGGAAAGTGATAACTTTAGGGCCCCTCTACCTTAACCCAATCATTGGATGAACACTTCAAGGATAAGGCGTATAATAGTTGCCCTTTTCCCGTTTCACAATGTACAATGATGAAAAACAACAAAGTTCAGGTTAGCTAACTGGCCCTTTCCAGCCCCTACGACCCTGCAGAAATTTCTCAAGGGATACCTTCTAAGGCCCCTTACCCCTCACTAGTGAAAGTTTGTACAGGAGGCCGGCAATGGATAAAATATGAATGCTGTAAATATTCCCCACGCACTTGGCACCACCAAGTGGTGCCACTACAGCCCAATTCTGAAAGTGGGGAGTGAAAGCCTCAGGGTCCCTCTACCTTGTCACAATAATCATCCGATGAACACTTCAAGGATAAGGCATATAATAGCTGTCCTTTTCCCGTTTCCCAATGTACAATGATGAAAAACATAAAAGTTCAGGTTAGCTAACTGGACCCTTCCAGCCCCTAGGACCCTACAGAAATCTGTCAAGGGGTACCTCAAAGGCCCCTTACCCATCCCCGGTGATAGTTTGTTCAGGAGGCCGGCAATGAATAAAATATGAATGATGTAAATATGCCCCACGCACTTATCGGATCTTGTCTCAACACTGATCAGGTTTTCGTCCACACGAACAATATCATCGAAGGATCCGTTAAATTTCTGAGCAAACAATGCTAATGGAATGTCATCATCTTCTTCGAACTCATCATCACAATCATCAATAACTTCTGCGCTTTTGTCCTCAAAACCTGCTTTTCTAAAACAGTTTGAAATGCATGACACGCTAACATCACTCCAAGCCGACTTAAGAAATCTAATTGATATCAACACGTTGATGTTTGGTTCCATTTTCTTTTCGTCACACTGAAATTAAATTAATATGTTAGGTAATAATCATAATTATTATGTTTATTTATCAATTAAAGAATGAAATGTTATGCTTCGTAGATAAACACAGGTGCGCGCCGATGCCATTTATAGCCTCGGGACTAAAACCGCTACTTACACAAAAATAGACAATAGAAATAAAGGTGTGATCTTACCTGAAGTATGTATTTTATCAGGCGCTGACGATATTTGATTTTCAAATTGTTGATTATACCCTGGTCCATTGGTTGTAGTATGCTCGTTGTATTTGGAGGGAGAAATTTCAGAGTGATGGATTTGAGATTAGGGACTCTCGGGTGGGCTGCACAGTTGTCAACAAATAAAAGCACCTTACGTTTTTCTTTTAGAAATCTGCGGTCAAGAGTTCGTATCCATTCTTCAAAAATAGAACTAACCATCCACGCTTTTTTGTTGGCTCTGTAGGTTACGGGAAGCGATTTTACCCCCTTAAAACATCGAGGGTTTTCAAATTTTCCAATGACTAGAAGGGGTAATTTCTCTGTCCCATTCATATTTGACGCAACCATGAGCGTTAATCTCTCCTTTGATCTTTTCCCCCCATGACACTTTTCACCTTTCATTTGTAGAGTTCTGTCCGGTAGAAGTTTGTAAAATAGCCCGGTTTCATCTGCATTGAAGATATCTTTAGGATCGTAATCTTGTAAGATCTGCGGCAGCTTCTCCTTCCATTCGTCAACGCTTTTAGGATCAACGATTGCGCTCTCTCCAGTTATCGCACGGCACACGATTCCATGTCGATTTTTAAAGCGATCCAGCCACCCTGTATTGGATTTGAAACTGTGGTCTCCTAATTTCTTGGCAAGGTCTTCTGATTTTTGAAGGAGTATGGGACCGCTTACTAGTATTGGAATGTTTTCCTGTCTCTTTTCATTGAACCACTCTAATAATGCCGCATCTACAGTCTCATGCGGAACGGACCGGTGACGTTTTCGTGATGGACTGATTCCTGTAGATTCGTAATTTTTAATTATCTCTTCTTTGTTTTTCAAAATTGTACTAAGAGTATTCGGTAAAATACCAAACCTTGTAGCAATTTCTTTTTTAGCGAGGCCACCTCTTTCAACTTCTCTAATGATCTCATATTTAGTCTCTATTGAAATTGCTTTCCGCTTTCTAGACGGCGAAGACATCTTGGTACTGACACTTATCGAGTTAGGATTAACCTAGGACATTGTTGTGAACAAATCTCAAATAAGATGTATTTTAAAGTAAAGAACAATGAACAAAACTCAACACACCTGAATAATTGGCTTATTTTTGTCGTAAGCCCGTGAGCACTTTATTATCTTAACATTGAAGCACAGATTTTAAAGTTTTATGAACAACATGGTCTGAGGACTACTTTAAACAAATCGTGTAAGTTTACCATCAGTATTAAGTTTGACTGACATGGTCAGAGGACTACTATAAACAAATCGTGTAAGTTTACCATCAGTACACATTAAGTTTGACTGACATGGTCAGAGGACTACTATAAACAAATCGTGTAAGTTTATCATCAGTACACATAAGTTTGACTGACATGGTCAGAGGACTACTATAAACAAATCGTGTAAGTTTACCGTCAGTACACATTAACATTTACTGACATAAACACAAGACAACACAAGGTAACATTCATAAACAAATTGTGTTAGTTTACCATCAGTACTGATACATCTTTTTTAGCTTTATGTTTGTTATATAATTATGCTTTTTCTTATGGAAACCTTTAGACTATATATTATAAGAATTCAGAAAAAAATTGAGAAATTAATGTAAACTAGGGCTAATTGTAACGGGAACCGTTACAGATGTTCCCCAAACACTCCCCAACTCCCTTTTGGTGCCATACTTCCTTTAAGCTTCATTAAAAAAACTCTACGCATTTTACACTTTAACAACGTTTCCCTAAAGTTTACCGAGTATATTCAAATTTTAACATTTGCACGCGTGCACATGTAAATGCATGTGCGTAATGACCATATTATCTTGTCTACACTATCTATATACATTAATATAATAAAATTATAAAGATTTAATCCAAAAGTATTAAAAAATACGCTTCATCAAGTGTATTTTTAATTTTACCCATCTCACGTGCATGCATGTGCATGATGACCTTACCTTTTTGTAGGAGTCCACTATGTTTATCTATGTTCTGAATCCCATCTTGTTTGGTTGAAAATCAAGGGAGTTATACCCATTTAAAGTTTAAGCCAATCAGATTGCAGCGCACGTGCATGCGCGTGTTTTCATGATACCTGCTATATATGATATTGTAGTATATCCTAATGCATGACTATATTCAAAATTTCAAAGCATTTCGTCAAAAAACAAAAGAGATATTGAGATCTTTGTTTTAGCCAATCAGAACGAAGCGCACGTGTATGCACGTGAGTTCGTGCTAATTTGACCATGTCATATTATCTAGACTATTAATATATTCTTATAGAATAAGTTTCAAAGCATTTCAATAAAAAATGTAAAAGTTATGGCTATAATAAGTATATCAGTCATTTCACTCATTTCACGCGCACGCACGTGCATGCGTATGCGCGCAAAATGACCTTCGTTCCGCACACCTACACTTGACACCTATTAACCCTAAAAAGGTTTTAACTTAGTTGGGTGAACAGTTTCTGAGAACACTCGCGGACAAAAAAAGTACCGGAGAACAAAGAAGAAAAAAAAGAAAAACTAGTGCTAATTGTAACGGGGACCGTTACAGATGTTCCCCAAACGCTCCCCAACTCCCTTTTGGTGCCATATTCCCTGTTAGCTTCATTAAATAAGACAATCTCTATGCATTTGAGACTTTAACAACTTTTACCTAGAAGTGTACCAAGTTCTGTCTAATTTTAGCATTAAACGCGTGCACATGTGAATGCATGTGCAAAATGACAATATCATCTTGTCTGCACAATCTATATATTTTAATACACTAAATATCAAAGTATTTAATTCAAAAGTATTAGAATATACGCTCATTCAAGTGTAATTTAGATTTTACTCATTTCACGTGCACGCACGTGCATACATGAGCATGGTGACCATACATTCTTGTAGAAGTCCATTATATCTATAGATGTTCTAAATCTTACCCCGATTGGTTGAAAACCAAGGGAGTTATAGCTGTTTAAAGTATAAGCCAATCAGATTGCAGCACACGTACACGTACGTTCATGCATGTGCATAGTGACCATACCTTCTTGTAGAAGTCCATAATATCTATCTATGTTTCAAATCCCATCCTGTTTGGTTGAAAACAAAGATAGTTATATATAGCTATTTAAAGTTTAAACCAATCAGATTGCAGTGCACGTACATGCACGTGTTTTCATGATAATTGCTATATCATGTTGTAAGATATCCTAATGCAAGGCTATATTCAAAATTTCAAAGGATTTTGTCAAAAATGAAGAAAGATATTGAGACTTCAGTTTCAGCCAATCAGAATAAAGCGCACGTGCATGCGCGTGAGATCTTGCTATTTTGACCATGTCATATTGTTTAGGCTACTAATATATCCTTACATTATGAGTTTCAAAGCATTTCATCCAAAATGTAAAATGTTATGTCTATATCAATTAAATCGGTCATTTCACGTGTCGCACGTGCGCGCTCTTGCAAGCACGTGCTTGCAAAATGACCTTCGTTCCGCAAATTTACATAACATGTCTACTGACCCTAAAAACATTTTACCCTAGTCGGATGTGAAGTTTACAAGATCACTCCCGGACAAAAAAGTACCCAGGAAGAAGAAGAAAAATAATAATAATAATAAGAAACAGAGTAAAAACAATATGTTCCCCAACTTCGTTTGGGGAACATAATAACTAGATGAAACTCGTTGCTAGCAACGAGAGGTCTTCCGTCCGATTCCGGAAAGAAAACGTAAAATCGAGCTGAAAATGTAAAAAAAAAAAAGATTTGCACACAAGGGGATTGAACCCAAGTCGTCAGCATAAAATTCCAACGCACTAAATATTACACTATCGGGACATCTACTCTACGAAGCAGTGCCTCTCGCTTAAAAGTATGAAAGGTGGGTCACTATTCAAAATTTAGCGCCAAACGCCAGGAGTTAATCTTCGCGCCTTTTCTCTGGAATGTTCTATTAAATAGGTGAGATAGCTTCAATGAAATTAAAAAAAACGTTTTTATAGCCTTAGATTCGAGGTTTAGAAAGTATATTTAACACATTTTACAAATTCCATATTGTATATATGCATGTAACACTAAAGCGGTGAAACTGTTATGAATTTTTTACTTTTTTCAATTTCCCGTTTAACCCCAAAGTGAACCATCCCGATTAGTTAATCGAAAGAGGTCGAAATGTTTCGCCGAAAAACATGGCTCGCCCTACGACGGTCGAGGAATCAGATATCATTTATGCTCAATATCTTGAATCAGGTCTTTGAGACAAGAATTCTAAAATAAACTCCATGAAGAGATCTTTAAAAAATAGTTTTCTTATTTCTGTCTTATTTATTAGTTTAATATGACACAAGTGTGCATAGGAAAAACAGTGGTTAAGATTTGAACTTTCAATATTAATTGATATTCTTTTTTGAGAAAGTTTCTTATAAGTATGATTTAAAGTCTGTTTTCCGTGGTGCACAAATGATATCAGGTATCGAATTTCATTTGCACATTTAGTCTTTTCTTTTTCTACTTTGAAAACCAGCCAAAACCAATTATAGAAGACGTTAGTTTGACACAGAACTGCAACGTAACTGCGACGTGAAAATCCAAGTATTCCTTTACATTTCATTTATTCTTATGTTACTTTCGTTAAAGCAAACGCTCGGCTGCCTCCGTAAACCCCTATTGCGAAATGTCGGAGTTGACAGAGACAGCCGCCATTTTGGACCCGCTTCAGATATTTGAATGCTAATATCTAGAATATAGATTTATCAATATTCAAACAAATTAGATAGTAACCATTATAGAGAGGGTTTTTATTAACATACCAAAAATAAATGAAAAATACTGAAAAACAAAAAAGTTAGAAAATTCGATTTTTTTAAATTTGCATCTCGTAACAACCGGAAGTATTGACGACGCACGAAAAGGTAATTCTGCAAACCAGAAATTCATGAGCTATCGTCTCCAATAAGTCTCCAGTTCATATCTTTAGCCATTTTCGATAAAAGTGCGCGACAAAATCGCATTTTAAAATCAGAAAATTGTCCATAACTTGGCACCGGAAGCGACATTTCCAAAAAACATTATAGACTGCACAACTTCATATAATGACGCATTTTTTGTGAAAGTTTCGTTGAAAACCGCTGAAGAGTTTTCGAGAAATCCCGTCCACAAAATTTTGTCAAAAAAGAATAATAATAATAATAATAAGAAACAATACAATCACTATAAGGTCTTCCGTGAAGACGGAAGACCTTAACTAGTGCTAATTGTAACGGGAACCGTTACAGATGTTCCCCAAACGCTCCCCAACTCCCTTCTCGTGCCATATTCTCTGTAAGCTGCATTAAAGAAGGCAAAATCTATGCATTTAAAAAGTATACCAAGTATTTAAAATTTAAGCAATGCAGGCGTGCGCATGTGATTGCATGAACGTAATTACGATATCATCTTGTCTACACTATTTTACTCATATGCACGTGCACGCACGTGCATGATGACCATACCTTCTTGTAGGAGTCTATTATGTCTGTCTATGTTCTTAATCCCATCCTGTTTGGTTGAAAAACAAGGGTGTTATAGCTATTTAAAGTTTGAGCCAATCAGATTGCAGCGCACGTGCATGCGCGTGTTTTCATGACAATTATTATATATCTTATATTAGGACATCTTAAAGTATACATATGTTTTAAATTTCAAAGCATTTTGCAAAAAAACAGAAAAGATATTGAGATTTTTGTTTCAGCCAATCAGAGCAAAGCGAACGTGCACGCACAAGTCCATTATGTCTGTCTATGTTGTTAATCCCAACCTGTTTGGTTGAATAACAAGGGAGTTATAGCCATTTAAAGTTTAAGCCAATCAGATTGCAGCGCACGTGCATGCGCATGTTTTCATGACAATTATTATATATCTTATAGTAGGACATCTTAAAGTATACATATGTTTTAAATTTCAAAGCATTTTGCAAAAAAACAGAAAAGATATTGAGATTTTTGTTTCAGCCAATCAGAGCAAAGCGAACGTGCACGCACGTGCATGCCTGTGAATGGTGATTAAACCATCTTGTAGGAGTCCTTTATGTCTATCTATGTTCTAAATCCCATGCTGTTTGGTTGAAAACCAAGGGAGTTATAGTCATTTAAAGTTTCAGCCAATCAGATTGCAGCGCATGTGCATGCGCGTAATTTCATGAAAAATTTTATGTATCATATTGTTGTACATTCTAAAACATGTCTATGTTTTAAATTTCAAAGCATTTCATCAATTTAAAGTTTCAGCCAATCAGAGTGCAGCGCATGTGCATGCGCGTGATTTCATGAAAAATTTTATGTATCATATTGTAGTACATTCTAAAACATGTCTATGTTTTAAATTTCAAAGCATTTCATCATAAAAAAAAAGGCATTAAGATTTCTGTTTCAGCCAATCAGAGCAAAGCGCACGTGCATGCGCGTGAGTTCATGCAAATTTGACCATGTCATCTTATCTACACTACTTATATATCTTTATATACAGCAAAACTCGTTTATAGCGAATTTCGAGGGACCCAAGAAAAAACTTCGCTATAACCGTAATTCGTTATATGTTTATAGCGAATTCGTAAGAAATGTATAGCGAATTCGTTATAAAACAGTCAGCTAACAGTACTTCAACCTATCGTACGTCATACATGATATAACACTTACAGTTTAGTTACAAAAATAGTCAATACAACCTCTTACTTTCTTTAATGCATATTTTAAAGAACTGTGTATAAAATATTTATATTTTATTTACTTTTGATCATTTAATATTATATAATTTGTGCATTTTAGATATCAGAAGAAATTGAAACCTGTCTCGATGATCATTGCGTAATACCAATGCTACCGGATACACATTTATCAAATAAAAAATAGAACCAAAAAATAAATACTTTATTTCCGGAATATTTTTTTATGGTGGCAAATAAATACAAATCAAATACAAAATGGTTTTATACATATGGAGTATTTACAGGTATCTGAAAGTCAAATATCTCGTTATGCATTGTTAAAGTAATCGTGAATAGTTGACTGTTTTGTTTTACTGACATTCACGAACTTCTCAATTTCACAGAGGTAGGTAAAGAAAACCTCTGGAACATTTGCACTTGCTTCTAAACATCGCCTCAAGGTGTGAATAGAGTTTTTACCATCATCCAAATTTGGGAATTCTGTTGAATCTATGATTTCGTCGTCATTGTCACTTTCCGCAAGTTCGTATCCATTCTTCAAAAATAGAACTAACCATCCACGCTTTTTTGTTGGCTCTGTAGGTTACGGGAAGCGATTTTACCCCCTTAAAACATCGAGGGTTTTCAAATTTTCCAATGACTAGAAGGGGTAATTTCTCTGTCCCATTCATATTTGACGCAACCATGAGCGTTAATCTCTCCTTTGATCTTTTCCCCCCATGACACTTTTCACCTTTCATTTGTAGAGTTCTGTCCGGTAGAAGTTTGTAAAATAGCCCGGTTTCATCTGCATTGAAGATATCTTTAGGATCGTAATCTTGTAAGATCTGCGGCAGCTTCTCCTTCCATTCGTCAACGCTTTTAGGATCAACGATTGCGCTCTCTCCAGTTATCGCACGGCACACGATTCCATGTCGATTTTTAAAGCGATCCAGCCACCCTGTATTGGATTTGAAACTGTGGTCTCCTAATTTCTTGGCAAGGTCTTCTGATTTTTGAAGGAGTATGGGACCGCTTACTAGTATTGGAATGTTTTCCTGTCTCTTTTCATTGAACCACTCTAATAATGCCGCATCTACAGTCTCATGCGGAACGGACCGGTGACGTTTTCGTGATGGACTGATTCCTGTAGATTCGTAATTTTTAATTATCTCTTCTTTGTTTTTCAAAATTGTACTAAGAGTATTCGGTAAAATACCAAACCTTGTAGCAATTTCTTTTTTAGCGAGGCCACCTCTTTCAACTTCTCTAATGATCTCATATTTAGTCTCTATTGAAATTGCTTTCCGCTTTCTAGACGGCGAAGACATCTTGGTACTGACACTTATCGAGTTAGGATTAACCTAGGACATTGTTGTGAACAAATCTCAAATAAGATGTATTTTAAAGTAAAGAACAATGAACAAAACTCAACACACCTGAATAATTGGCTTATTTTTGTCGTAAGCCCGTGAGCACTTTATTATCTTAACATTGAAGCACAGATTTTAAAGTTTTATGAACGCGTATATTAAACGAAATTTGTAATGAAAAATATTCGTTATACTAATAAAGAAATGTGTTAAAATATCGTCAGCGGGGGTTTTAAAATCACTTCGTTATAGCCGTAAATTCGTTATAGCCGTGTTCGTTATATACAGCAATTTTTGGTACGTTTATATAAGGACTCTGCCGGGACTTGAAAAAAAATTCGCTATAGCCGTAAATTCGCTATATCCGTGTTCGCTATATTCGAGTTTTGCTGTAATGAGTTTCAAAACATTTTATCAAAAAATATAAAAGTTACAACCATATTAAATATATCAGTCAGTTTACTCATTTCACGCGCCCGCACGTGCATGCGAATGCGCGCAAAATGACCTTCGTTCGGCACATCTACACAACATGCCTACTAACCCTAAAAAGGTTTTAACTTAGTTTGGTGAACAGTTTCTGAGAACACTTCCGGACAAAAAAGTACCGGAGAAGAAATAAGAAGAAAAAAGAATAATAATAATAACTAGAGCCGAGCTCGTTGCAAAGCAACGAGTAGGTCTTCCGTCCTGATTGACCGGAAGTAGATTTTATTTTTTACAAAAGTAAGAAATAACGCCAAGAAATAGCTTGAATCCTCTAAAGCTATGTTAATTAATGCAAAAATAAGCCATTTTTTGCTACTTCCGGTGTGACCGGAAGTGACGACGACGGACGGAAAATAAATTTTTATTGTCCCAGAGACATTTGTTACCTAAAAACGTGTCAAGAACGGCTAGAATTTGCGTTTTCCGACTACTTCCGGTTTGGCCGGAAGTGACATCACCGGTCGAATTTTGACGACGCCAATACATTAAGTTTGACATTTTGAACATATTTTCTTCTTTGATGTATAAAAAATTCTTTATAGATTTTGAGATATTAAGAAAAAACTAAAGGCCCCTTCAGGCCCCTAAATTTAGGGGCTACAGTACCGACCAGACCCAACCTGACACAAAGCAGTCCCAGAGCAGTCCCGGGGACTGCTTTCTGGGACTGCTAAAGCAGTCCCACAGCAGTCCCAGAGCAGTCCCACAGCAGTCCCAGAGCAGTCCCACAGCAGTCCCAGAGCAGTCCCACAGCAGTCCCAGAGCGGTCACAGCAGTCCCAGCGGTCCCAGAGAGCAGTCCCAGCAGTCCCAGAGGGCGGGGTTTATTAATGTAATGGGCGGAGCTAACTCAGAAATGAGATTTCCAATAAACAATGGGATTATAAAAGGCAGTTGAAATTGATTCTGGGTAGTATGCCAGGAATCCTTACATGAATGCGAAGGTCATTTATTAACAGTACGCGCAGAGAACCAATTTGGAATAATATTTATTAAAGGAAGAAGGCTTTCACACCTACATGTATAAAATTAAACTGAACATGAATATTACACCAATACAGTCCCAAATTAAAATTCATTAAAATTAAAATTTATTATCTATTAAATAAAATTAATCACAATTACCTGGTATATAAATAATTCCATTTCTTTATTATCCATAACTGATACTGTTTCCCATATTTATTCTTTCTACAGAAAATTAAACGTGAATTATTTATTTTCCACCAGAATAAACTTTAAATAGTTCTTTTTGTTATATGGCCAATTTCCATACTATCGGGATAATCTAATAAATTTTCTTAAGTATTGGGGCTTTTAAAAAATATCTTTGCTAAATTTGCCAAGTATTATTTTTCAGTCATGATTATTTTTACTTACATGTCAATTTAATTATTTTAAATTTCTCTATCTCTATAATACTGTGCTTTAAGTTTTAAGTGCTTTATTATTTGTAAATGTTAGAGTGTATATCTGTAAATCACCAGAATGGAACCCTCAGATTATGTTCAAAATTAATTAATCCTGAAAGAAATTCATACACATTTCATTTCTCAATTTTATTTTTGCTTTACATAGATTGAAATTACATGTAGGGTCATTGTTGACCAGCATGTTCAATGATGTGAAACGCTGATATGTATAAACAAATAACATGAATTGATTTTCTGCCCAAAGGCGATTGAAACCGCTAGTGTTGATACAGTACCATTTTTATACACATTAATCGGCCAGGTAAACAGAAGCAAAACAAAAAAGAAATAAATCACAATTCCCAGTATTTTCAACTGTTTATTTTTAAAATTAATGTACTCTTTAAATAACTTGTTTATAAATTAAAAACTACCGGTAATTCATAAATAATTTCCCCAGTGATTATCCACATTGTTTATGTTATGGAAAAATGGTAGCATTAATTTATTAATTTTATTTTATTGTCATTTAATAAAGTGTGAGGCTTTCTATTTAAGGGTTAAAAACATGTTCCTTTTTCAATTAAAAATCTTTTATTTAAGTGTAATAATTATTTTTAAATAGTATCAATGCAAATTTTTAGTATCTAATTTTACATTAAATACCCCCGTAATAAAAAGGCCTACATGTTGATATTTTTTCTCCTAAACCTTATCTTATGTCTGATATTTAGGGGAAAAAATTAATCTTCTCCCAACTTCCTTATTTTACAACTTTATTTTTTTTTAATTATTCTAAACTACATTTGTGTAATATACAGTCTAGGTAAATATTAATTAACTATAATAATCTCTACTTATTAAAAGATTGTAAGAAATCCTTGCTTTTGAACAGATTAAACTCATCTCTGCTGCAAGTAAACAAAACAACAGGGCGCCTGCAAATTCAGAATACACAAGGGGGCGGAGCTATCATGTCACTCAGAACCTTTTTTCACACATGAGTGAACAAAGCAGTCCCAGAAAGCAGTCCCAGGGACAGCTGGGACTGCTGGGTCTGCTTTTTAGAGCAGTCCCAGAGCAGTCCCATAGCGGTCCCAGAGCAGTCCCACAGCGGTCCCACAGCAGTCCCACAGCAGTCCCAGAGCGGTCCCAAAGCAGTCCCGGGGACTGCTTTCTGGGACTGCTTGGGTGTCAGGTTGGGTCTGGTCGGTACTGTAGCCTTTTTTTTGAGATACCATTTGAAAGGTCTTGGAATTCTACACTTCTTTTGTTCAATATGTCTTAACAAAATATTTTCAGGTAAAAAATTATCGTAGAAAAGGTGTAAAAGAAATTGAACTTCAAGATACGACTATTTTCGGGCCATAACGAGCGCCGACGTGCGTCATTTCCGGTAAATTTGATATACCTTATGCACCTTTCCAAACTTAGCTCTACCTAACCTCAAAGTTTGAAGTTTCTATCTAGAGCCGTATTTCGGGAAAACTGTGGACAAAATGACCCTTAAAAATCAGAAAATCGACGATATCTCTAGACCGGAAGTGACGTCATCAAAACGGAAAAAAATGCATAAGGTTCAAGTAATGTTCCATAAGTCCTGAAAGTTTCATTAGATTTTGTTCGGCCGTTTTCGAGAAATTGCGTGCACAAAATCGGTAAGAAAAAAGAAAATAATAACTAGAGCCGAGCTCGTTGCAAAGCAACGAGTAGGTCTTCCGTCCAGTTTTGACCGGAAGTGCCGGAAGTGACGTGAACAAAAGTAAGCAACGAGCTAAGTAGTCTCCAGTGACTTTATAATTTAAATTTGCATTAAACCTTCAAAATAAGCTATTTTTGGCTACTTCCGGTTTGACCGGAAGTGACGTCGACGGACGAAAAATTAAGATTTAAGCTTCCAGTGACATATGTTACCCAAAAACCTGTCAAGAACAGGAAAAATATGCAATTTTTGACTACTTCCGGTTTGACCGAAAGTGACGTCGCCGGACGTATTTTGACGACGTCGTTAGATAGAGCTTGATATTTTGAACAATTTTGCTTCTTTGACATATTACAAATTCTCAATACTTTTTGAGATATTAAGGAAAACCTTTTGGCCCCTTTCGGCCCTTTATTGTAGGGGACAGCCCCTTATCGTTGATATCCTTTGAAAGATCGTCACATTCTCTACAACTTTTGTTATATATGTCTTAACAAAATATTAGTAGGTGAAAAGATATCGAAGAAAAAGTGTTAGAAATTTTAAAATTTTCGACATGCCCTTTTTCGGACCATAGCGAGCGTCGGCGTGCAGCACTTCCGGTGAAAATGAAATACGTATGTCACATCTACATATATTGCTCTATCATTGCTGAAAAACTCAAGTTTCTATCATAAGCCGTTTTTGAGAAAACTCGCGGACAAAGTGACCCCTTGAAAATCACTAAATCGCAAAAATCTCAAAACCGGAAGTGACGTCATCAAAACAAAAAATTATATATCAGGTTTGTTTGATGTTCTATCAGTCCTGAAAGTTTCATGAAAATCGAGCGAGCCGTTTCCGAGAACTCACGTGCACAAAATCGGTAAGAAAAAAAAACAATAATAACTAGATACGATCTCGTTGCGAGCAACGAGTGGGTCTTCCGTCCGATTCTTGATAAGATGAGATGAGATTTTGATTGAGAATTTCATTCTAAAATAATGATAAAAATTTTGAAGAAGAACGATTTTGCCTCTATAATCTGTAAACAGACATTGAACATAAAGACTTTAAAAGTCAACTTTTGACCCTCACGGCCCCTAATATTAAGGATTAGCCCTTTTTCTTCATATCATCTTAAAGCCCTCAGGATTTTGAACACTTTTCGTTCAACAACTATTTAGAGATTCTCTTTCGTTTTCGAGTTTTTGAAAAAGAAATATTTAGGGGCCAACCTTTCAACTCCTTAATGGGGACATTTAGCGAAAAATGAAAGGTTGAATATTGTTCAAAACATTATTTTGAACATCTTTTGTTCAATACTACTAATAAAAATATTTCAAACGTCTGAGATATAAAGCGTCAAAGATTGAGCATTCTGGCCCCTTGTGGCCCCTTATTATGCACCATACGACATTCAAAAAATAATAAATAGTTTTAGATTGTTGAGATAAACATCATTGCTTCAGTAATGTTTAACAAAATATTGACTG
>PRKT01000013.1:3963989-3988889 GCA_003671525.1 Saccostrea glomerata
AAGAAAATTTGAAAATTTTGATTTTTTGGAACACTTCCTGTGACGACCGGAAGTGACGGCGGACAATCTTTTTCCAACTGAATTTGCCTACTCATCAAGATCTACCAATCCTATAAGATTGGTGTCTTAATCTCTCTCCGTTTACGAGATCTAGCTATGATAACTTCTCATCTTGAGGACAGGAAATCACGCAACCGGAAGTGAATTTTACAAAGATATTTGACGTTACTGTAGACATCTGCAGTTTGAATAACATATCCAAAAATCATTACAAATACTTTATCTATAAAAAATATTTATGGGAAAGAAAAATACTGAAAATATGCAGTTTGTCTCTCATAACCGGAAGTTGTCGTTTTTGTTTCCGGTGGGACTGATATATTTCGAAACTACAAAAAACATGCTATAATCTGATGCAAAAAAAGTTTCACAAAAGAAAAGTTGAAATTTTCGATTTCTTTGATCACTTCCTGTGACGACCGGAAGTGACGGCGGACGATCTTAACCCAAATGGGCTCGCTTACTTATCATGATCTATTACTCATATAAGTTTGGTGTCTTCATCTCTTACCGTTTCTGAGATATGACTATGACAAAATATTTCTGGAAAAACAGGAAATCGGACAAATCTGACGACCGGAAGTGATTTTTGAAAAAATGAAAAAAAACGCCTGAGCGTATTTTTATTCTCTATCATCTCTGTAAATTTCAAGAAAATCCGCCCAGCCATCTCTGAGAAATCCGATTTACAAGAAAAGGGGGAAAAAAAATAATAATAATAAAAAGAAACAGTACAATCACTATAAGGTCTTCCGTCTGAAACGGAAGACCTTAATAAGAAACAGTAGAATCACTAGAACTCTCTGGTGACGGAGTGGATAAACATTAGTTTGTTTCTTCTCTTGCATACGGTTGTAAGACCTGAATAAGGCAGACGGATGCAGGGGATGACCAGCTAAGTGTTTCACTGTACACCAAAGCACGTAAGACCTGAATAAGGCAGCCACTTGGTTGTAGAGAGAGGTGGCATACCACAATTAGAGGTGGGGGAAGTGCCAAGATGCAGCAGTAATAGTGGAGAGGCAGGGTAAGAAGAAAATTACTTGCGGGAGACACCCGTTGACCACAGTTAGTGGTCGTCCAATCAAGAAGAAACCCATTGTATTTGTATATATTTTATTTGGTCAACAAAAATCTGAGTTAACAGGTTAACGAACCTAAGTGTAACGACCTTGGAGATACAATTCATATCACCAAACACCCAAGCTCGGCCGCGTTGCACGTTACACATGTTTCATTCACAGAAATATCGTTTTATTACTACCTAATTATTTCTGTCAACCGAAAGTTGTTCTCAGCCTTTTCTTTTTAATTAATTTATCCTTAAACTGTAGAATATGTGTTTGTTGACGCGACCAACTTCGAGCAAAATCGTTACCGGATATTTAAAACGCTAAGTCAAAGTCAAACCAATAGAGTTAAAAACTCTCATCTCGGAAAAAGGAAGTGCGGTTCCGGTTTTACTATTCGTAAATGACGTAGTGCGAGTATAGACCTACTTCAATTCGAATTAGCTTCGCTTAGCGTTCACACGGAGCTAATGCGAAGCAATTTAATGCGCAGTAAACTAATTCGAATTTAACTAAGTCGCATTAAATTCTCCGTGTGAACGCTAAGCGAAGCAAATTCGCATTAACTTTTCGTTTAATTCGAATTAAATTCTCCGTGTGAACAGGGCGTAGTTCTTATGCCTAAAATGATTTTAAATCCATGCTAAAATAATGAAAATTGTGTAATTTAAAAAAACAAAACAATTTATAATCTTCGACGTCTCACAGGGGAAATTGTTGAAGTTTTTGCAAGGCCACAAGACCATATACCTCTCAGATTCAAAAATTGAAATATTAAAAGTAAAATACTAGTACTTTTTGGACAGGTCACTTCTCACATTCAAAAACGAATATTCAACGTTTTCAAGGTCGTCCAATATTGCATTACTTTCATACACGATTTTGTAAAATGAAGAACCATCTTGCTTGTACTATTGCTATATTTTGTCTATTTAAATCAAATCTCTTAATTTTATTCAGGAGTTAAACTTTTAACACCAGAACTAATCAGAGATGCAGAATCCACCAATAAGATGTGGCTCAACAATACCCCCAGAAAAATTTGAATATGATCCAAAATACATATCGCCGGTAAGATTTTTGAGATACCCCTGTCAACAGGTTACACTTGCCGTGTGTACCTGGTGATGATGAGGAAAACAGAAAATTTGTAGTCAATTCAGTTACTAAATGAGACGTACGTAACTATCAGTATAAAAACGCCAGACAGCGTTCAACTTAATGATAGAGTGTATTGCCGAGGAGGTCATTGCAGAACTTGCAAATGAATGGATCTCTAACGAGACTGTCGATATTCCTGTAACACCAACCTATTATCATCATCTTGTCTCGATTTAGAAACTGTTCATATGTAGAAAATGGTCTTCCATATCAATTAACTGATAAATATAAATCCAATATGCAATTGTTAAAGGTATATTGCCACAAAGGTATCGGGAAACTGTCATAGTTGATTAATTTGGATTTATCAATTTGCCAATCATTTAACCTTAAATTACCTTTCATTATAAAAGGTTTTTTTTCTTATAGAACAAATGCATAGTTTTTTCTAAATAATGAGTTTGAACAGAAATCAATGAGATTGACGTGTAATACAGTCATTTCACTCTTAGGAAAAGGAATGGCCTACACCAAGTAATATCAACGAAACCTTTGCAAGAAAGATTTGTGTAGATTTCATGGGAAGCGATGAATCTGGAAGAAAATGTATGAACGTCCCTGGTTTAGACTTTACACCCATTGTGCAAGGCTGTGTAAATGATATTTTGGTAAGAGCAGTTTTCTGGCTTAAATCTTTAAATGAAAAAGAAAACAGTTTTCATAACATTTTGCATGACCTATAAGTTCTCAGGAATCAATTCATTAAGGGTTGCGTAAAGTCGGTATTAGAAGCTGTAGAGATACACGACCTTGTTGAAGACAGTTAGAAAAGGGAACCGTGAATCAGCTACCATCTAAAGAAACATTTTGCAAATTTAGTGACAAAGTACCTCACTGAATGCAAACAACATGTCTTTTTACAGCCCATATCGACTAAATAAGGGGAGCCTACAACTTAGATAAAACATTCTGAGAACATGCCTTAGGTAAACTATGTAGATGCTTGTTCTAAGAATCAAAACTTTTACAAGCCGATATATACAAATTTATATACCCCCCCCCCCCAAAAAAAAGGAAGGGAGAAGGAGAAACAACTATTTAGAGTGTTTGACCCATTGCGCTGAGCTAGCGATAAACAGCTATCTTCAGATAGCCACGGTCTTGTATTCTAGTCATGTGATGAGTAAAACACTAGATTTCCCTAAACCAGAAGGCGGGAAAATTTGCAGATTTACATGAATGTTATTCTGTATGGACAGAAAATTGTTATTTAAGGATGATTTTTATAAAGAAATCTTTCATCCATAAATTCGTCAAAAATAAAAACTGGTGTGAAACTGCAACAGTAAAAACAGCATAGACTCGATTATCACTGACTTAGTAGTTTGTGTGTGTGAGTAAAACTTCAAGGTAAAATATCTGCAGTAATAGTTGTAAATAAATTTAAAGGTTTGTCAGAGGGAGCGGCTATTTGGTTGGGTGCCACAGACGCTCCACAGGAAGGAAACTGGGCATGGACAGGAACTAGCGCCAAATGGAATTACACCAATTGGCGAACAGGTGAATGCAGTGTTTAAAGAGACTGTTTCTCTTTCTTTGCACATTTTGTGTAGTAATGCTATTTTGGGCTGAAAATTTAATTGCCTTTCTGAAAAGTAATACTTTGATACTAGTTTAAAACATACTGACAAGTGTAGAACTTGTTGATTAGAAAGAAAAATTAATAGAATTTAAAGTAAAGGCATAAAAAATTTGGATGGTTTTTAAAAATGTTGAGAAAAAATGTTCACATATTTTGTCTCTTAATTAATTGTACGTGTTTTTGAGATTCTAATTTTTATTTATCCTATTAAAGGTGAGCCGAATAATGTAAATAATGAAGATTGTGTCGTGAAAATCGGGAATGAGGATAAATGGAATGACAGAGGCTGTTCTGATCTATACACGTTCATGTGTGAAAAAAATAGTACGTACCCATTATTGGACTTTTGCGAGAAGCACCGACTTTTACAGTTGATAGTTTACTTTGAATTTCAATAAAAACTATTAAAGAAATCATATTGAAAATGGAAAATCTGAATATGCAAAATCATTAACTGGTGAGTTAGCATTTTAAATTAATAAAAATATATATTTATGAAAGATACTGGAGACGGAATTTCACCAAAAATTTGTTATTTCAGTTATCAGACAAGTTTTTTTTTTCATTTTGCTAGTTGGTACTTCCTTTAATCTTTGACATCTTTTCCAAGAAGTTACCTGCTTTCGAAAGAATAATTAAAATTTATTTTTAATAAGTTTATAAACAGCTTAGCGGTTAATAAAGTGTAAGTTATACCGTATAATATAAGTTGAAATTAGCTTTATTCCTTAAATAAAGGGTAGATAAAGTTAAATTTAAAGTGTGTTTTTGATACTGTAATAAAACAAGTTGAAAACTTTGCAGGTCTTTGCGGAACGTTTGATGGTAACAGGGGGAACGATTTTACAGAAAGAAATGGGAACATTTACACTGGAGGAGGGCTTAAACCAAATCAATTTTCATCATCATGGAGGTACAAAACTTACGATTGGACAAAAATATTCATTACTCATTCAGAAGTGAAAAACTACAATTCATCTATTGAGTATAAGTGATATTCTTTCATAGTGATTCGCACTATTGAAAATATGAAAGAAATATTAAAGAAATCCTTTCCCACTCGTGAAATAAATTCTATATTCAACTACATAACATTTAAAATCCACTTTAAAATATATATGTTTTAATTTTTGGATTAATATTTCATGAAAGTTTTTTTTTTAGAAACGTAATATAAGTTTTTATTTTGTTCAATATGGTTCATTTGAGTGTGTACGAATGCTATGATGTTTTTAAAATGCTAGAATGTACATGTATATGTAGTCCTGATAATAAGATATATATAACATAAGAAATATGGTAAATATGGTTAAAAAAATGGGTAAACAACGGCTATATTGTTAAAAGATCAACTCTATTTAATATAATCATTTGTATCATCATAAATTACCCATGAAATTAAGAGTCAGTTGGAAGATATTTACCCAACAACTGATGAAATGTACTCACACCTTAGAGTGTCTGAGGATGAATCATTATACCGGGGCTATTGTGAGACAACTGAACCAAGTTCTAAAGTGGACAGTTACTGTGACTGCTTAGAGGGACAGACTGCCATGTGTCAGGAGGGTATGGATCTGATGAGGTGTGTAGAAATTGAGAGGCGAAGAGGACTACTCGGAAATAAGAGAGGTTTGTTCTCAATGAAAGATAGTAGACTGATCATTCTCATATATCAATCAATTATCTAGTGCCCTGTTCACACGGAGAGTTTAATTCGCAGTAAATTAATGCGAAGTTGACTAATGCGAATCAAACTAATGCGAATTAATGCCCTGTTCACACGGAGAAGAATTAGCCGATGAAAGACAAAATGGATTCTTGCGCATTAAAATTAATGGGACAGATACAAACAGCTGGACGACCGAAACCATTTTTAAAGAAAATGAAAAGGACTCTTTTGAGGTTGATACACCATCAACTTCTAAACTTCATATCGATACCGAGCAAACGCACTTGCAACATGAAAAGAATAGACTGACTTTGTCTGTTGTCGAGGAGCAAGAGCAAACTGTTTGGCTGCAAGACGGTAGTTTTTCCTCAAAAACGACGGGACTGTCTTCTGGGGAAATGGAAGGCATTGTCGTAAACAATAATGATGGAATGCAACAAAATAGTAGTGGATTGTTTGAAATAAGAACATACTGGCTCCCCGATGAAAAAAATCTCGAGGTCAGATCATTGAGCGATCCAAAGGTTTCAGAAGAAAAGCGAGAACATTCGGGTCATAATGCTCATGTTACAATAAAAGCAGGTGTAACAAAAATGCGTCTTACTGATCCTTTCCTGCCGGTACAGCACACAATGTCAGAAACCAAAAGCGAGAAAACAAGTACTAAAATGTCAAGGAACGAAAGCAATGGATTTTTAAAGGATAAAGCACAACGGTTTTCAGAAGAAATATCTAAAGAAGTAAAGGTTTTCACAACAGAACAGCCTGAAGAATCAATAGAGAGGAAGTCTGTCTTTGCAAAGAAAGGCATTTCTTCTATACAGCAAAAAGAAATAGAACCGAGAGAGATCACAAGTAAAGCTCATGAAGTTAAAGAAACAACCACTGCAATGATTCCAGTCTCTTATAGTGAACACGAGCAAGGATATCTCCTGAACAAGTATAGTTGTTAAGATCTAAGTGTATCTTTCAAGAAATTTAATAAAGTAGGGTCATGATCCGAATCATTATCTGTAAATGTTAAAGATACCGTATATTTCATATCTGAAACTTATTTGTAGATATAAGATAGATGGAACTGAGGGATTTGGAATGAAAGGAATGATTTTTCGTCCATTCTCGTCTGACGGGGGCATCTATGAAAAAGAAGAATGGAAAACAATTCAGAAAGAGCACAATGGCCAAAATCTACCCAAAGAGATGTCACTAGATGGTAAAACAAAAATTGTGCAAGGTATGTTTTGTCCTATAATTTAACAGATACATAAAGTACACTAACATTTTTCTTGTCAAAGAGTTTATAATGAAATACTTAAATATTTGATTGACTTTGAAAGATAACCTTTATATGGAGTTCAGGGAATGCTTTTTCATAAAGGAAAATAGATATATAAGATATACATGCCTGTTTCTTTCAAAGACTGTATGAATTATGATATGTCTAATTTAAGTTACAGGGCAAAATGGTGGAAATCAAATTAGACGCAACGAGAAATGAAGAAGAAAGTTATAAGCTTCTATCAAAGAAAGAAAAATTATTCTTTGTCTTTTACGAATTGTTGTATGGAGACACTCGACATATAGTTTTAACAATTTATCTATAGTCTTATAATACCTGTACAGTATTTCCTTGTACTAATAAATATAAGTATGCATGGTTGTTTTATATTCATTCGTCCGCATTGATTATATAGCTTTTTAACGTAAATTGATATCTACTAACAAAGTACAGTAAAAATGTAAATGTGAAAAATAGGATCAGTAATATATATGCTTATTTCACAGCCATATTATGCGTATTGTTCACTTTCTTACTCTAATAAAAAATAGAGAGCAAGTGTCTTTTCATTCATCCGCTGGAGATGTCGTATACGTTCGGTCCGATCCATTTTGGTTCATCTTAGGCACAGCCTTAAGAGAAATTTTTTGCCTCAGTTTGTCTGACTGCAAGTGTGTTTACCTTTCACATATTAGATTTTATTTTAAAAACGACTGGATCAATTTTCACCAAATTTACTGCAAGGCATCTTTTTATTTCAAAAACCAGTAGGTTTGAAAAGATAAAATACAAATTAAAGCATCTTTGTGTTGGAAGGTTGGGACACTAGGAAATACAAAAAGATATCTTAAATCTTCACAGGAACCACTGATCCATACTTGTAATTAATATTGTAAAGATTGTGTACATTATGATCCCAAAAGTAGAAAGACAAGGGAACAAAAAGCATATGGGCCACATCGCTCACCTGGGCACATCGGTTAGGAAAAAGCAAAAATCAATTCAGTATTGTAAAGTTTACCAGAAGAAGGGGTTGGATTTTATACTTCTTGAGGATGCCTAAATATAGCATATAACTTTGCTGTTCTTGAGAAAAAGATTTTCAAAGATCTTTAAAAAAATTTTCTACCTGTATATTACTTTGTGAAATGTTGATCCCCCACTGAGGCCCTCCTTACCCAAGGGGTCATGATTTAAAGGAATTCAAATCTTCAAGACATGAGGATGCTTACATGTCAATATGACTAAACATATCTTTTCTCTTCTTGGGAAGATTTTTTTCCTCTTTTTCTTATGTAGTACATGAGAAAAAGATTTTTAAATATCCTTTCTTTATTTTTCCCGGTCGACAGGGGATGCTCAAACATCCATGGCACCTGATCCTACCACTGATGTTTTGGAGGTTCGTGTTTGCTTTGCTCCTATTTTGTATTGTTTTTGAACTTTTGTTGAACTTGAATACTGTACGTTATCTCCATATGGATTTCGAGAATTTCACTCATGTCAAACGGCTCCAACAAAACTTACAGATAATTGGCTACAAGCTATGGACCAAGGAAATTTAGTAGGCATAACTTTCATCGAATTTAGCAAGGCATTTGATTTGGTTAATCATGATATCATTTGAATCCAAGATGAATGAGCCGAAGATGTGTCAATTCCGTGATCACTGATAATTCTCTCTTTTGCAGTAAGGGAATTTCCGTGTCTTTCCTGCCCGAATGCAATGTTGCTAAACCAGCCATGACTCTCTGAATTATGGTATTTAGAACTCATGTCTACTTTAGCTGCATTAGACGAGAAATATCTGTCGCTATGGAGGCTTGATTTGGTCTCTTTTTCGTTTTTAGGTTTAGAATCTCTATATCTATGAAAAACAGATTTTAAACAGCTCATGAAAGAACACAATTATCAATAAAGAAAATCAAAAATTAAAATTGTTAGATGTTTACAATACCTGTCAGCTCTATGCATTTGTGAGTCTCTACTTGAAGCATATCTATAAAAATGTTCTCCATGAGTATTCCAATATATCGGAATAGACACTGGTCCCCCGTCGGATTTCTTTTCCAAGATAATACTCGGATCAGAATTTTGTTCATAAAGAATTCTTTTCTTCTTGTGTCGTCTACGTCTACATCTGAAATGATGCAGGGAAAAACATTTTAAGTGCCGTATCGTAGATGTTGTTTTAAAAACGGTATCCACTGTTGATAAGAGAATAGGTATGTTTCTGTGAACCATGTACATTTTAAGAACAAAGATATTAATGTCTCACCCGATGGAGATAAATAATATTATTATGCATGCAAAAAGAGCACTGGCTATTCCAAAAGTTGAAATGATAGCAATGTCGGTAAATGTCATTTGTGAAGCTGCTTGACATTGAACTTCTTCAGTAGTATTACGGTCACAATGTGTACCTAAATCTGACAAAAAAGTCAATAATTCAGTAATTTAAAAATGTATGGCATAGTGTACAAATCAAATTATCTTTTATGTCAAATAAGATTAATGATACATATTTAAAAACATTGCTTTTGCTTTCAGTACTATTTTAACCTGCAAGTAATGTAATGATTACTATATGTTTTTATTGCAACAAAATAAAAGGCAACGTACTGACTAAACATTCAGACTTGACAAACTGAACATCATTTATGATCTTATTATTCGTCTTATTTCACTTTACCTGGTAAAATTCCTGTACCATTAACAATGTCCCTAAAAGCATATACCACGGTGAAGTATTCTAAAATCATCAGACAGCCGTTATCTCCCTTTGAGGACCCACCAATTACGAAGTCTTTTGTAACTGTATATAACGCTGCAGGTCGAGAAATGCACTGATTGCTTGCTGCTTTGGTTTCATTGTTAATGCGAAGCTGTATCCCCTTCTGCCGACTCCAGGACATTTCAACCTGCATGGATTCTTCCATTTTAACGGCAGAAGTGAGGGTTATCCACTCTGACCTTTTTGTGCTGATTCGCGTGAAAAGTTTCTTATTTTCAAACCACATGGCATAACCGTAGTTCGTAGCTTCTTCCCCACCATTACTGAACACATAACACTTAGAAGTCTGATTTCTTAATTTTAGATTTAAAACAAAGGTTATACCAAGATTACATTTCTCTACGTCTCCAAAACAACTGCCTGTAACATCCCCGAAAGAAATATGATGATTTCCATTGAGATAAATCCCTTTCCCCCTTGTTAAACAAGTGTCAAATGTCGGATTGCCTATTCCTGGTATCGTTGTGCTGTTGCTTCCAACTGGTATATGAATATTGTGGAAAAGGAAGCTTCTCACGGGAATATTTTGAACTTGAATCATAAAAATATGTTGTGAATGAAACACTTCGAAGTTATATATTCCCTTAGAAATACAGTTTTATGTAGTACTAGTAAGTAGAAATTTGAAATGTATTTATTTATTATGCCAAATCTGAACGGTCTTAAATGATAAACATTACAAACCTCTAATATTCTTCCTTTAAGATTCGGGATGATTAATTTCTCAAATGCAAGGAATGTTAGGAAAATTTACCTTCAAGTGGTGACCACTGATTATTTGACTTTGTTATATCACAGACTGAAGTCACAGGATCGGGACGGAAAAAGCCATCTGGATAACAACCGCCATCAATTCTACAAACATCACTCTGGAAAGAAAAATTATAAGTTTTAGATTTTGAAAATTATGTTCAAGAAACTCTATTTCAAATTTATAATGGAAGGAAATAGAAGAAATTACAGTATTCATATCAAAAATATGCAATTTTCTTCAAATTTCAGGATACCATGCCAATAGTTTTTTATTTATCCCAAAATATATATTTGTTGGTAGGTTTTTAATAGGAAAGTGTATAGTTTATATATTTTTATTTACATTTCCTGATATTGTTTTTTTTAGATTACAAATTGTCCCTACATAAAATGAATAAACTTTAATGAGGAAGGTAACATAATGAATTTCCGTTGGTAAATGCACGTTTCTTTGAAAATTGAGAGACATTTTTGTGAGGATAATCAATTATTCAGAGCCTAGCTCTTAGAATCTGAGGAGTGGACTGCTTTAAACTCATCTCGCTCACTGGTTCTTGTGAGAAGATTTTTAAAATCAAATTACCTCTATATTCCAAAGTTAAACACCCATCCTCTACCTTGGAGTACATGGTTTGAACCTGCACTTTATAATAAAGCTTTAACATAAGTCTTCTGACTAATGGATCTTGAGAAGGACATTTTTAAAGATTTTTTTCCCATTTTTGTCTAGAAGCATCACTACATAGGAAACTAAAATTCAATAATGAATCAGAAGTTCATGAGAATATATTCGAGATATTCTTATATCTGCATATATTTCTTTGAAAGTTTTTTGTGGCCCAACCCTTAAAAGACTTTTAAGATGCTTTTACATGTGTTTTTCTTTTCAAACCCACTGGTTTTTTGTTTTGCATCAAGTTTTGTTAATGATCAAGGCGTTCTTAGAATGAAGTCTATAATGTGAAAGGTTTACAGACTGGCAGACAGACTAACTGAAGAAAGAAAAGCTTGCTTGAGTCTGCAGCTCAGATGAACCAACAATGATTTAATTTGATTTGATTGATCGTAAATTGCATCTACGGCAAATGAATGAAAAGACATTTGATCTCAATTTTACTTTTATTTGATTAAGAAAGTGAAATATAGATGCATAATATGTCTGTGAAATAAGAATATTTTTATTTATGCTGTTATTTACATTTTCATGTACATTTTTTCAGTTTGTTTATATTGACATTAATTGACTTTAAATAATCGATATGAGCCTTGCAGACTGATGAATACAAAACTACAGTGCAAAATAAGGCAAAGAATAGCATTTCTTTATTTCTTAAGGAGAAGATTGCAACTCTTTTCTTCATCTTTTCTTCATTTCTCGATGCGTTCAATGATTTCCATCATTATGTCTTGTAGCTTAAATTAGACAAAACATAATTTCAACACTTTTGAAATAGACACGTATGTTAATCTTAAATGTATCATTATTATTATCTCTCTTTTAAAGCATTCTCTGAATTTCATATATGTCATCTTTATATGTCAATCAAATTATCAATGTTCGAGTTTCTTTGTAAAACTGTCTGAAAAGAAATATGTACAGTGTCTTTTATGTATCTGTTAAATGTCAGGACAATACATACTTTGCACGATTTCTGTTTTACACCCTAGCGGCATATCTTTGGAAAGATTTTGGCCATTGTGCTCTTTTTGAAACGTTTTCCATTCTTCTGTTTTAAAGATGCCCCCATCAGACGAGCACGAACGAAAAACCACTCCTTCCATTCCAGATCCCTCGGTTCCATCTTTATTATATCTATATATGATATGCTCTACATTTCATTCACGTTAACAGATAATGATTCGGATTATAACACCACTTTATTAAATATCTTAAAAGATACATTCAAATCTTTAGTATACCTGTTCAAGAGATATCCTTGCTCATGTTCACCATGAGAGACTGGAAGCATTGCAGTGGTTGTTTCTTTAATTCTACAATTTTTACTTTGAAGCTCTATAGGTTCTATATCTTTTTGCTGTGTAGAAGAAACGCCTTTCTTTGCATAGACAGACTTCCTCTCTTTTGATTCTGCTGGTTGTTCTGTTGTGAAAACTGTTATTCTTTTATAACTCGAATGTTTTTGCTTTTCCTCTGAAAGCTGGTGATCGCTTAAAGATCTGACCTTGTAATTTTTTTCATCGGGGAGCCAGTATGTTCTTATTTCAAACAATCCACTACTATTCCGTCGCACCCCATCATTACTGTTTACCACATAGCTTTCCATTTCCTCAGAAGAGAGAACCTTCGTTTTTGCGGACATACTGCCGTCTTCTAGCCATACAGTTTGCTCTTGATCCTCGCCAACAAACAAAGTTGGCCCATTCTTTTTATGTTGCAGATTTTTTTGCTCGGCATCGATATTAATTTTAGAAGATAATGGTGTAACAACTTCAAAAGAGTGCTTTTCATTTTCTTTAGAGATGGTTTCGGTCGTCCAGCTCTTTGTATCTGTCCCAGTAATTTTAATGCGCAAGAATCCATTTTGTCTTCCATCGGGTAATTCGTATTTACACGAATCAGATCGGTTCTTTCCTTTAGCTTTGATATTTGATGCAACGGTATCAGAATTAAATGAACTACGCATTTCTCCCGACTTTTCACCTGCTCTTTGGTCTAACTTGTTTGCTTTACTTTCAAACATTCGTACTTGCATTTTACTCAGAATCTTGTCTTGTGGTCGTGGGTTAGATGAATAAATACTTCCAACATCCTCTCTAACTGCAACTTTTTCTGAGATTACTCGGTCCTCAAATTTACGGCTGCTTGAATCAGCTCCAAAATAGGATTTGCTTTCATCCGTTTGTTGACCACAAGACATTATGATAGAAGGACTTGATTTTTTAACAGAATAATATTCCCATCCTGATTTCTCATTATCAATTCTGCCATAACTCTGTCTCTTCATTTGTCCATCTTCTAAGTGCAAGACATCACCCTGTAAATTTAAAGTTTGATGAGGCACAAGTGGAACATCTGTCTGACAGCCACTATCTACAGTAGAACCTGTCTTTTTTGGAGCACAATAAACGGCCATGTTCTTGTTTGTTTCTTTATGACTACAACAATATGGACACCTTTCCACCTTTTCTGACCATTGGTAAAACTTAGAACTGTTTTCTTTTGCAATGGAAGCATTTTGTACTGATTCTTTATGTTCCTGATGACCCATTAAAGTTCCTGCTACGATACTGTTTTCGACTTCGCTCATTTCATCTTTCGTTTTTGCATGCCTGTTAAACATAAAGATGCCCGATTCATACCTTCTTTGTTTGCTTTCTGAGGTCTGGTATACAGCAATGTCCGTTTCTTCTCTTTCAACAGGCATCCAAGCTGTTGCTTCAAATCTTTCACTTTCAGCTTTGGTATTGTCTTTTATATTTTGCCTAAATTCACTGGAACTTCTTTGCATCCACGAAGAATGAGCGGTAGATATGTCATATCTGTGATCACTGACAACCCACTCTCTGGCTCTAGAGGAATTTCCGGATCTTTCTTGCTCGAATGTTCTGTTGTCATACCAGTTATGGCTCTCTGAATTATGGTTCGTAGATCTCGTGTCTACTTTATCGTCATTTGAGGCGTATAATCTGTCGCTATGGAGGCTTGATTTTGTCTCTTTTCTGTTTGTAGTTTTAAAATCCCCATACCTATGGAAAGCAGAATAAAAACAATTCATAAAGAAAGAAACATTATAACTTATAAAAATAAAAATTATTAATATCAAAGTTTGCCAATTGCCTTTGATACCTGTGAGCGTCATGCTTTTTTAAGTTTGCGCTTGAAGCATATCTATAAAAATGTGCTCCATGAATATTCCAGTATATCGGGATAGACCCTAGTCCCTGGAGGGATTTCTTTTGAAATATAATACTTGGGTCAGAATTTTGTTCATAAAAAGTTCTTTTCTTCTTGTGTCGTCTACGTCTACATCTGAAATGATGCAGGAAAAAAAATTAAAGTGCCGTTTTGTTTTAAAAACGGTCTGCACTATTTTTAAGAAAAATGGTATGTTTCTGCGAACCATGTTCATGTGAAAAACAAAGATATATTAATCTCTTACCCGATGATGATAAATAATATTATTATGCATGCAAAAAGGGCACTGGCTATTCCAAAAGTTGAAACGAAAGCGATCTCAGTAGATGTCATTTGTATAGCTGCTTGACAACACGTTTGTATATGTCTGTGTACTGGTTTTGTCCAGGCGAGTGAATTTTTCTGTTTTCACTTGTTACTATATAGCTCCTTTGAATGCCCTCTTGTCGAAGATCCAACGATTCTGAATCTTCAAATTCTTCCTTTCTCTCTTCTGATAATTGATACACACTTTTACGTCCTTCTTGACCTTGTTCGAACGGAAGCCAAGAAGTAATTATTTCGTATTGCTCGTCTTTCTGATCCCTTGAGCCCGTCTTGACATATTCTGTGAGATTTATTGTTTTCTCCAGCATGTCAGACGAAGTCGAGTCTGATTGATCATTATCCTCATCACTGTCGCCATGAAACCACAAAGTCTGCTCTTGAACTTCAGCTCCTCTTCTTTTCAATTGCTCTTCCTCGTTTATGGCTCCAGTTTCTGATTCTTCTTTCTTTAAGTCATACACGTTTACGGAGAGTTCTTTGTCCTCGTCTTGTACTCTGTTCATTTTTGTGCCGTTGTTAGGTTTGCTGAAAGATGATTCGGAACTAGCTTTGATAAAAATAAGACTTCGCTGTCCCGTTTTTGGAAGTTGGACAGATGACACATGTCCGTCAATGTGTTCCTTGAAAGTCTTTAACGATTCTTCTTCTTCATTTTCAATCTTTTCTTTGTTATTTTCAAGGGCATTCTCAAAAAGACTTTGTTCTGTATCTAATATTCCAGATGAAGTTGATACACTTCCCTGTTGATTTCCCAGTGGTTGATATTCCAATGCCATTTCACCAACTTTTACTTCAGATGTTTTTGATTTGTCTTTGGAATGGATTATTTTAATTTTGTGATTTCCATCAGCATCTCCTGTCCTAGCTGCATTAACTCCAAAACCTTGCGTACCGTAATTCGAGTTACTTTGCATTCGTTTTAGCAAAATGACTTGAGATGCTCTTTCATCAGAGTTATGTATTTCCGAACCCGTCGAAACCACACCACTGGAACCATCACCAAGTACGCTTTGTTTTGTTTCTGTGTGAATTCTTTTTCCAACCTCTAATGAGGGCCAAGCTGTCTGTTTATCCCCTATGATGACTTTCTCATCGTTACCAGATTCCGACGTTTTAGCTAGGTTTTGGCTTACATCAACTCCGCCATATTGAATTCTGGTTGTCTTGAACAGAGACTGTGAGAGATCCGTTTTAGTTAAAGATTTATTATCGACTTTTTGAACAGAAGCATAAGTATACTGATCAACGTCTTTCAAGTTAATATTTGTTTCTTCTGTGCTGACTGATGACCTGACTTCGTATGCAAAATCTGTCTGAGAACTGTTATCTACTGATTTTCCCTTTCTGTTAGACACACGATGGACCAATTTTCTCCCTTCTGTGTGATCATGAATACAATATGGGCACATCTCATCGTTTGATTCTAACATATGTGCTGACAAATGTGTACTTTGATTGCCATTAATATTTGAAGCCATATTAGTGTTCTGGGTACTTTCGTATATATTCCCCTCGGCTTTATGTTTGGACATATTTACTTCCGTTTTGTCCTTGCTTTGCCTCTCCACTACCTGATAAACAGCAACATCTTCCGTCTCTGCCGGAATCCACACGGTTTTTTCAGTCACCCTCTTTTCAGCATTAGAATGCATTGACCCATTTTTTCTACTATCTTTGTGACTCCAGGAATTGTACTGTCTCTTTTCTGAACGTAATGAGTATACAGAATTGTTCCGCATTTCCCCATTTGTTTTTTCGATTAACTCACTTCCAAATTTGCGACTGTTTCTCGCATTATCATAGATAATACTACTTTGCCTTGCCCCCAAATTACGAAATGCATGCACATCGGTGACGTAATCTTCTTCGTATGCTCTGTTTGTGTACATTCTTGAGTCCCCTGAAGCTGATGGCGCATATTGCACCGTTTCTCTACGTGTTTGGTACCTGTAAAAGAAATAATAAAGTTGGAATAAAATGCGAACATACAAATCTTTTTTCTATGATCACTTTAACTTTTTGTATTCACAAAACATTATGTGATATGCAAACCTATGACTACGTGGATCTGAAATCGGTATTTCTGGTGCCGTCTTGTATTGAAAGAAGGTATGTCCTCTTTGTTTCCAGAAGGGTATCCACATTGTTCTTGTAAAGAATCCTTTTTGTTCTACAGAGTGGGAATCGGGTCCATGTTTCTGCAAAAAGCGCTTTTTCTTCCTCTGTTTCCTGCGACTATGAAAAACAAAGAACCATGACATTAATCACTAAATAAATAGAACCATTAAAAATGATTCTTATGCTTAAATTACAATAAAAATGAAAAAAATATAAGTAGATATGCATTTTAAAGGGAGAAAATCATAAAATTCATAACATTGTATTAGTTGCACTTCCTCGGCGTTCAATGATTATGACGTCAAACTAAAACGCATGTTTTAACCTCTTGGTACCCTGTCTGTGTTATGGTGTTTTGAATGCAATAGATTCCATTCATTTTATATGCAAAAAAATATATGTAATGTAAATATATGGAAATGGTATTCAAATAAAAAAACACAGGAAATGTAAATATTTGCAAAAATCACGCGTTATTCGTTAATTTAACACGAAAATAAAAATTTTGTAGCCTAAAATGAGCTCAACAGGCTTTCGTTATAGGGACACTAGCCACCTAGTATATTATTTAATAGAAAATATGTAACCGATTCAAGAGATACTAAATTTTTTTTATAGATATGTATAGATCTTTAATAGTTTCATACAATTGCTTTTCACTTTGGCTGGAGCTAACCCTGGAAAACTTGTTTTAAAATAAACAAACTCAGCTGATGCTGTGCCGTATAAAATCATCATTTGCTTTAAAGTCATTTTCAGAACATCCATTCTTGTGTAGAAGACAATTTATTAGACCCCTAATTGTAAATTTTTCATTATTTTTCATTGAGAGAAAGCATGGTTTTTATAGCATAGAGTTAATTTTCCCTCACTTATAGATTGGTCGAGTGATCAGGAAAAAGTCGAACATTCGGAACGCAAGTTTTACGAGAGAAAGGCCATCATATGGTCTATTGTTCGGTGAAACTCGCTTGAATATTCAAATTTGGTAAACTATTTCATTTAACATAGAACAAGCCTATCAAAAATTTGCCAGAATAAAAAATGCACTTTGTCTTTTAAAGATTTATTTGGAAACTAGTTATTTCAACACTTACAATATTTTGCTAATTCTGTAGTTATGGCGACTTCACAACTTGTATTCCTGGACTCTTTACTACAGAAAAATGTAGGTGGAATATTGCTGGTGACGTTTATCATACCATACCCTGATCTTTCATGTATAATAATCTGCGTTTCACTGACTACCTAAATTAAAAGAAAAAATAAAAGAATTTTTTCAACAGTTCTTTATAGCTTAACTATAAATTCAATCATCTTCCCTCTTTCTTTTTTATGTAAATTACGGTTTTAAATACCTTGTTCGGGTCATAACTTTTATTAAGTTTATCATGAGATACTTTACTATTTTGGCAAAATATAAACATTTTAGTAACATGATGTTTTTATCTTAGAATTTGCGACAATAAACGAATAAGGCACAAAACTACATGTATAATTATTACAGTATGTTCCTTTTGAGTTTTTCAGTAATAAAAGTAAAATCAGTACTCTACTGAACGGATAAAACGCACTCAGTCTCCGTTGTAATTCCTTAAAAATTAAAAAAAAACTTCAGTAGAAACCAGTTTTGGGAAAACAAAGTTTGCAATAAGGTATATATTACTTTGACTTTGGCGATGAATCCATTGTTACTAGTGGTACTAGACTAGTGGATTTTGCATCAATGGATTCAGAGAACACTTTTCTTGTTGGAAATAATAGTCAAAACAGAAAAATGATTGTATAAAAGAATGTATATGGTTGATTTATTGAATGCTGTTTTACGTCCCATTCCAGAATTTTTTTTACTCATGTAGAGACGTCACCTTATACCGGTTAAGAATTTCAAATTTTGAACTGTGTGAGAAAGAGAGATAGTTATACAGATATCTTTTTAAAGTGTTGTAAAATGTATTGGATTGATTTTGAGTAAAAACCAATCCAATCCAATTTAAATTTTTTAAAAATTCGGAAAGGATAAGAAAATCTAAGTTATTGACCCCCCAAAAAATATTCTGCAAAGTGGTACCAGCCTCTACCGTACTTGTTATTTTTTTCAGTGGCCTTTACTGGCTTTAAAAGGAATTTCTCTGAAAAGAGTGTGACTTATATTTAAGTAGTTGTAGTATACTAATTAATCATATATACTATTGTTAATTTTACAGATAATATTGCCCACTGGAACAAAAGTTCTGATTTTGGATGGTTGGGTGATTAGAGGGAGTCAGTTTATAAATGTGAAGATCGTGGCATCTACAGCGGATTATAATAATACTGAAGGTCAGTTTCAATGTAAAAATGTGAAAACAGCTGGCCAAATTAGACTTTAAGTTAAATCATAATTATAATTTGTAAAATTGTCTATAAATATCATTGGAAAAGAAGGGAGTGGAATATTGCTAAAGATAATCAAGAATTTTATTCACGAAATAGACGTGAATGCATTTCGTTTAGAGAATCTTGTAGCTATGACTAGGGATTTGTCGATGTGGGGTTTTAGAAGATTTTATTGTAGAACAACAGTACTCTTTCTTGAATGTATCGAGACGCTGTATTTGCACGTTTTCTTACTTGTACTGTATATTGGAATGGAACTAAGTTTTTGGTGGTCTTCCATCAGGTTTTTTTTTCTAATTAGAAAGTGGATCAATTTAAGAATCTTCCATAGCTACGAAACAAACATGTAAATTTACGAGCATCCTTTTGTACATGTATAATTCTACAAAAATCTTTGTATAATTTGAAAGCTACAATAATCGTATGACGAAGAAATTATTTTGTATTGGCATTTTTTATCATATAGTGTCAATATAGAATTGTATTCGTAATAATCGAGGAAAAGTCTTCAATAAATAATGGAATTTTTTAGCTTTTCCTTTTTGAATGACATGGGCAAAAATGATTAAAAATTGGTTACAACCTTCAATGAAATTGTGCTTTTGCTAATTTAATGGACGAATATTTTCAGGGCTTTGTGGTACTTTTGATGGTGATAAAACCAATGAACTCACAACAAGACAAGGAACAATATATAGAGGAACATCACGTCAGCCAAATGAATTCTCTTTATCCTGGAGGTAGAGGAAGGGTTTTGATTTTTTTTTTCTAATACCGGATGTAGATTAGATAGATTTAATTGTTCTGTTTAAGATATTGGCATTGTTTTTTTTTTTTACACCTAAATCGAAAGTTTGCAATAAGGTATATATTACTTTGACTTTGGCGATGAATGCGTTGCTGTGTTTCCAGGATCCTCGAAGACTTTCACAGTTTCCAGGTACACAGGGGGAAACAGAACATTTAATCTGTGTAATTTTTTTAAAAAATAAAACAAATATCATATATACAGTATATATAACTGAATTATTTCCAAAATAAAAATAGTAAGAGGAAAAAATGTAAAAAGGAATAACGAGTATCGATTTTTATTGTTTTTTTAAAAAGTCTCTTTCTTAGATCAAACTTTCATGACGTTCTGAGCAAAACTAATTTTCTTTGCCTCCTTGCAAGGAAAAACGATTCCGTATTATACCTGATCCTCGTAGAACAGTTGTTCAATATCGTCCTCCATTAAAGACGCCACTGTTCTGTCGATCAGGCTTTCTTCTTTGATGATATTGTCGTTTTGGTACCATCGTATGGTGTATTCAATGTCAGAAAGACCCGCTTTAATTTTGCACAAAAATCTGGTTTCTTGTGAAGTTTCATCAAAGGCGAACTCCAGAATCGGGTCTTCAGTAAGTTCTGGAACATCTATTAAAATAAAAGTTATTTATACATGTACATGTACTCAACCAAGTAACTGTTAAACAAAGAATCTACATCGAACACTTTATCTTTGGATTCACATGCAAGCTTATCCATGTTTTCAGACTACGTAAAAATACTGAAATATTTAAAACAACCTGTTTTATACAATTACTTTTTTTTTTATCTGAAAGTACTCACCAAAGCTTATATTGTAGGATTTTATCGTATCGATAAATGCTTCAATAACGTTCCAGCCGTCTATAGCTCCCTTAAAGAAGTATTGCTGATTGAGGGAGCAACCCACAGTAAATTTATCAGCTAGATTATTGGAATATTTTTTTTTGTAAAATCTACTGCTCCGTGCAACTAACACATCATCAAAATATAAACGAATTCCAAATTGGGGGCTCCAGGAAAATTGAATCTTTATGTATTTTCGTAAAGTAATGAATTTTGTGTTAACATTCCAAATTCTAAATTGTGTACTTATGCTTAGAAATAATCGTTTTCTTTCGTGCCACATAGACATTCCATAAAAACCTATTTCATCACCACCATTAGTAAAGATATACATTTTCGATCTGAATTCTTGCAAGAACAGGTTGAATATGACAGTTAATCCATATTTGCATTTAAGTAAATCGTGCAGACATGGAGAAGACTGGTTGATCATATCAATATATTGGTTGTCTCCATCTAACCAGATAGCCAAACCAGTGGGACCTTGTCCCGTAGGTGTTGAGCCGTAAACAGTGAACCAAACATTAGGTGTTAGGGTGTTCATTCTGTTACCATCCAAACTCAGAAATCCATATCTTCGAATCTTGATCTCGGTCCCTGGAATTAAATTCTTATTACATTCGAATAAAAAATGATAAAATCTGTCAGAAATCAATATTTGAATTCGCTAATGTGACAATCAATCCTGAGAAATTATGCAACGTGCAAACCATTTCTTTGTATATTTTTTTAAGGTTTGAGAACGTACATGACAAATTGCTCAATATTATTACGCTTCGTCATAATTTAAATTTTCCTCCTTAATGAAAATGTCGTTATTTGCGCTATATTTTGATGATTTTCTTACTGTTTAACACTGTCCAAGTCCCTGTAGATACAGAAGGATTACAGACTTCCGTTGCATTATTTGGATTTATATATCCGTCTAAATAGCAGTCTGCCTGATCATCAATTACACACACATCCCTCTAATAAAAGACATTCATTCGAATATAATAATGACATGGACTGAATGATCGACAATTGTTTTACGCCGAGCGGCGTGTCAGCAACAAATTTTGGTCGTTTATTTTAAGACATTATATATAATAAGAACTGCAAAACTAACAAAGTAATAGAAGGCATCACAAAATAATATGGCTAAAATGGCTTTCATACAAATTTACGTATTTATAAATGTTACTCAAACACTTGTTTGTTTTTTCTCGTCATCACTTGATATTGTCCCAATTTTAACGCACTTTGAAAAAATTTTTCAAAGTGCTTAAATTTTTCAAAGTGCGTTGCCACAAACGTCACAAGCGAAAATAAAAAAATCATGTTCAAATTGACCAGAAGCTGTTACGTTGGCTGATCCATTAAATGTAGCTTACACGAAGGATAATACATAGGTTTTTAAATAGAAATCACATTTGCAGTTAAGGAAGAAAGTTTAAAAAAATGTAAATATAAGCAATGAATCATTAATTTTTGAGTGATATAGTTTCATAACTGCAACGGTGTGTGCAAACAAATTTTCATAACGCGCTAACGCGCGTTATTCAATTTGTTTGCACACACCGTTGCAGTTATGAAACTATATCACTCAAAAATTAATGATTCATTGCTTAAGTATACTCACGCCTAGAAATATGCACGGAAAACGTGCGCTAACGTGACGTCGTTATGAGGCTACAGAGACGTTAGTAAAATGTAACAATATAGGACAGCAAGAAATTCAGATATTTTTTTTATGCTTTTAGACATGGAAAATGTTAGTACATGTATAAGGAATGTTTTTAAGTTAAATATGAATTACTGGGGTGTAAATCACACTAAACTTAAAACAAGTCTGCGTGATTTACACACCAATAACCCACACGAAACTTGTACTTTCCTAAATGTATTCCGAACGGACATCCAAAAGAAGAAAACGGATACGAACATTATGAACTTATCAACAATTTATGTCCAATGGCTCTATGGCACCTGATCTCACCCCTAATATTTTTTAGGTCCATTTATGCTCTGCTCCTATTTTGTATTTTTATGGACTTTTGAGCTTGAATACTATTCGTTATCACCATATATTTCATTCATGAAAGACAATTTAAAAAATCGGAAGAAAATCAAGTTTTGCTCACAACAATATGCATCAACTTTTAGGGAATAAATATAATTTTAATGTTTATTAGGTCCATGATTCGCCTGTTACAAGGTAGCAATATTTACTGGTTTTATGATTTATACTATACACAGGGTGGGATTTTAAATGTCCTGGGTCGCTTTGTCCAGTTAGTCAAGTGGTGTTTGGTGTGTTCAACTCCCCCACTTATCACCGACCTTGTTCTCATCTGATCACCACGGATACCTGGCATTCAGGAGTACTAATTCCAGTGAAGGCTGCAGTAGATACGCTTATGGATGGAGATCAGACAAGATTTATTCGTGTATTTTTTACAACTGTGAATGAAACTAAGCTTATTTCCACTGTTCAGGTATGAAAAGCTAACGAAAAGAAATTTAACCAGTGATTTTTGTAACAAAATTTAAAGTATTTCAAATTTTATAACACTAGTAAAACTCTAAAATTCAAAATTTGTTTGATATGTAACATTATAAAATTTAAAGTGACTATGTACATCTATGCTAAACACTAAACGTGAATTCAAATAATTTATATAATTTTGAAAAAGATATGGGTGATTTAGTATGTATATAGTTAAGATTTTCTACAGGACTTTGTATTTAATGAAACATTAAAACTTTTTCAAGGTAACAGTTGTTGATGAAGATAAGATAGCAGTGTGTTCCTCAATAAATGACCCACATATCACAACGTTTGATTCGAGGTATGCTTCGTATTTGAAGAGTTCCATGGTCGTTTATTTTAAGACATTATATATAATAAGAACTGCAAAACTAACAAAGTGATAGAAGGCATCACAAAATAATATGGCTAAAATGGCTTTCATACAAATTTACGTATTTATAAATGTTACTCAAACACTTGTTTGTTTTTTCTCGTCATCTATTGACTGTTACTGTTAGGAAGGTCACCTAGTCAGGTGACATAAATATTCATATATTCATAGCACGGGCCATTAGTGAAAGACATGTTGCATAAGAAAGTCATTCCAAGGCTCTGTTTCGTGCAGTCTAACAAGTCCCACTCACCCGCCCATTGCTACCATTTGAATATCATTATTTTATATTTTGTGGTATGATTATCGTTTTCTTTTTTGTACAAATCGGAGATACATGCATGAAGAGATTAGAAAAAGAAAATGGTGTGTATATTGAATTTGCAAACTAATTAAACTGCATTTTCAGAGCGCTTTACATCCTACTTCAAGAGTTTGTGTTTATTTCATAATTGTTGTACGAGGGCTGTTCAATACATAATGTCTTCGGTGCTCGGAAAGAAGCAAAAGACGCTTTTCAATGATTTAGTCTTCACGATTTAACTTATTAATCTCTTTTAATTAAAACATATGTCCGTAACATTTTTTATTCAATTTCTGATTGTTTATAGAACTTATTTTTGGGTATGACCCTTAGTATACTCGAAAATGGCCGATACATATGATTTCCTGGACTTGTTTCTTCCTTCTGAAAGCTGTTTTTTTCAAGTTTGGAAATAGAAACAAGTCAAAAGGTTAAAGATCTGGCGAATATTGTTAATGTGAAAAAAGCATTAACTTTCTGTTTATCCCGAATACCCCATTACTATTCAGGGCGTGCGGGTGTGGACGCTGTCATGAAGAAATTCAATGTAGTGGATTTCGGATTCTGGGTCCTTCCTCCAATAAACCTTTCGATTTTTTTTGCAAAATAAATTGCTTTCTAGACCCCTCCAGAAACTAAACCGTCTCCCCGAGTACGAATTTGAACAACAACACCACTTATATTTAAGAAAATTGCATATAAATCTGTCTATGTTTTTTTTGCATATTTTTGCTTTTGTCAGACCTTCGCTGTTTTTATCAAGTACTTCTTATGGTAAATTTTGTTTTGAGTGTTTTAACCAATAGATTAAAGTTTCATTATCTGTTTGATTTTCAAACAAACGTGGATAACTACAATTACTGATATTTTAAAATAATTGTTAAGACATTCGTACACACTGTCGTTTTCACTCATTTTTCAAAATATAGGGTGACCTTTGAGTACTAAGCTTTTTTTTTTTTTTTTTT